>BLSH010527798.1:190468-206500 GCA_018402905.1 Glandirana rugosa
GAGGGAGGTGTAGTTGACGATTAGTCAGGAACCCACACGAGTCCGGACTACGTGGACTTAAACACAGAGTCCACGTTCTGTTAAGTCTTGATCATCTCGTTCGGATGGTTAATCAGGTACTCGGACTACTTCCCAAACGCCTACCCTCAAGGAGACTTGAGCTTCCTCTTAATAAACTCCTTTCGGTGGAACTTGGACTACCTCTTACGACACTTCTCTGAGTAGAACTCGGGTTTCTTGTCTCTCAATTCTTCTGTCACTCTGGGAGTGAGTCTAATTGTATACTGTGGGGACCTTGTTCGAGTCTTCTTCGATAAGGGTGACAAGCGTCTGAAGGACTAAAAGTCCGTGTAAGATAACCCAAGGACTGATTAGCAGTTGATGTGGAGGGAGTGGCATCCATGGGCTCAGATGGCCACAACCATCCTACCTCCAGATCATCATCACTGTCATCTTCTAGTGTTATGGCCTCCTCTGGCACTAGAGGTTGAGACCTGGTACCTGGAACTTGCCTGGGAGATGATTTGGGTAATGAAGTCTCAGTTCTCACAGGTACTCTGATGGCTTCACACAGAGGCAATAGATTGTTTCGATGCCAGGTCTTCACGGGCCCTGTCTTCCCATCAGGCCGGATTTGGTATACAGGAAGACCAGGCAGCTGCTTACAGTTGACATATTGTTGAGAACTCCATCGGTCAGCTAACTTATGCTTTCCAGGGAGACCCAGATTCCTTAGCAACACCTTGTCCCCGGCTGTAAATCATTAATCCTAACTTTAAAATCATAATTCTTCTGGTTCCGCTGACCTCTGACGCCATAAGCTTCTTGTGCCTTCTCATGAGTCTTTCTGAGTCTATCCACATAGCCCCTGTAGGATGTAGCTGAATTCCTGTCAATTGAAATACCGAAGGCCAAGTCCACTGGCAGACGAGCTTCTCTTCCAAACATCAGTCTATATGGTGAGTAATCCGTTGTGTCATTTTCAGTACTATTATAGGCATGAACCACAGTGGAAATGTGCCTGCTCCAATGCAGTTTTTTGTCAGATGGAAGGGTTCCAAGCATGTCAAGGAGGGTACAATTAAACCTCTTTGGCTGGGGATCCCCTTGAGGGTGGTAAGGTGTCGTTCTTGATTTCTTGAAGAAGATCCAACAGCTGTTTAATGAGCCTGCTTTCAAAGTCTATTCCTTGGTCAGAGTGAATTCTCTGAGGTAAACCATAATGGACGAAGAATTTCTCCACTAACACTTTGGCGACAGTAGCAGCTCATTGATCTCTTGTGGGATAAGCCTGGGCATAAAAGGGTGAAATGATCAGTCACTACCAACACATTCCCTTGACCACTCGTGTCGGGTTCCAGACACAAGAAATCGATGCACACCAGATCCATGGGATTTGACTCTGTAGATGGCCCATTGGGGCAGTTCTGGAAGGCAAAGTCTTTCTCTGGATGCAGCGGAGGCAGGAGTGACAGTAGCTTTCAATTTCAGTTCGCATACACGGCCAGTAGAAACGATCCCTAACTAAGTTAAATGCTCTGTCAGGTCCCAAGTGTCCATGTTCATCGTGTAATGCATTCAGCACTGTCCCCCTATGCTTCTCTGGGAGGAACAGCTGCCAATTCTCCGCTGGATCATCCGAGGGGCCCCTTCGGTAGACCAGCCCGTCTGAAAGCCGCAGTCGATTCCACTCCTTATAAACCAATTGAGCTTCCTTTGGGGAGTCTGCTGTGAGTAGAAGTTCTGGGTGACCACCCTCCAAGGCTTTCAAAGTCAGAGAACAAAAAGGATCTTCTGTTTGATCATTTCACAAGTCTTTCTTGGAAAGGATAGGCAATCCCTCATCCCTCACTTCGGTCAAGTCACAGTATAGCTTTGGGACCCCAACAGAGGTGACTCCAATGGCTTCGGCCCCTGTCGCTCCTCTGGCTCGGTACTCAATTCCTTGACACAAAGCTTGAATGCCTTCTGTTGTCAGTTGTGTCCACCCTTCCTTATGTGTTAGCGGGTCATAGGGTCTCCTTGACAGAGCATCAGCACCCCTACTTCCAACTCCTGGTCAGTACTTCAAGCTGAAATGGAAACTGGAAAGTGCTGCCAACCATTGATGTCCCGTGGAATCCAGCTTGGCCATGGTAAGGACATAGGTGAGCGGGTTGTTAACCGTTTTGATTTCGAATTCTGCACCATACAGGTATTCTTTCAGCTTGTCCACGACAGCCCATTTCAACACCAAAAATTCCAACTAGGGTCATTTCTCTCAGATAGAGAAAGGCTTTGACTCACATAAGCAACAGGTCTCAGACGTCCATCATGTTTTTGATACAACACACCACCTAGTCCTTCTCTGCTGGCATCAACATGGAGCTCATAGGGTGTGAGCATAGGCTAAAACTGGGGCATTGGTCAAGCTCTGTTTCAATTGAAGGAAAGCCTCCTCGCATTGATCAGACCACTCTCCCTCTATGGACTCCCGAGACTTTCTCGCTCCACTAGTTTTCCGGACTACTTCCAAGACCTCTTGCTCCCCTTCATCGTCTCCAACACGCAAAAGTTCAGTGAGAGGTCTGGCTATTTTGGCAAATCCCTCTACAAACCTCCTGTAATAGGAGCAGAACCCAATAAAAGATCTCAGCTCTTACACATTTCTGGGCCTGGGCCAAGTGGTAACGGCTTCCAACTTCTTGGGGTCAGTGGCCACTCCCTCCGCTGAGACAACATGTCCAAGGTAGGTGACTGATGACCGGTAAAACTGGTACTTCTCAAGAGACAGCTTCAACCCCTCTTCACAGAGTCGCTTCAGCACCTTCTCTAGACGCTCTTCATGTTCTTCCAAACAGACCAGACAGACCCCAGGGCATCCGTTCGAATTCAAAGAATCCCACGGGGCAGATAAAAGCATTTTTCTCCTGGGCATCAAGATGCATGGTGGATCCGATGGTACCCACTCCTCAGGTCCAACACGCGGAACCATTTGGCTGCAGAAAGGCATTGCAAGGGCATCTTCTATTTGTGGAGTGGTGTATTGGTCTGGGATAGTTCTTTTGTTGAAAGTGCGATAATCAATACACATCCCTAATGACCCATTTTTCTTCCTCACCACCACGATGGGAGAAGCATAGCGATTTCAGGACTCCTGAATAATTCCTGTCCTCTTCAGCTCCGCAATGTGTTCTCTAAGGTCATCTAAATCCGCTAATGGGATTCGTCGAGACCTCTCTCCGAATATGATGCTGTGTACTCTTTGCGCATCCCACCTCAAACTCGTTTTTTGAGAAAATTTTTCTCCACTTTAAGAGCTGTGTTTTTGCCCGTTCTTTCCATTCAGATGTCATAGGAGAGCCTTTTGGATGGAAATACTCCTCTGGTAATTCCTCCTGGTCTCCCCCCCCCCATACCATGTTGTATGATGGGCGTGCCTGGATTTATCTGCCCTATCATCATTCGGGCCCGAAGCTTCACTGAAGAATGAGTAATATTACGAACACTGACAGGAACCTTTCCATGGGTTCTCTGTAAGGCCTTCATAGAACTTACTTCCAGAATCACTTCCAAACCAGAATCTGTCTTCTGTGGGTCACCTTGAAGGATAACATAAGGACCAGGTTGGTCCCAAATCAGTTTGACTGAAGCCCGCAGACATGCTACTTCACCTGGCTGCAAAATCTTATCCGTCTTGTCCAGCTTCCACAATTTTCCCACTCCTTGTGTTGGGGCCTTTTGTTCCTGGACCAATCGCTGTCAGGGAGCTTGCTTGGCTGTTTTGATGCAGCTTGCTCGGCTGTTTGGGCCTGAATCCCTCTTTTGGCCTGTGAGAGTTTCTGTTGTCGTCTAGACCAACAGTTTTGAGTGTGGTGTGCACTGATCTCCTGTGATCTGGGACCCGACTTTGTGAGTAGCTTAGGCAGCCTAACCGAGGCTTCGGGTGAGGCTTGGTACAAATGTTTAGGCCTTACCCACCCTTCTTTTAAGACCTGGGAACTGGAGCGAGCTGACTTAGATGGGCACCTGGTTGGCTCCCTCAACAGGGCCCTCTGGAGTTTCCTGCCGGCTTATGATGTTCTCTTTGTGGCTTTGGTGGGCTGGGACAGTCACGTTGATAGTGACCAATACCCCCACAATTATAGCAGACCACTGAAGTAGAAGGTTTTCCAGCAGAAACATTCAGTATTGCCTCTGCCCTGGTTGGTTTCAATGTCTTTTCCCCCTCTGGTATGGCAATTCCGGCAGACAGTGATGTCATCAACTCCATCATCTGTGACATCTGAGTTTTCAAAGCCATTACTTTGGACTGGACCTCCGCTATGCCCATGGTTCCTACTTCTACGGTGAAATCCGCATGTGAAGCACTAGCAGTTTTTTCTAGCCTTAATTAAAGCCTCCTCTTCTAGGATAGCTTTGACCAATTTGGAATAAGTCAATGGCTTGTTCTGGTCTCTAGTCCGAAATTTCAACATTATGGGATGCAGTGGGAGTGCTCCTTTAAGAATTTGATCCAACAAAGCTTTGCTTGCATGGCTTGGCTCCATACCTTCTTTTAGAATGACTTGATGAAGGATTTTATCCAGCCGCTGGACATAAGTGGATAACTCTTCTCCTTCATTTTGATAGGTGTGTGAGAACCTTTTAAATTAGCTCAGCACAGTCTTCCACCCTTCCAAAAATCTCTCGTAAAGCTTCTAGGCACTCAGTGGCTGTGCAGCCCGGCTTGTCCCTTTTTATGTTTCTGATTACATCTGAAGCGGGAGCTCTTAGGCTCTCGATTAACCTTTGTCTTTTTACTGTGTCAACGACTTCGCATTCTTCCACAGTCTGCGCTGCCTGATCTATCCAGGTTTCGAAATCCTCTTCCCCAGATGGTGCAGGGACCTTCCCGGAATAGAACCGCAACTTGCGATATCCATAATTGGCAGACATGGCTGAGTTTTGAGCCAACGTTTCCACCAGCTTTCCCATATTGGTAAAGAATGTAGCAGGAGGGAACCCTGGAGTTGGGATGGAAATAGTAGCTGATACTCCTGGTCCTGATGTTGTTGAGTTAGCATTTTCAGGATGATCATTCAGCATACTTAGCTGTATAAGCTGAGCTTTGAGGTCCCCTGGTAACTGTATGCTAACTCCCTGGAAACAGGTCGTGATCTCTCTTCTCCATTCTAGCAAAGCATAGGTGCGAGAGACTGTCTGATCAACTTTAAGGTCCAATATGAATGCTTTCTGATCAGGCATCAAATCGGACACTACTTCCTGGACCTGTTTCTTAGTCCAGGTGACTCATAATTACACAAAGCCCCAACCTGCCATTTTGCTCTTCACACCACTTGGCAGCAATGACAGGGTCCATCATGGTGACTTGGCTGGTAGAAATAGTCATCACTCTGTGACAGGGACCATAAGGCGTCCCCGGAGGAGAACTCCACATGTAGTGATACCCCCGCAAGGGCTGCTGTAATATACGGGTCTTCTGTCCCACGCCAGTGATGACTCACCCTCACCTGGATCCAAGTAACACCAATACACAGTTTAAACTTTTAGCTGGGCTTTATTAGAACTAGTAATAACCCCCGGAAAGAGATAAACTGATTAACAGGATACCAATGTTAACTGCAATGATATATTACAACCACTCAGAAAGTGCGAGGCCTGAGCGAGTGGTGAACGA
The DNA here is from genome assembly GCA_018402905.1 of Glandirana rugosa. Lineage (NCBI taxonomy): Eukaryota > Metazoa > Chordata > Amphibia > Anura > Ranidae > Glandirana > Glandirana rugosa. The sequence continues at coordinate 196,128 of BLSH010527798.1, forward strand.
CACTGTCAGTTGCACAATACAAAAAAATAATGGTCAATAATTACCCAGAAGTGATATTACTGACCATAAGAGCCTATCTAGATCTTGTAGGTTCTAGCTTACCACTGGCCAGTGGGAATTCTATTCACACATACACACACACAGAGTCTGTCAGCGTTGGGGCCCTTAAAATCCTGTGTTGAGTACTCAGCCTTTTGTGAAGCAATACTTGTAATCCACAGGATGAAAGGGGTATCTTCACAAAGTGTCACAGGGTAACAAAGATTAACGGATGTGGTGATCCTCCTTCAGATAGAGCTGCATTAGTGGTAAATAGGATCTAGCAGGATTAAGCAAGATCCCCTTACACAATGATGGCATAGGATCTCTCACCATTAGATGCACTTGATATATCTTCCTTTCAGCAATTGGTAGATCGCTGTCTCAGCCAACTGGACGGTGATGGAAGCAACACAGGCCACATCATCTTCCAACAGGAGGATGATGATGATTGCTGCAGTGCTGAAATCTGTCTCTTCATCTCCCTGCACTGTTAGCACATCTTCAGAGGTCAGGCAAAAAAAGGCAGAATAACACACTGCATACTCCACTCTCAAATCTGCACCTCCCTTTAGGAGAGTCACTGACAGAATTTCAGGCTCTGGTAGATGGCACAGGAGACAAACAAAATGGCCCCTTTCCCCTGGCTCTCTCTCTTCCCCTCTCAAAAATGGCCTGACCACCCAATCACAGTTCTCCTGGGCTGCTATTCAATCATGTCCTTCCTTGCCTTTGTTGTTAGGGGTGGGTTTCCTTCTTAGCTACAGCAGTAACCAATAGAGTCTCTCCTCTAGTTTTTGTGAGGTAAAAGTTTAGGAATAAAAATGCAATATTTTAGAAAGCAATACTCTGCATATATTACAGAGGCAATAATAAGCTGGTGTGACACAGTTCAAATACATTTTCCCGCAGATCCCTTGACAATTATTTTGCTTTCCCCATGACTCAGAATCCAGAAACGTCAGTACAGCACCGGATGAACTGTCAGGAGTCCAGAAACTCATTGACCTTTTATACACACACACTAATTACAAGCAAACAGATCACAGATGAGGATGGTTACCTTTAATAGCCATTCAAACCCCTTTGTGCCAACTTGTGTGCATGTTATCCAGGCCAAAATCACCAGGGTATGTAAATTTTTGATCAGGGTCATTTGGGTAGTTTCCATTTTCATCATGATTTAAACACAACTGATTGATAATAAATGGCTTCAGCCAAACACTAACCATGAGTGAAAGAAAAGTTTTTCTGTTCTCATTCATATTTTCTGAAAAATGGCCAAGAAATCATAAATTCTGCCAGGGTATAGAAACTTATAAGCACAACTGTATGTGTACATGGCTGAGGCGAAGGTGATAGGTACTTCCCATGCATAGCTCATGACTGCTGACATTCCCCTACATATAACCATGTGATCTCCAGGTGAATGTATTTCCCCACATATAACCATGTGAGCTCCAGGTGAATGTATTCCCCCACATATAACCATGTGTGGTCCAGGTGAATGTGTTCCCCTACATATAACCATGTGATCTCCAGGTGAATGTATTCTCCCCCACATATAACCATGTGTAGTCCAGGTAAATGTATCCCCCCCCACATATAACCATGTGAGCTCCAGTTGAATGTATTCTCCCACATATACAGTGGGGATCGAAAGTTTGGGCACCCCAGGTAAAAATTTGTATTAATGTGCATAAAGAAGCCAAGGAATGATGGCAAAATCTCCAAAAGGCATCAAATTACAGATTAGACATTATTATAATATGTCAACAAAAATATTGTCAACAAAAGTTAGATTTTATTTACATCATTTACAAAAAAATGGTGTCTGCAAAAGTTTGGGCACCCTGCAGAGTTAATATCTTGTACTGCCCCCTTTGGCAAGTATCACAGCTTGTAAACGCTTTTTGTAGCCAGCCAAGGGTCTTTCAATTCTTGTTTGAGGCATCTTTGCCCATTCTTCCTTACAAAAGTCTTCCAGTTCTTTGAGATTTTTGGGCTGTCTGTCACGCACTGCTCTTTTAAGGTCTATCCATAGATTTTCAATTATGTTGAGGTCAGGAGATTGTGAAGGCCATGGCAAAACCTTCAGTTTACGCCTCTTGATGTAATCCCCCGTGGATTTTGAGGTGTGTTTAGGATCATTATCCATTTGTAGAAGCCATCCTCTCTTTAACTTCAGATTTTTCACAGATGGCATCAAGTTACCATCCAAAATTTGCTGAAATTTTATTGAATCCATTTTTCTTCTACTCGTGAGATGTTCCCTGTGCCACTGGCTGCAATACAACCCCAAAGCATGATTGATCCACCCCCATGCTTAACAGTTGGACAGAGGTTCTTTTTCATTAAATTCTGTGCCCCTTCTTCTCCAAACGTACCTTTGCTCATTCCGGCCAAAAAGTTCAATTTTTCCTCTTCAGTCCACAGAACTTGTTTCCAAAATGCATCAGGCTTGTCTATATGTTCATTTGCAAAGTTCAAACGCTAATTTTTGTGGTGAGGACATAGAAGAGGTTTTCTTCTGATGACTCTTCCATGAAGACCATATTTGTACAAGTATCTCTTTATAGTGGAATAGTGCACCACAACTCCAGCGTCTGCCAAATCTTTCTGCAGGGATCGTGCAGTCAAACGTGGGCTTTGAATTGTTTTTCTCACAATCCTGCGAGCTGTTCTGTCTGATATTTTTCTTGGTCTTCCAGATCTTGCTTTAACTTCCACTGTTCCTGATGACTACCATTTCTTAATTACATTCCGAACAGAGGATATTGATATCTGAAAACACTTTGCTATCTTCTTATAGCCTTCTCCAGCTTTGTGAGCGTCAACTATTTTCAGTTTCAGGTTTCTAGACAACTGCTTAGAAGATCCCATGGCGCTGATTGTTGGGGCAAGGTCAGATGAGTCTGGGCATTTAAAACCTTTGAGATTGACATCACCTGGTCTTCCCAGACGATGATTGAGAACAATCCATGACACTGGCAGGTCACAGCCTTGCAAAGGGGGCAGTGCATGCTATAAATTCTGCAGGGTGCCAAAACTTTTGAAGACGCCATTTTTTTGTTTTCTGTAATTTTGAAAGTGTCAATGATGGAAATAAAATGTAATGTTTTTTTGACATATTATAAGAATGTCTAATCTGTAATTTGATGCCTTTTGGAGATTTTTCCATCTTTCCTTGGCTTCTTTATGCACATTAATACACATTTTTACCTGGGGTGCCCAAACTTTCGATCCCCACTGTAACCATGTGTGGTCCAGGTGAATGTATTCCCCCACATATAACCATGTGTGGTCCAGGTGAATGTATTCCCCTACATATAACCATGTGATCTCCAGGTGAATGTATTCCCCCACATATAACCATGTGTTGTCCAGGTGAATATATCCCCCCCTCCCCCACATATATCCATGTGAGCTCCAGGTGAATGTATTCCCCCACATATAACCATATGTGGTCCAGGTGAATGTATTCCCCCCACATATAACCATGTATGGTCCAGGTGAATGTATCCCCCCACATATAAACATGTGTGGTCCAGGTGAATGTATTCCCCCACATATAACCATGTGTGGTCCAGGTGAATGTATTCCCCCACATATAACCATGTGTGGTCCAGGTGAATGTATTCCCCCACATATAACCATGTGTGGTCCAGGTGAATGTATCCCCCCACATATAACCATGTGTGGTCCAGGTGAATGTATCCCCCCACATATAACCATGTGTGGTCCAGGTGAATGTATTCCCCCACATATAACCATGTGTGGTCCAGGTGAATGTATCCCCCCACATATAACCATGTGTGGTCCAGGTGAATGTATTCCCCCCCACATATAACCATGTGTGGTCCAGGTGAATGTATCCCCCCACATATAACCATGTGTGGTCCAGGTGAATGTATTCCCCCCCACATATAAACATGTGATCTCCACACACAGCCCTCTACATCCCAAGATTCCTAGAGCACCAGCACAGCTTCATGCCCGGCCCACACTGATAGTAACCCGCATTAAAGGGCGCCATTCCCTCCTCAGGGCGTACACTGGGCGCCAACATTATATAACACACAACGCATCCATCTCTCAGATCAGCCGCCTATCAGCACAGAGCCAGCCCAGGAATTCTCGCGAGACCCTCCCCGCTTCCATGTTGCCACGTTCAAAGATTTCCGAACGTAGCGTGGATTCAGACGTGAAATCCGAGAGCCGGCTCAGGCCACGCCCACTATTGTGCATGACTTGGATCACAGGCCAGGGAGTGCTCGGCTCTTCGGGGCGTGGCCCAGGAATTAGGCCGGCCCAAGATCACTTGCGATTGGCTGCAGTCAGCTGTCAATAGGTGAATCAGGGCGTGGCTGGGAGAAATCAGTGAACTGGGGGAGAAGGGTGATCACGTAACCAAGCGTGCCTCGGTGCAGCCAGTAATTCGGGGTTAAGGATCCGATCCGTGGACAGACAGTGCCTAGCAGAGCCTTTCCTGCACACAGCCAGCACACTGCAGACATGAAACAGGCCAGCGGCCCCAAGAGACACGGGAACCCAAGAGGAGGAAAGAGAGGTCAGTGTGAGTCCTGCCTGTCACATCCCATCCCTGTCTGCTCAGGAACTACACGTCCCAGCATGCCCATCCGGACACGGGCTGCTGGGGCATCACGGGAGTTGTAGTTGTGTACTGGATGCTGAGTGCAGGAATGAATGGGGGGTCAGGGTACCCTTCCTGCTGACCTGTCAGTGGGCACAGGACCAGGGCATTCCTCTATTGTGCACACCCATCCATCCATCCACTGCTGGAAGTTCCCCTTCATTGGGAGATGATGGCTCCAATGTGATTTCACACAGGACACCAGATTTACTAAGACTGGCAGCCAATCAGCTCCTAGCTTTCATTTTCAAAGTTTAACAAAACAAGCTGAAGCTGGAAGCTGATTGGTTCCTATGCACAGCTGCTCCAGGTTTCGTAAATTGCCCCTGATGTGATCACAGGTGAGAGGTCTATAAACTGGACCCATCATAGGGCTTGTATGAATGATCTGTATGGTGTAGTAGAACAATCAGGTCAGATAGAAGGTTTGGACTGACTGCTGTGCAGGTATTCCTAGCATGCTTGAGTGACAGGAGAGCTACACGTGTGTTTCCAGCTAATAGTGTATGGCGAGATCTGCAGCGATGTGTCAGTGGTACAATCACACACATGCTCTTTGCTGCATCGCCTATGCCAGGGTTAGCATGCTGCCGTTCAGGTGTGTGAATGCAGCCCCTAGAGGTATATGATCCGTGCCCATTGATCACCTCCTCTTCAAGCTCAACTCCAGGAATTGTACTTTCTACATATTTCTGTTGGGCCAGCTTGGCTTGATGTTTGCATGTCTGAAATGTTCAGGAGCACTGGGGGAGCTGACAATCGCTAGTAATCGGTGGTGCAGACAGTGATTGCTGCAATCTTCTAGGTTCTGTGTGAGCCGCTTCCCCTCTGCACACTGATCACAGGGGCTGCTCGCTTGGCACCTCCACCATCTACATTCTTTCAATGAGTGCAAAGTGTTCTCCAATTGCATGTGACTTCACAATCTCTGCCTTGTATTCATTGGGGGAAAAAGTACACGTGGGTTGATTAACTAAAACTGGAGAGTGCAACATGTGGTGCACCTCTGCATAGAAGCCAATCAGCTTTCAGGTTTCATTGCCAAAGCTTACAGTCAGAAGCGTTTTTTTTTTCTTTTTTTCTTCATGCATTCTAAAAAAACCTACAGAGTGCTGCAGCTCCCCTAATACTTACCTGAGCCCATCTCAATCCAGCAATGTTGCATAAGAGTCTCAGCTGCCCAGGACAGCAGCGGGGCACCATTGGCTCCCGCTATCTATCAAAGTCAGTAAGCCAATGAGAGAGAGGGGGCAGGGCGAAACCTGCGGTTCTGTGTCTGAATGGACACACAGAGCAGTGGCTCGGCTCGAGTGGCCCCATAGCAAGCTGTTTGCTGTGGGGGGCACTTGGCAGGCAGGAGGGGCCAGCGAGGGAACCGAGTAAAGGAGGCTCTGGGCTGCTCTATGCAAGTTGCCTGAAGTCGCCCCCAAGTAGTAAAGGAACCTTTTTCTATGTCTGAGCGACTTGAGTCACTCCTATTAGAATGGTTTCATTGCAATGCAGGGAGAGCGGCTTGTCAGGCGACTCAAGTCGCTTGACAAGTCGCCTATGTATGAACCACTGGCTCTAACATGTTTGTTGTTTTTAAATGAAAAAAAAATGAGACTTTAGTATCATTTTAAAGGAAAGATTTTTTTATTTTTTATTTCTAACAAACCTGTTATATTTACCTGCTCTGTACAATGGTTTTGTATAGAGCAGATCCTCTTCTCAGCTCCCCCCCGATCAAGTCGCTTACTATGGGGGCCACCCGAGCAAGCTCGATCCTGGTCTCCTGCTGTGTGTGTCCATTCTCACACTGAGCTGTGGTTGGGCCCCACTCCTCTCTCTCTCTCCTCATTGGCTGTGGTTGACAGCAGCAGGAGCCAATGGCTCTCACTGCTGTCTCAGCCAATGAGGAGGGAGAGCCACTGGATCTAGATCTGGCTCAGGTAAGTATAAGGGGGGATGTTGCACACAGGTTTTTTACCTTCATGCATAGAATGCATGATGTTAAAAAGCCTTGAGCCTTTAGGCCCCTTTCACACTTGTGCGACACAATTTAGCTCGATTTGGAATCAGTACAACTTTGGTACGACTTTGTTGCAACTTTGGTACAATGAAAACATATCACAAAGTTGTACAGAAATCCCCTTCAGGTGCCATTTGCATGCAACTTTGAGGGTTTAACATTGAAGTCTGTGGAACCCAAGTTGCATTAAAGTTGGGCCAAAGTAATGCAGGGTACTCATTGGAAATAATGGGGAATGACAGTCCCAAGTCGCATAATTGTGAAAGGGGCCTTAGAACCACTTTAATTGAACAAGTTGAAGTTAGAAGCTGATTGGCTACCATGCACAGCTGCCCCAGATTTTGCACTCTCCAGTTTTAGTAAATGAAGCCCATGGTGTTCTGTAATGGTGGAGGTGCAGAGTGAGCGACTGTCTGTGTTCAGTCTTCAGGGGGGCAGCTGCTTGGTACAGCACCAGAAGATTATGGCGATTACTGTATGTATCATAGGCTAATATGGTTCTTTACAGTACCCTCAGCAGCCCTCTGGATACCAGATATGGACACTTACATCAAGCCAAGCGGGGACAGTGTTGGGATGCATAAAATATAATTCCAGGAGTTCCGCTTTAGGAATGTCTGGCTTCTGCATCACTGATCTAGGACAAGCATGCCAAGGGGGTAGTCAGGAAAAGTCAGCACATGTGTTCAGGTCAGCGCTTCTGCATGTAATGAGTCCTTTGAATCAGCCAGGCGGCTGGTATTTCCAGGAGGTGAGCATGGACAGACGTATCTCTCCCTGCATGCTTCCTTTACCTGCAGACATGCGTCCTATAGGAATGAGTGGTAGCGCATGTAATACATATTGCTGTGTTTTCTTTTTCATTGGGGGGGATTTTTCTGTGCACAGTTGTAGTCAGGCTTTGTAATATGAATGTGTCCATACAATATAACACATTGCATATAAATAACTAACAATGAATGGGTTCTTTTAGCTCCAGGCAGGCCTAAAATCCTTATTGCTGAGTGAATTTGTACCCGGTGATTCTATACATTGCTGCCACACACAATTATGGGGAAGACAATTAGCTCAGGTGGGTAAATTGAGGTCATCCAGCTTTTCAGTAATGACGAATCTTTCCTCCTCCATGGAGGGTTCCTGCACTATGAATGCAGTTTTCAGGAAGCAGAGAATGAATTAGACGGCCGTGTCCTCCAGGTATAGAGGAAATCCTTCCCATGTGGCTCCCCTTCCCATGTTCACGTGTCAGTATGGAGGGGGCTGAGCAATCCGAGGAGGAGTCTTGGGGGGAGCAGATGTTTGAAGTTTGCACCTCCCTGCTGTGTAGTAGAGCCGGTAGCATTAAGCTGTGATCCAGATGTTGCAGCAGCCTTCCTGGGTCATTGTGTGTGAATGGGGTGGGGTGTAGCGCTCTGCAGTGACATTGCACTCATTAGCACAGATGCAGAGTCATCCCAGGATCTTCTAGTCATTCCTTCTAGTTCTACTTTAACCAGACAAGGTGACTGCAGTTTACAGCACAATAACGTATATTTGCTGTGGCTGGACAGTCACCTTTCATCTACTTGTCATCTGTCTGAATTAATGTCGGGTTACTGTATGTTTGTTCTGCTTCACTATAAAATCTTATCTATTACCGTTCTGTGCTTTGCCTTTGGATTTGTTCACGTCTGGCCTACTCTGGACTATTGCATAAGCCAGTCTTGGTGTTGCCTAAGTATCTCAAAGGCCATTGATGTCGCGGATCTGGCTGCAGACTCGGATTACGCCTGTGTTAATATGCTTGTAGTAACTGACTGCTTTTCCTGAGGTCAGCTCTCGTCCAGCCATGGAGGAGTACGAAGAATAGGACTGCTGAGGATCAGAAAAGCTTTAGCCATTGTTTGGTACAAACGTAGGGATCCCAGGTTGGTACCCATCTCTATGGTTATAGTACCACCTACTTCACAATTCCCCACTTTAAAGTGGATCTCACACTTGTATGACTTGGTGCAACTTTGGATGGGTGGACTTAGATGTGACCTGTTGTCCCTCTGCAATGTCAGACCCATATTGCACCACTGTTGCATGTAAAACATTCAGTTCTGACTTTCATGCAACTTTTGGGGGTTAACATTGAAGTCTAGAGCCCTCAAGTTGCATGAAGGTTGGACCAAAGTAGTGCATGAACTACTTTGAAGTTGCTATGTCTTTAAGTCGCACATATGAATGGTTATTGGAAAACATGGGGGTACAACTTGTCATACAATTTTGGACATCAAAGTCGCATGACAAGTGTGAAAGGTGTGTTAATGGGAAATTCCACTTTTTGGCACATAATTATTTTATTTTTATTTTTTGGGGGAGTGGGTACCTAGTTTTAATAGGTACTCATTCTCACTTCTGCTTGCATTGCCTAGGTGATCCAAGCAGAAGTTTGTCTTCATGTTTTCCCATACCCTTCTGGGACACATCACAGATCCCAGAAGACTGTGGGACCATTCTCAAAGCACAGCGTGGCTCGCACATGCTCAGTGGAATGCTGGCTATAAAGCCGCAAGGGCTCATAGCCGGCTTCCCACACTAAACATGCTGAGACCCGAAGAACGGGCCCGGTGAGGATGGCGCTGGATCTCTGGACAAGTAAGTGTCCTATTAACAGTCAGAAGCTACTATTCAGTATTCATAGCTGTTGACTTTTTCACATTCTTTATTTTTTTTTTTTCTAGGACGGATATCTTTAAAAGCTCAGTAAACTTTTCTCATACTGAGGGTGTAACATGAATCATGGTCACACAAAGGATTAAGGAAGTGGAATTCTCCCTCAATATATAAGGCGGATTTTGTGTGCACAACACGAGGTGAACATTTTATAAAAGGGATATCTTTTATTACAAAAATCACATTAAAAAAAGGTGACAGACATAGCACCCTGGTAAATCGATACACGATCAACCGATGACCCAATAACACATTTGTGGAGAACATGGAGTCTAGTTACAGGGTAAGAAAAAAGTCCATAATGTATTAAGGTAGTAAAATACTTATGTATTAGAAAATGGTATTGTCCATATTTTCTCTCCATGTTTGCTTTTTCGACATGTTTCACAGTTTGATAGCTTCCTCAGGACAAATTGGGTAGGTGCTGATATTTCAACTAAGAGATTTTGGTAGAACAAAGATTTATCATTACTACATTAAGGCCTCATACACACGGGCGTTTTGGCCGCCGGCGTTTGTAGGCGTTTTTTTGAGGCTCTCCATGTTATTCAATGGCCCTCTAAAAACGCCGGCGTTTGTGGGCAGTAGAGGGCGTCGGCGTTAGTGAGCTGTAGCTAGAACGCGGGACCAGTGCGTTCTGAAGCTGCAGCGTCATGGCGTTTCTTGACGCCGGGCCGGCAAAACGCTCAATAACGTTGCTTAACGTTGTATACACAGCGTTAAGCCTCGTCAGGCGTTCTATTCAAAATCAATGGTTCCCTATGGGAGCCCATTGATTTGAATAGAAGCCGCACCAGAAGTCGGATCGCGGTGATCCGACTTGCGGCGCGACTTGTGTGCCGTGTCTTAAAGGGGAACCCCCGCAAAAAAATTTGCGTGGGTTCCCCCCCCCCCCAGAGCATACCAGGCTCTTCGATCTGGCAGGGATTTTGAGAGGAGCCCCCCACGCCGAAAAAAAACGGCGTAGGG
>BLSH010527798.1:238231-251093 GCA_018402905.1 Glandirana rugosa
CTTGTGTAAATTTCGGAAGTGACGGGGGAATCACAATTGGGGAAGGGGCGGTTACTGTAAGTATATCATTAGTCACAGATAAAAATCTAGACTAGCGACATATTTTACAGTTTTTATAGTCTGTACAGGTGTGTTTATAGCGACAGGACTCTTTTAGATATAATGATTATTTTTTTTTTTATTTTTTTCGGTATTTGATTACAGGTACCAAACATCCACGATATTGAAAACGCGTTGGGTTAGTTTTATGCGAATAACGCTAAAAAAATGATTTTTATACATCTTCTCACATATTATATATATATATATGTATATATATATATATATATATATATATATATATATAGAGATATAGATAGATAGAGATATAGGTTTGACTACTTATTTAAAAAAAAAACCTATCATATCGTTTTTCATTTTTTATAACAAAAAAATTTTTAGCAGCGAGAAGCAAACAAATATCCTCGTTTCTTATTTTTGGCGTCTCCACTAGTTTATGGTGAGATATAGAGATATATATATATATATATATATATATATATATATATGTATATATATATATATTATACACTCTTCTACATATTTTTAGTAAAAAAATCGCAATAAGCGTATTTTGATTGGGTTGCGCAAAAGTTATAGCACCTACAAACCATGGACATTAGTTTATGGCTTTTTTTATTTTTTTTTTTATTAGTAATATAGATTTTCTCAGGACAGCGATATTTGTGTGGACATGTCTGATATTTTTGACATTTTATACAGCGATCAGATCTAAAAATAGACACTGATTACTATATGAATGTCATTGGCGGGGAAGGGGTTAACACTAAGGGGGCAGTGAAGGCTTTAAATGTGTTCCCTGTATGTATTCTAACTGTGTGGGGGCGGGGCTGACAGGGACATAACAACAGATCTAACTGATCCCGATCACATGGATTAGTAGATCTGTCATGCCCCCCCCCTCAGAGCGGGGAACCGTCGTGTTTACATCAGCGGTTCCCCATTCTGGCTCTCTGTGAAAGGATCACGCTTGTGCACGCCGCCGCCGGCCTGAGCAAAAGGGAGGACGTCTATTGACGGCCTCCCAGCATTTCAGATGGTGCTGTAGCCGTCAATCGGCTATAGCGTGCATTTGAAGTGGTTAAATCTACTGTCCATGCATTTGTGATGCAGAAAAAAGAATAGCATTGGACTGCATATGGTGTGAAGTGGCCCCTAACCACTTGCCGACTGCAGCCTGACGGCGAAAGAGTGGCTCGTTATCACAAACCGCCGTCATATGACGGCGGCTGCGATAACTAGTGATGTGAGCGCGCTCACTGTGTCCAGCGGGGGGCCAGGGAGCGGGTAGGGAGGACTCGATCGCCGCAGGCTACACGTGATGGCCCCCCCGCAGTGAGAACGGAGGTCTGTGTAAGTAACACGGTTCTCCGTTCTCATAGAAGGGGAAGGGCGATGATCACAGGCTTTCTGTGTATGGAAGCCGTGATCATCCCCTTTCCCCAGCCAGGGCAGCCCACACACAGTAAGAACACGCCCAGGGTACACAGTTAACCCTTAGAGTGCCCCCTGCAGGTTAACCCCTTCACTGCCAATGGCATTTACACAATAATCAGTGCATTTTTATAGCACTGATCGCTGTATAAATGCCAATGGTCCCAAAAAAGTGTCAAAATGGTGCGACACGTCCATGGCAATATCGCAGTACCGCTAAAAATTGCAGATCACCGCCATTACTAGCAAAAAAATAAATAAAAACACCAGAAATTGTCGTCGACATCCATAAACGCGGCAACTTTTGCGCAAACCAAGCCGATTGTGTTTTTTTTTTTTTTAACCAGAAATATGAGGAAGAGTATATAAATTGGCCAAAACCGATGGGGAAAAAAATGTTTTTTTATATACAATTTTTTGTTGTGTTTTTTTTGGATTTGTATTTTGGCCAAAAAAATTTTTTTTTTTTTTTTTGCAAAATTGTCACTCTTTTGTTTATAGCGACAATCAGAAATGACGCAGAGGTGATCAAATACCACCAAAAGAAAGCTCTTATTTGTGGGAATGTTTGACCATTCTTCCAGAAGCGCATTTGTGCAGTCAGGCACTGATGTTTGACAAGAATACCTGGCTCACAGTCTACCCTCTAATTCATCCCATCAGGTTGAGGTCAGGACTCTGTGCAGGCCAGTTAAGTTTCTTCACCCCAAACTCGCTCATCCATGTCTTTATGGACCTCATTTGTGCACTGGTGCGCAGTCATGTTGGAACAGTAGGGGGCCATCCCCAAACTTCCCACAAAGTTGCATGAAATTGCCCAAAATGTCTTGGTATGCTGACGCCTTATAAGTTCCCATCACTGGAACTAAGGGGCCAAGCCAACCCCTGAAAAACAACCCACACCATAATCCTCACTCCACCAAATGATTTGGACCGGTGCACAAAGAAAGGTCATGGATGGGCGATTTTGTGCAGGCCAGTCAAGTTCCTCCACACCAGAGTGCTGTGTGTAAAGGCAGGCGTCCCAATACTTTTGTTAATATATTGTGTATGCAAACGCCAACAATGGAACGGATTTGCTTTCTTTAGGTCTAGTAAATCTACAATCAGTGTTTTGTTATATCTGTTGGTAAAGTCAAAACAATATTTATTTGATCCTGGCAAAAAACTTTGGAGCAGAGAACTTCCCTTGCTCTCTGCCAGTGCTGCCCTGTTATCCGCTAACCTTTCCCCAGCTACCGATGTACTACAACCCTATGGTGATGAGGAGAGGTGGGGGTGTTCTGTAGTCCTATACTAGGGTGACAGTGCTGCTCCTGGGTACAGCAGACAGTGCTCTGGGTAGGGTTGCCACCTCATCCCTTTAAATCTGAACACATATGAATTACACAGGTTCTGTGGCTAATTAAATGCAGATAAGGCACCAAGTAAGTTTAATTACTACTTAAATCAGCCACAGAACCTGTGGAATTCATGTGTTTGGGTTTAAAGGGATGAGGTGGCAACCCTAGCTGTGGGTAAGAGTTGTCGTCCTAGGACAGGAAGTGCATTACTGGCAGGATCACCAGATGAAAATAAAAACCACATGAAAGCGGTGTTCCAGCCATTTTTGAGTTTATTAAAAGTTAGGAACTACAAAAAGAGTAGCTGCTGACTTTTTTTTAATTAACACTCACCTGTCCCACGATCCAGCGATGTGGCCACTTGAAGCCTCGGATTTCTCCTCTCTGCAGCGCCGGCATCACTAGTGTGGGCACCCGGCTGCGACAGCTTACGGCTTCACAGCTGGTTGCGCATGCGTGAGTCTCGTTGCGCATCCAGAGTGTCTGGGCAATCTCCTGAGGCCTGTGACGTGTCCCAGAAGATTGCTGGGAGGGGGAGAGGAGAACTTCCGCTCTGGTGCCGCGGCCCTCCAAACGGAAGTGGGAGACGGATACCTGTCAAAACTAGGAACCCCCCCCCCCCAAAAAAAAAAACACTTTTGGGTGGAACTCCGCTTTAAATGAGGATATGAATGTAGTCCTCAAATCGGGGACGGGTAAGCCGCAATATTTTATTTTTTGTTCTTCTGGGTTTTTTTTTTTTTTTTTTTTTGCTTAGTTCTACATTTTATAAATCCAGTAACTCCTTAAAGTTGGAAGTAGGGAATCTGCTGCTGCAAACCAAGTACATAGTAAATGTTTGCCATCTCAATGCTGGACTTTCCAAGTCTTCATTACTTGTATCTTTCTTTGTGACCTTTCTCCTGCCCAGGGGATGAAGTTGATGACACCTCATGCATCACAATCCCCTCCGGTAGATGCCAGCATGAAGTGTCAGCGGTTTCATAAAGTACCAATCAGCAATTTCTAGTCATTGACTGTCCTGACCTCTGAGCTTGCGCTTCTTTTTTTAAATGTGAGTTTGGCACACGAGGATATCCAGTGCTATGCCCGGGCACTGTTCTGCTTTCAGCAACTGGACAGGAGAGTTAGTGTATCTAAACCCAAGAACACAAATTCAATGTTTTGTTGCTTACTGGTCCTTGGATATGGTGACTGTATTAGTTTTCATTTGTCACACTTTTTTTTTTTTAATCTGTTCTAACACACTCCCTACCCCTAGGACAGGGAATTAATAATTACAGAGCACCTCCCCCATCTTCTCCATAAAAGGGAGAGGTGTTCTGTAGTGCACAGAGATTGCAGGGAACAATGGTAACTGATAACTTCCTGTACTCTCTGCCTCTGGACTGCTATGAAATGCCTGCCCCCCCCCCTCCTTGCATTAAACTGTACTTTTAACCGACCAATAGGGAGCAGATAAGCAAAACTTATTGACAGCGTTTAAAGAGGAACTGCAGTCTGCTCACATAATTTGTAATAAAAACATCTTTGCCATTCTGAAGCTTCCCTCCAACCACTTTGCATATTTTATATGTACTGTGATTCTGTACTTCCCAAATATGCTGCCTCTCTCTCTCTCTCCCTCCATGAAGTCTGGCTGCAGCCATTTTAACTGTGGGCAGCTGAAGCTACTGCCTGTTCACTTCCTGGATTTACACAGACTTATAGGCACACCTCCAGCTCTGCAGCTCTCATTGGTCCTCCTTTGACTCCTCCCCTCTCCCTTGCTGTCAGACTCAGGGGAGTGAGTGAGAGAGAGAGAGCTGTGCTTGATGGTATAACCTAGGCTAATGACCAGACAAAACAGGAAGTGGGCTGTATAAGGTATTTACTGGCAGAAAAAAATGCTTTACTATGCAAAGGTAAAACAACAAGGGCAGAAGATTTAATAGATGGCAAGTTTTTAAAAAAAAAAAAAAAGTGACTCAAGGACCTCTTTAAATACACTTTAAGGCTTCACTCACCTGGGTGCTGAACACCCCCCCCCCCCATACTGAGCCTGATATTGATCCAGTGATGTGCACCAGAGCAGCAGCTTTCTCAGTTCTCTTTCTGCTAATTAAAGAGAGAAACAGCAAAGCAGGGACATGGATCTGTGCCTTTCCCTAGTGCAAGCACCTCCCTGCAGTAAAGCACCAGCTAGGCACACAGTTAACCCTTTGATTGCCCCTGGTGTTAACCCCTCCACAACCAATGCCATTAGTACAGTGACAGTTTATATTTGTTAGCACTGATCACTGTATTAGTGTCACTGGTCCCCAAAAAAGTGTCAGTGTCCAATTTGTCCACCGCAACATCGCAGCCCTGCTATAAGTCAATGATCGCTGCCCTTACTAGTTAAACTATGGGAAATGTTATGGATTTTTTTTTTTAACTCCAAAATCCGCTTATTGGGATATTCTGATTACCAAAAATAATACATATTGACCTAAATTGATGAAGGAATTTTAGAATTTCTTCTATAGTGCAAAACATAGAAAATGCCGAGGTCATCATATCCCATCAAAAGGAAAACCATTTTTTTCCTGATACAGCATCGCATGACTACGCAATTGTGAGTAACGCAATGTCGTATAGCAAAAAATTGCCTGGTCAGGAAGGGGGGTGGGGATAGAGGTCAAGTGGCTAAAATGAAACCTATTTAATACTTCTGGGATTCCATTCAAAGTAGGTCTGGACAAAATATTGAGGGTTTTTTTTCAAACAAACTTTGTTGATTCAACAATGGCAATAAAGAACGTTCTAACGAACAATATTTCTATAATTGCTGTTATGAAGATGTAGCTGTGTATAGCCAGCTTTATTCAGTTGTAGTACTATATTCGAGCAGTAGAGGGAGGAATTTCTGATGGGAGCCAAAGTTTGTAGTTAACCTTTCTCATATTCCGCATCATTGCTCCTGTTTAGCACTGCCTTGCTGTTCAACAGGATTTCTGGACTGTCCTTGGCAGGGGAAGGCTGATCAGATCAGAAAAAAAAAAAAAAAGTGAAAAAGCTTTGTGGATCAGGAGAAAGTTGGACAGGAACAATGACCTGTGTTAAAAAGGCAAGCAGCCTTTCTTGCTCGGTTCACGCTGCAGCGATGCAGGAACCCTGCGATTCCACTGCAGGTTCCCGCATCGCTAGCCTCCCGGTGGCAGTTTACATTGCCCTATGTGAACTGAATGGAGGTGTCAATACATTGGTAACGACACTCCCTTTTCACAGGAATCGGATCGCGTGGTTATGATCCAATCCTGATAAAGGGTCCCTGTGCGAGTTTGATCCGATGTGAATTCAACCATACAATGCAATGCAAATTCAGCCATAGAGATCGCATACGACTCACACTGCAGTGCGGTGTGAATCATATGCGATCGCTCAGATCGCAGCAGTGTGAACCAAGCCTAAGGGCTCAGTTGCACCACAATCCTTGCATTCAGTGTGCAGTTCTGCATGTATTTGTAATGTGTTTGCAGTGTTTTTTTTTTTTTTCCCTAGGATAGATGGATAGATAGAGATCTATTCATCTATTCTATCTATTCTATCTATCTATTCTATCTCTCTCAAGCTGTTGGCTCTGATTCTGGCTCTTTTGAGGCTGCGGGGATCGCAGTAGTGGGATACCTAGATCTCCTCCTGTGTGCAGAGTCGGCTCCGGCACTGAGGGACAATGTGGCTATCACCATGCAAGCCTTGCGGGAGTTCGGCTGGGAGCTGAACCTCCAGAAGTCGGTGCTGCTCCTGACACAACGCCTGGAATATCTGGGACTGATTCTCGATCCGGCACAGATGAAGGTTTTCCTTCCCCCGACCAAGCGATTGGCGGTTTGCTTACTGCTGTCCTGCAAGTGCTCATCCTTGCATCTTTGCATGCAGGTCCCAAGCCTCATGGTATTCACCTTTTCGAGGCGGTTCCGTACGCCCAGTGTCTCACTCGTGTCCTACGGAGAGAGATCTTTCCCAAGTGGGACAGATCCCCACCGTCTCTGGACTGAAGAATCCGAGTGGGTCGGCAGACCAGGGCCTCGCTCCTCTGGCTTCGGTCTCCAGCTCTTTGGCTCGGGAAGAATTTTTTACCTCTCCACTGGACGGTAATCTTAACGGATGCCAGCCTAACCAGCTGGGGGCGGGGTGGAGTTCTGGGGCTACTGTCAACCCAGGGCTGATGGACGTCAGAGGAATCTCGTCTACCAATCAACGTGCTGGAGCTTTGTGCGATCAGGTTGTGTCTCTCCTTTTGGATGGAGCGGTTGCGTGGGCATCCACTCAGGGTCCAGTCGGACAACGCCATGGCGATGGGCCAAACTTCACGTGCCAGCTCTCTCTGCCGTTCACATTCTGGGCATAGAAAACTGGCAAGCGGACTACCTCAGTCGGCAGATGCTGGACCAGGGTGAGTGGTCTCTGCATCCGCAGACGTTCCAGCAAATTTGCCTTCGGTGGGGCACGCCGGACGTGGACCTTCTGGCCTCCCGCCTCAATCGGAAGGTGCAGAGTTTTGTGATCAGTGCACAGGATCCCTTGGCGGATACGTCGGACGCTCTGGTGAAGTTGTGGGATCGGTATCGGCTCATTTATGCCTTTGCCACTCTCCAGCTGCTACCTCATCTGTTGCGCAGGATAGAGCACGAGGGGATACCAGTCATTCTAATCACTCTGGATTGGCCGTGGCGTCCCTGGTACGCGGCGTGGTGTGAATGACTGATTGTGGATGCTCCCTGGCGGCTCTTGTTGCGCACGGACCTACTGTCTCAATGCCCAATATTACACCCTTCTTTACCCTTGCTGGCTTTGATGGCCTAGCTGTTGATAGCCAGGTGCTGAGTGATTGGGGCGTCTGTGATACCTACTATGCTAAACGCGCGTAAGTCCACTTACCGGAAGTTATATCGTACTTTGACGGCTCGCATCACCTTGTACGAGAGTGGGGGGTGGCCTCCACGTTCCTATTGGATTTCTAGGATTCTGGCATTCCTGCAGCGTGGTGTGGATCAGAAGCTGGCGTTTAAGCATCAAGGGTCAGATCTCCGTGCTTGCGGTCTTTTTTTCAGAGGCCACTAGCTACTCATTCGTTTTTTCGTACCCTTTTGTCCAGGGGGTTCGTCATGTGGCTCCACAGGTACTCTCCTCTGGCGCCGTGGGATCTTAATCTAGTCCTTTCGGTGCTTCAGAAGCTACTGTTCGAGAACATTAGGGAGGTCCCGTTGCTCACGCTGTCCCAAAAGGTTGCCTTTTTGGTGGCCATCTCCTTCGCCTGGTGGGTTTCTGAAATGGCGGCTTTGTTGTGCAGATCTCCTTATTTAGTTCTGCACAGGGATAAGGCGGTCCTGCGCCTGCATCCTTAGTTTCTTCTGAAGGTGGTTTTGGATTTTCATATTAATTAGGACATTGTCCTTCCTTTCTTCCTTGTGTCAGCGACCATCTCACCCGGAGGAGTTCTCTACATTCTTTAGATGTGGTTCAGGCCCTTCGGATGTACCTAGCGACTACAGCGTCTTTTCGGAAGACAGATTCGTTGTGAATGGTCGGCACAAGGGCCTAGCGGCCTCTTCGGACACTATTTTGCAGTGGATCAGGCAATCGGTGATCCAGGCTTATGTCATTAGGGGTCTGGTCCCTCCTTTTTCTGTCAAGGCTCACTCTACCAGGGCAATTAGTGCTTCCTGGGCTTTCTGACATCAAGCGTCTGTTTCTCAGGTGTGTAAGGCGGCTACCTGGTTGTCTGTGCACACCTTTACCAAATTTTACAAAGTTGGCGTTTTGACGTCCTCCGATGCTCCTTTTTTGGCTGCAAAGTTTTGCAGGCGGCTGTCTGAAGTTTTTGTTTCCCCACAGGGGTTTTCTGTTGGGTGGAGTTGCTAGTTTGCGTTTTGTTCTGTTTTTTTTACCCACCCCTCGTTGTGACACTGCTTTGGGAGCACCGGTCACATGTGAGCATGCTGATTCATGGAGCTTGGCATCCCTCTGGATCTTCTCTCAGCGGGGCGGGGGAGGAGAGACGAGACGGGCTCACCCTAGAACAACTTGTTAAGTAGAGCAGATGGTCAACTTCTAAAATGTTGTATCCTTTATTTTCTTGTTCAGTTTAACATAGAGCCGCACAATTAAGCTTATTAAAATCGCGATCTCGATTCACCCCCCCCATGCGATCTCCATCACGTATTACCGCGACTTTCAGTGCACTTAATGGAGTCCAACGTGCAGGGCGACTCGACGCGACTTAAGAAGTCAATGCAAGTCGCCTGAAGTCTCCCCAGGAATCTTTTTCTAATTTGGAGTGACTTGAGTCTGGGCAGACTGCCAAGTCTAGGCATAGAGCCAAGTCTGACATCACTGTTGATAAAAGAAGTAAAAAGATACTATGTTTCAAATGATCAAAGGGTTGAACTCCCATGTATAGAAGAGTTCAGTTTTTAACTAATTGTGTTTTCTGACATTTGTTGCTTACAAGTAAAAATCCAGTATTTTCTGCTAGAAAATGACTTGGAACCCCCAAACATTCTATCTAATCTATCTGTCTATCTAATCTATCTTAGAGCGGGGATATGCAATTAGCGGACCTCCTAGATATTTCTGAACTACAAATCCCATGAGGCATAGCAAGACTCTGATAGCCACAAGCATGACAGGCAGAGGCATGATGGGACTTGTAGTTTTGCAACAGCTGTAGGTCCGCTAATTGCTTATCCCTGCCCTAGAGCATAAGATGCGGTTTTTGCGCAGCAGTCTTTCAAACACGATTTTTTGGGAAAAATGACACTTTCAAAAAAAAAAAAAGACTAAACAGTGTCGTTAGCCCAATTTTTTTTTTTTTTTATCTTTTGTATATGTAAGATATTACGCCGCGAGAATCGTGATGTTTATTCGAAGCAAAAAAGTTGTGATTCTCATTTTGGCCAGAATCGTGCAGCTCTAGTTTAACGATTTGTTTATATTTTCATGCTCTTCGGTGTTGAGATTTGCCCTACTACTTTTTATATATAAGGCTCTCTTTATTTTTTTAAAATCGCTATGCACATTATTTTACAGTTTAACCACTTGCAAACCACCCTATAGCAGTTTTACTGCTACAGGGCGGCAGCTGTGTGCAGGATGTGTGTGTGTGTGTGTGTGTGTTACATGATCCTACACCTCTACCTGCAGGGGGTGCAAATGTGCTACCAGCGCTCTGCTTCTGATGTGTTTATTCGCAGCAGAAGCAGATCTGTGGGTGCCAGACACTCTATGTCCGCCGGCACCTGCCAATCATTGGGCACAGACTCAGAACAGAGCTGCCTATGTAAACAGGGGGGAGTTCTGTAGTGACGGGGAAATTGATGGATTTTGTGTTCCAAAGCAGGGAACAAAATCAGTCTCTTCCCTTAGCAAATGAACACAGAGGGGTGCCAGACTAAGTGCAGCGTTAGAAGCAGTGTTAATTTTGTCAACTAAAACCGACTAAAACATTTTAGTCGACTAACTTAATACCGTTTAGTCTACTAAAATACGACTAAAGCTAAAATGCCATTTTAGTCCTAAGACTGAAACTGAATTGCAATTTGCTGCCAAAATTAACACTGGTTAGAAGTGGGCTTTAATCAATAAAAAAAGTAAATGAACAACTCACGAGATGGATGAGTAAGACCGGCATCAAATAAATATGGGCGTCCGTCCAGCAGCTTCTCCGTGGAGTCTTGTAGCCGTCTTCCCTTAGTAAAAGCAGCACACCGTTTTACACAAACACTGGCTAGGCACACCGTTAACCCTTTGAACGCCCTCCAATGTTTAACCCCTTCCCAGCCAGTGTCATTAGCACAGTGACAGTGCATATTTTTAACACTGGTCACTGGCTCCCAAAATAGTCTCAGCGTCCAGTTGTCCGATGCAATATCGCAGTCCTGCTAGAAGTGCTGATAGCTGCCATTACTAGTATTAAGAATAAAAATCCCAGTATCTATACCCATGGTTTGTAGACGCTAGAACGTTTGCGTAAACCAATAAATATACCCTAATTGGGATTTTTTTTTTTTTTTTTTTTAGCAAATACATGTGAAAGAATGCATATTGGCCTAAATTCATGAAGACCTTTTTATTTATTATTTTAATTTTTTTTTATTGGCTATGCTTTATAGCAGAAAGCAAAAAATCTTATTTTGCTAGCATAAATAACCAAAAAAAAATGCAAAGGTGAGCAAATGGCACCAAAAGAAAGCTCTATTTGTGGGGGGGAAAATGACAAATTTTATTTGGGTACAACGTTGCATGACTGTGCAATTGTCGGTTAATGCAGTGCTGTATCGCAAAAAATGGCCTGGTCATGAAGGGGGGTAAATCTTCCGGTGGTTAAAAGGAACCCGTCAATTTGCACATTCATTGTAAGTGATGTAATGATATCTGTAGGGCTGTACCCAAGACAATGGGAGTAATTCAGTAAAGCAATAGCGACATGCAACAATTTCAGGTGGTTCTTACCATTGCCACGTTTAGAATTTGTCACTATGGCTGCATGTTTAGCCACTTGCTAGCTAGGACATCATCAAAAACGGAGATTGCACTTTGCTAACTTCCTATGTCTTTTATAAATAATTGGTCCCAGGACAGATCTATGGGGCACCCACTTACCACTCCAGACCAATCTGAATACTCGCTATGTATTGCCATTCTTTGGACGTGCCCCTGTAACCTCCTCCTATTGTCTGGTAGTAGTAATCCGTTCTGTGCTGGATATTTGCAAGCCAAGTATGCCTTTTGGGTGGGAGAGTTAGGTTAACACGGTGGGCAACCAAAGTGCCCTGACCTGCCAGTGTGTTCAAGGACAAGTTCACCTTTCATAACATGTTACACCCATATTCTGGGTTACAGCAGACCGGGATCTTCACGCCCACCTGGCGGCGTCACTCATTCATAGTTCTCTGAATGGAAAACTATGAGGTCTGATGATCCGTTAACCACTCCAGCCCCAGAAGATTTACCCCCTTTCATGACCAGATCATTTTTTGCGATATGGCACTGCATTACTTTAACTGACAATTGAGCAGCCGTGCGACGCTTTACCCAAAAAAAAGTTGTCCTCCCCGCCCCACAAATCCGTTTTCTTTTGGTGGTATTTGATCACCTGCGTTTTTTTTATTTTTATTTTTTGCGCTCTACATAAAAAAAGAGCGACTATTTTCTTCATCAGTTTAGGCCAATATGTATTTAGATAGATAGATAGATAGATATTGGTTTATGCAAAAGTTTTATAGCATCTACAAATGATGGGATATTTTTATGGAATTTTAAAAAATTTTTTTTTACTAATAATGGCAGCAATCAGCGTTATTTATTTTTTTTTTCTTCTTCTACGGGATTGTGGCAGACAAATTGGACACCTAACTGACACTTTTCTAGGGACCTGTGATACTAATACAGTGATCAGTGTTAAAAATATGCACTGTTAACCACTTCCCTGCTAGTGCCATTAGTAGAGCAACACCAGGGGCAATCAAAGGATTTAAAGCGGGGTTCCACCCATTTAAAAGTCAGCAGCTACAGAAGGTGTAGCTGCTGACTTTAAGGCCTCTTTCACATGGGCGGCTGTTCTGCTGTTGCTAAATGCAAGCCAGATACCAGACTCCAAAGCACGACGATTACTTGCATTTGTACATTCCGATTAGCCACGATTACATGCAGCTACGTTTAGCTGCAGTGGAAACATTGTTAACATTCTTGACATTTCTGAAGTGCTTCCTATTGATTTTCTATGCTTGTAACCGTTGCTATCCGTAGATGACACAGTGCACTGCTTTTACCTGCAGATTCGTGCAGATAGCTGCATAACATCATTCCTGGATGCATTCCAATCCATTTTTTCTAATCGTTCTAAATTGTCTAACAAAACCGTTGCTAAATGCAGAGTGTGAAAGGGGCCATAGGAAAGCATTGTCACAGTATAGATGCAGTAGATAACTTCATCTATCCACAGCTAAAAGCTGGATTCTATCCGTCCGTGTGAAAGGGGCCTTAATAATCAGACACTCACC
>BLSH010527798.1:255228-275524 GCA_018402905.1 Glandirana rugosa
AATTTATTACGGATACACGGAAAATACACTAGTGTGAAGGACACTACTCAGTACTTTGGAAGCTATTTTTTTACCTAGATGTATCCTGTAAACACTTATAGTATGACAGGAACTAGGGTGGTCTTCTGTATCGAAATCCGACAAAAGATTAAGAGTAGAGACCCTTTGAACTTTTAACAACCAGTTTCGCCTCAAGGTCTACAAAGTTTGGGAACTCTTACAGTGTCCTAGTCACTACATTGCGCAGTCTTCCTCTACTGCAGTGAAGACCAGCGCCGACTCTGGTCTACAGACTAAGTATAACAACAACTGATAAGGTCAGAAAATACGTTCAATTATATTATTTTAATAAAGTACCTTATGATGTGATACCTCTAGAGAAGATATAAATATATACGGGGAATTTAATTTGGACAGTATGATATTCACAAATGTCCTATGTAGATCCATTTTTTTATCGAAGGTTTCATGACTCATCACAGGAAGTGTGATCACATAAAAGGCACATAGGCATTATTTAATTGGTGAACCGTGCTATGAATCCAACCTCTAAATATTCTTATGAATGCTTTGACACATCTTGGTGTTAGCAAGTGGGTCTACTCGCTGGCTCTCCAACAGCGTTTGAGGTGGGTCTACTTGCTGGTTCTCCAACAACGTTTGAGGTGGATCTACTCGCTGGCTCTCCTACAGTGTTTGAACATGCAAGTATATCCTTTCTGGAAGGGGTAGGGTGGAAGGCCACAAACAACTCTGGGAAAATTTAGTGTACAAGGCCAGTAACTGTGCATGCTGATCAAGGCTGCTTTCCAGAGGGGTTGACAATCCAACCCTGGGTAACACGTCTCCCCTTTAGCCATATTACCTTCAGGACTTGGGATTGGCATGGAGATCTACAGAGACCTAAAAAAGATTAGCCAAAATTGTCTTGCTATTGTTTATCAACCACCTAGACCCCCAGACATTTTCTAACCCCTAGCTAATTTACTGGACCCCTTGGCTAGGTCCATTTACCGTTTGGCTGTCAATATTGACCACTTTCCTGCTTTAAACTCTCCTCGAAAGTGCTCACAGGTACACATGTAATCAAGAGACCCTTAAAGTACACAGCTATGGGAGACATAGACTGTCATGTGACTAATTGCCCTGCTAGTTTGTTTTTGGAGTCCATACTTTTGTGTCTTGCTTACATTTTATAGTAAAAGATTTCAATATTGCCAGCCTTAGGAAATGCTGTTTTCCTGTTTGACGATTTACTTAGCTTTTTATTTTTTTTTATTTTAACATATCATAGAATAATTTCATAATTCACGTTCTGTAATTTTAAGCGCTAGCAGGATTTCCGTCCTGTGTTTGGGTGCATGTTCCCTTCACATTCTCCATTGATGAAAGAGTGTTTAGACTAGTAAAGGAAAATGCCAACAGAGCTTTTATTTCTGGGCAGGTTTTGCAGTTGCTGTTGAAGCGAAGCACTAAAGTAAATGAATTGATTGGATATATGTGGCCAGAGCCAGCTGTACAGCAGTCTGCTCTAATTCACTCATCAAATAGTCCTGGATTATATGGTGCAGAGCTGATTGCACACACTTTTCATCATCTGCTATGTGGTATGTCAAGAACACTGGCACACTTTGCTTGGAACTGCCTGCATACAGTATCGGGTCATTTTTCCTTTTGGGTGGGAAGGAGTTAAGCGTTTGTAGCCTACTTGTTATATAGCGCAGGATTTCCATATGAGTGCCTGCAAGAGTTTGGCTCCAGAAGGCAGGACTCCTATTAATAGACTTCCAGCAGCCTTGCGGGGCAGGTCTAGTTTCGAAATCTAGCTGACTTGACTGTGCACATCCATTTCACCCCTGCTGGATGGGGGATGCTGGTTCCCTTCTTGGGCTTTACTTTCAGGAGCTGAAGACTTTCCTTGGGTGATCATTTCACAGATCTCTATGGGCACACCGTGCCAGAGGCATGGCTGAAGATACAGGTACTGCATTTCATGTGGAAAGAGAAATTGCATGCCGGCTGCTTTAATAGTCTGAGATTAAAATTGCAGGTGAAGGCTTCGAGCTTTGGAAGGCAACCGATACATGAATAAATGCATAAAGTGTAATGTAGCGTTTATGCCTTCAAGGGGCCTTTGCTGCTGTCGTCATATGTACTGTAAAAAATTCTCTTTGTGAATTAATCTATATTCTTACAGTGTGTATATGTAGATAGATTTTTATATTTATTTTTTTTACAACATGGGGGATTCAGGGTATATTTGTAAAGCAACGGGTCTGACATATACCAAATGGTGACTGTTTTTTAACCTTCTTTTAATTTATTTATTTTTTTTTAACAGTAATTCACCACAGTGAATTCTTGATGTCACGTTAACTGCTTTATAAATATTCCCTTTTGTGTTTATCATATATTAATTGCTTATAGTGAAAGGCTTCTGTCTACATTGACCCTTGAACAGTCCAAGAGCCATCTTGCCGATTCACCCTCAAAGTTACAGCTGAGGCCTCTTGTTTTGGAGTCTTTTTGCTTTTGTGGTGGAAAGACCTGGTTCAATGGGGTCTTCTAGACTGTACCGGTTCAGGCTAATATTATCCTCTCCTGGCTAAGAGTGTGTGCTTCTACCTGACTATTGTAGGCACTGTACACTGCAAGTGTCCTGAGATTACAGTAATCAGGAATAATATAAATGTACATTATGGTCAGAAGAAATGTCTTCAAAAATGTTTTTTCCCCCCAAAACTTTAATTTTAGATTTTTGAGTGCCTTTTTATGTCATCAGTATTTTGCTGCCAAATTGGGTGGGAATTTTTGTTTTTTACTAATTGTTATACAGTAACTGAAGACCTGAATGAAATGCTGTACACAGCATCTCCATAACGGCTACCTGGCTTTAACATTAAGCCGTATGAAAGGTATTAGCTAAAAATACCAAGAAAAAAAACGAGCTGATTGGTACTAATTTTTGTGTTCTTTATCTCAAAACCACATTACTTCACTGTGCATCGGAACGTGGTTGGCGTGTCTCAGGAACACATTCTGAAAGCTCTACACATTTATTAATTAATGTTTATATTTGTGTGGCATGTTTTTATTTTATACCCTGCGATCTGCATGGATACATATCTGTACTTGTTTGCACAGCATTTGGCATGCTACTCGGCTTAGGTGGGAGTGATTAGAGAAATAAAATTAGAATGATCTCTACTGGTGTCACTTTTGCTGGCAGATTGACTTTGCTTCTATCAAAATAGCATCAGTGAAAGCAGAAAGTTTTCTATAAACAGTCAGTGGAATACACTGTACCAAAACAGCTTGTGAGTAATTCTAGGCAGGAAGACTGATGGGAACGATTAGTCTGCTTGCATAGAATATGCACCAGTGGAACACCTGTGAGGGATTTCCATTGGTTTTTGGATGTTTTTAGGACTCCTAAGGTTCCAGGTGGGGCAGGAGAGCCCTGGGGACATATGGAATCCTAAAGTAAACTGCACCAATTCCTAGTTGGCGTATAATGGAACAAGTGCATAGTCTAGTTGGTATTGTGATGGCATGTAGTCAAATAACACTGGTAGGAAACGTGCACAGGAAAGTTCTATGGGGGAAACTTGCCCCAGGGCATGAAACAGAAAGGTACGGGGGAGGGGAGCATGGCATAGGAAGGTACAATGAGGGAAACTTGCTCTGGAGCATGGCACAGGGAGGTACTATGGGGAAACTTGCTCTGGAGCATGGCACGGGGAGGTACTATGGGGGAAACTTGCTCTGGGGCAGTGGTCTCCAAACTGCGGCACTTTTATTTGCTTTTATGTGGCCCTTATGGCACCATTTCCTCTACTGATACCAACAATGGGGCATACTTTTTCCCCCCACTGAGACCAGTAAAGGGGCACAATTCCTCCCCTGTGACCCCAGTGATGGGACACTATGCCTCCAGAAGACACTAACAATTGGGCCCACTGAAACCAATGATTTGGCACAATTTTTGTCGATGGAGCACAATTCCTCCCAATGACACCAACATTTGGGCCCATTGACACCAACAATGGGGCACAATCCCCCCCCACTGACACCAAGGATGGGGCATTGATTGATTTTTCCCACTGATGTCGGAACCTTTTATACTCTCAATGGCCAGAATCTGGCCCCCTAAAGTCTGGAGGGCCGTAAACTGGCCCCCTGTTTAGAAAGTTTGGAGACCCTTGCTCTGGAGCATGGCACATTGAGGTACTATGGGGAAACCTGCTCTGGGGCATGACACAGGTAGGTACTATGGGGGAAACTTACTCTGGAGCATGGCACAAGGAGGTAATATGGGGGAAACTTGCTCTGGAGTATGACACAGGCAGGTACTATGCTGTCAGTCAACCTTTTGAGTGGGAGATTCTGATGTCATTGGTGGGTTCCACTTCTAGCATACTTTGAGTGGAAACAACACTGCAAGTGGCATAATTGCAGCTAATGTGTTGTGGTGCCGCCACTACAGTACATTGAATATACACAGGATTTATGACCTAAATGCATCAATTGATGGCTGCAGTGTAAAAATGTAAAAGGTGATGTGTTTATCATTGGGTAAAGATTGCTACGGATGCAGAAATAGAATTTGTCTTGATGAAACCTTTACCTTTTTTTGCGTGTCAATGCCAGCGACAAGGGTTGATTAAAATTTAGCAATGGTAAATCAATACTCCTTTTGTTTCTGAATTTTAGTTTCTTTGGATACTTTTATCAGCTCAGGCATGTTGTGTTTTTGGTGTCCTTGACACGTGGGAAAGGATACAATGCTGTTGGCTACAGTTGGCGATGAAAAGACTGCATTGTTCACAGGATACACATTGTCTTCATTCTATTCGAGGAGGGCACAGTTGTGGGTTTTGTCTCTGGGAGCTGTCATCTTAGAAATGGGAGTAATAATTGCCTTCACAACTTTTCCAATGGAGGAACAAGTAAGAAAAATGCCTATGTGCTAATTAAATTGATGGTGATAATAAAGTGCTGGGAACAAAACCTTTAATATGTCTGACTTTGCTCTATGTAAAAGGGACAGCTATAGGTGTGTGTGTGTTATACATACATACATACATACATACATACATACATACATACATACATACATACATACATACACTCACACTATTTTCTATCCAAAATCTTATTTTTGTATTTTTAGTTTTGAATATAGAAACGGATAGTTAAAGACCTCAAAATTATACTGACAACTTGGTTGTAATGACAACATAATTTTATGGCCCAAACTCTTTTGGCTATACTTCTCCTCCTGTGGGTTTCAGCAGTGCACTTGGTTCTGCACCCCTGTGACCCTAATTTAGTCCACTGTTGGCTGATGTCGGAGCCAACCCAGGCTCTGAAGGGATCCCGACAATGTCAGGATCTGACTGCCAGCTGGCTCAGCTGAGAGCATGTGCCAGCCATTTCTGCCCCCTCAGTCCAGTGCTTCAGTGGGGCAGAGGTGACTGGCAGGGATCTAGGCGAGTATGTATGTGTTTTTCTTAATTTCTTTTTTTTTTTTTTTTTTTATCCCAAATTTATCTTTTTTTTTTTTAAATAGAAGCCATTTGGCTTAAATATTATTTTCTTCTGTTTTTAGATGTCATTACAGCTAAGAACTCATAAAGATTTGAGGTCTTTAACTCTTTTTGTTATGTTGGTAATTTTGCTGTTTTGGATTCTCATGGCATCACTGTTGGCCATGCACCCTCTCAAGGCATCAGAGGTGAAGGTGCAAGATGGGTTTTATTGTCTGTTTCCCCACTCGGGAGATTTGTGTTGTCTATTCTGGTTACTATTGTCACAGAAAGTGAAATTCAAAATGTTGTGCTAAGTGAGGGGAAATCCGTTTTGGTGACAACTGTGTTTTTTGTTTTTTTGTGGGGTTTTTTTTTCTCACTTTAGGAACATTTCCTCCTTCCTTCTTCCTTTTTTTTTTTTTTTTTTTTTATTTATATTTTGTGTCTTTTGGAAATCTTTCTAGCGTGATTCAAATTGCATAAAAAGTAAATTGGTTTTAGTGTGAATTGTTTGGATTAGAACTTCCTAGTCAGTCAGCATTCTTCCCTTGAGACTAGCCAGGTTTAGGGGTGTCTGCCCATTGTATATACAAGATTTGTGCTCATTAGGTAAAAAAAAAATCATACTTTTGGCACAGATTTGTTAGAGGCTTTTGGCAATCAGATCATCTGACCTTCAGCTCATGTCTATGGCTAGTCTGAATAACTCTCTAATTATCTTCCTTGTACATCCGTGTGTTTCAGCTTTAGGCCTCATACACACGGGCGTTTTATAATAAATAAGCAAAACGCCAGGTCCGACGTTTTTTAAAAAATCTGCGTTTTTTGCGGCGTTTTGCATCGGCGTTAGCGAGCGTTAGTGAGCGTCGGCGTCAATAGGCGTTTTTTTAAAAAAAATCAGTCCTCTGCTATTTTTCAACCTAAAAACGCCGGCGTCAAAAAACGCTTGTTAACGCCGGTACCGCGTTAGCAAGCGTTAGTAAGCGTTTTGCCAATTGGCGTCAAACGCCAAAACGCTACAGCTACAGAACGCGATGGTCCCGGGTTCTAAAAACAGCTCACTAATGTCGACGCCCTCTACTGCTCACTAACGTCGGCGTTTTTAGAAGGCCATTGAATAACATGGAGAGCTGCAAAAAACGCCTACAAACGCCGGCGTGCAAAACGCCCGTGTGTATGAGGCCTTATAGAGATTATAGAGCCGGTTCCCGCATTGCAGTTCACACTGCCTTCTGCGAACCGCTGCGGGTGTCAATAGAATGTTAATGGCACCCTCAGATTTGTGCACAGATCACTGTGCGAACTGTGAGCTTGCACGTGAATCAGATCGCATAGGTGAGAACACCCATGCTATCCGATTCCAGTGCGGGAGAAAAAAGGCTCCTGCACCTTTTTTGGTGCCAATCTAAAACTCAGCCATACAACTTTAGGGCTGAACTCTCATTGCTCAGAGATCGCATGTGATCGGCACCCACGGGGCGAGTGCGAATCACATGCAATCTCTGAGATCAGAGTAGTCTGAACCCGGGCTGAAAGTAAAAGAAAATCCCAAATTTTGAGTTGTCCACAGAAAAGTAATAGAGGTTAACTCTTCCAATGGGGACACCCTTCATTTGAAGGGATTTCTCCTGTTTTGGCTATGGAACAGGAAATAAAGGGAAATCTCCCCAATGTGTCACAGATGGCAAAAAAATAACCCAATACGGTTTCTAATCCTCCCTTTATCCTAAAAAATCAGTCATTTTGTACCATGCGATCTTGTGCAGACAAATGCAATGTGTTTGTGGTGTCATTATCTTTGCACTGATGCCCACTGCAGACCATAAAGAGCAGTGCGATTTGAATGCAGTGTGGGAAACTGGCACAGAACTCTGGTTTCCCACACTGCATTCTAGTGTGAACCTAGGCTAAGTGCCACTTTTAACTGTTGAAATTTTTTATTTTTTATTATGGAGAACACACTAGCAGTGGTTAGACTTCATGAACAAGAGAAGTCAACTGTGAGCTCCGGTGAGGAATTGTTGCTAGAGGCCTCCAGAAATGTAGGCTAGACGCAGGGATCCTCAAACTAGGGTCCTCCAGCTGTTGCAGAACTACACATCCCATGAGGCATTGTAAAACTCTGACATTCACAGACATGACTAGGCATGATGGGAATTGTAGTTCCTGAACAACTGGAGGGCCATAGTTTGAGGACCCCTGGCCGCTAGAGAATGATTCAGCCCAGCACCATTTGCTTTTATATAATTTTTTTTGTATTTATTGTGTTGTGTTTTTTTTTTTTTTTTTTTTTCTGTGGACCGACCCAAGGATAACCAAATTCACTCCTTTTTAATATATCCAAGGATGCCGAGCAACTTTGCAAATATAATGAAAACCTCTGCCTTTTCCCTTACATTATCTGAGATCTGTCACCATAGACCCAGGACAGTGTTAAGATTGCCCAATTTCCATTAAGCTTGCCTACAGCTTACACTTTGTGCAGCTAAGGATTGAGAACAAGATCGGTTTCTTCTCCACATACCTTGGAGATCACAGTTTCTTTCTCATTCATGGTAATGTTAGATCTTAAAGGTTCTCTCCTTAACGCCAGAAATAGTTAATTAAATGGCTAAATTGATTTGTGTTTTTTTTTAAAAAAATCTTTCCTTCTTTTCAGACGCGAAGTCCAGTGGCAACAATGGGAAGAAAGGAGGCCTCTCCGGTAGCTCATTCTTTACCTGGTTCATGGTGATCGCACTCTTGGGAGTATGGACATCGGTAGCTGTGGTGTGGTTCGAGCTGGTGGACTATGAAGATGTGCTAGGTAAGAAGATCTACAGAACTGGTCTTTTATTCCTTTTATATCAGTGTAACTAGTTTTGAAAAACAGAAAAGCTGTGCCTTTTGCACTTCTACTGGATTCTGTCCCTGAAGCAGGCACCTTTGAAAGCGGAGGACAATGTGCTGACTCTGAGGTTGTAAACCCTAAAAAAAAAAAAATCTAAGACCGAGGCATAATGAGTTATTATTCCATACAAGCTTGCCAGCAGAATACACGGCTCTATCTTGTGAGGGGAAGCTACCAGACAATCAAGTACTTCACCCAACCTCAGGTGCTCTGGCTTCACGAGCGTCCTCCCAACACTCCAACAGCAGACCAGTGTAAAAAATAAAAGATGAGCCGGCACACTGGAGTTAAGTCCAATCTTCTAGTTTATTGCTGCATGGTTAAGTTAAAGCAGTACAATCTAATGCATTTCAAGGCACTTTGGTTGCCGAAACGCATTAGCTTGTACTGCTTTAACCTAACCATGCAGCAATAAACTAGAAGATTGGACTTGACTTCAGTGTGCCGGCTCATCTTTTATTTTTTATAATGAGTTATTATGCGACGCATAGTAGCTCATTATGAAGTACTTGCCTTAGAACAAAGCCCTGCAACGTTGCCGGCACACCGCTGAGACTGCTGACATCTTTGTGGTGTTTCTTCCGGGTTTGCGTGCTCCAGCGCTATGATTGACTGGGTCTGTAATGACGTCCCAGCAGAGGGCCCTGAAGAAACTGCACGGGTGGCCGCTCCTTCAGTGCGCATGCGCCGATGATGTCATCAGCGGCGTATATAGTAAATATCTTCTACATGGTGCAAGTTTTGGAGATATTTACAGGTAAGCCTTTATTATAGGCTTATCTATAGGTACAATTAAACAAGACTTTATTTCCTCTTTAACAGCCAGTAGCTCTTCTGTGAATGTTTAACTGCTTGCCAACCAGCTGTTGAGATGTACTGCCGCAGGACGGCTCTCCTGCGCAAACCGGCGTCATTGTACGTCGGCCGCTTTAAGAGCTATACGGGGCGCGCGCGGCACAACGCTGGAGCCGATGCACGTGGCCGGCGGCTGCGATGTCCGCTGGTTACCTGTGATCGCTCCACAGAGAGACAGAATGGAGATCTGTCAATGTACAGATGGATCTCCATTCTGTCAGGGAAGTAGAGAGAGATCTGCTGTTCCACGTAATCCGGAACAGTGATCTATCTCTACTCCCTGTCAGCCCAGCCCACACACAGAAACACCTACCTAGGGAACGTTTAACCACTTGATTGCCCCCTAGTGTTAACCCCTTCCCTGCCAATGACATTTATACAGTAATCGGTGGCAATTTAAAGCTCTGATCGCTGTATACAGGTCATTGGTCCCAAAAAAGTGTCAAAAGTGTCCGATCTGTCTGCTGCAATATCGCAGTCCCACTAAAAATTGTGGATCGCCGCCATTACTAGTACAAAATTAAAAAAATAAAATAAATAAAAATGCCATAAATCTATCCCCTATTTTGTAGATAACTTTTGCGCAAACCAATCAATATAAATTTTTTTTTTGTGATTTTATTTATTTTCTGCTAAAAATATGTAGAAGAATACATCTCGGCATAAACTGATGAATTTTGTTTTTTTTTTTTATATTTTTTTTGGGGTATGTATTCTAGCAAAAAGTAAAAAAAAAATTTTTTTTTTTTTTTTTTTCCAAAATTGTTGCTCTTTTTTTGTTTAAAAATAAAAACTGCAGAGGTGATCAAACACCACCAAAAGAAAGCTCTATTTGTGGGGGGGGAAAGAACAGCCATTTTGTTTGGGTACAATGTCGCACGACCGCGCAATTGTCAGTTAAAACGACTCAGCGCCGAATCGCAAAAAGTGCTCTGGTCAGGAAGGGGGTAAATCCTTCCAGGGCTGAAGAGGTTAAATTGACTCCTTTTCTTGAACTGGTGAGGGTTGGTGAACCATTCTAGAGCCCCAGGAGGTTCTAGATGTAAGAAGTGATCTGTAATTTTAAGTGGTTTGGCTAGTCTGCCAGCTGGGATTTGTCTAACCTAATAATGTATACTTGAAGGTGAAAGTGACAAATCTGATCTGATTGTTTCACATCTTTTTGTCCTGTTTGGAAGAGACTAAAGCCCCGTACAAACGATGAGAATATTGGACGCAAAAAAAAAAACACATCCGGATCGATTATCTGTTCTATATATTGGTACACAGCTTTCAAGAACCGATCCAATTCCTGCAAAAATATCCAAAAGGACAACCACAGAATTTTTTCTTGTACAATAACAGAACAAATAATTTTTGTGTAATTAGTATAGTATTTGTACGAAAAAAAATCATGCGACCAGCGCCATGCATGCTCGGAAATTATAGAATTATATAATACATTACAATGTAATACATTATAATGCAATACAATACATTGCTTCCAAAGTTGTATTCTGTCTTACGAGAATTTTCGTACCTTTTTAGTAACCCATTGGTTTTCGGTATGAGACTAGCATGCAAAAAAATAAACAGGTGATCATTCGTCCGGTACTCTCATCATCTGTAATAGGCTTTACAGTGTGGAGGCGTCTGAAGACCGTGACCCTAATGGAGAGATGACACACAAGTTACAATAGTCTGAGCTCTTTTTTGACCCTCTCAAATTTATAGAAACTCCACTGTTTCATCATTTCTCTTAGAATGTGTAATTTTATTTTATTTCAATGATTTTTATTGAAAATTTCACAGAAGTATGCAATGAATAAAATGTGTTATTTTATTTATTACTTTTTGGTATGATGGCTTTTGGACTCAAACATGTACTGTTTGCTTGAAAAGGACAAAGTTTGCACACAATTTGTGTAGATATATAATTCCTGTATACACCCATGACAATTACATGGGCCTCTAGAGCCCATTATAAATAATGGCACCCTGCCCCTTGCACTACTTAACCACTTCTGCCCCAGAAGGATTTGCCCCCTTCCTGACCAGAGCACTTTTTGCGATACGGCACTGCGTCACTTTAACTGACAATTGCACAGTAAACCAACAGAGTGACAATTTTGAAGAAAAATAAACAATTTTTTTTTTTTTTTACTTTTTGCTTTAAAACATCCAAAAAAATATAAACAAAATTTATTAGTTTAGGCCAATTTTTTTTTTATATATTCTACATATTTCTAGTTAAAAAATCGCAAAATGCGTATATTGATTGGGTTGCGCAAAAGTTATCGCGTCTACAAACTATGGGAATAGATTTATGGTGTTGTTTTTTTTTTTTATTATTATTATTTTACTAGTAATGGTGGTGATCTGCAATTCTTATCGGTACTGCAACATTGTCGCGGACAGATCAGACATGTTTGCCACTTTTTTGGGACCAATGACATTTATACAGCAATCAGAGCATTAAATAGCCACTGATTACTGTATAAATGTAACTGTCAGGGAAGGGGTAAAACTCTAGGGGGCGATCAAGGGGTTAGCTGTGTTCCCTCACTGTGTTCTAACTGTGTGGGAGCTGGGCTGGCTTGGGCATCACAGATCACTGGGAACTGATCTGACATGACCGAATGGGGATCCGCCGTGTTTACATCAGCGGATCCCTGTTCTGCCTCTGTAGAAGTTTATCGTGGGTTGCTGGTGGACATAGAGTCCGCCCGACCTGTGGGGACAACCACGCAGCACGCGCATGCGCCCGCAAATTGCAATGAGGCGGTTTGCGAAGGAGAGCCAACCTGCCGCAGTACAACTGTGGCGGCTGGTCGGCAACCAGTTTAAAGTGGATGTAAACCTTCTCCTATACCCAGTGAAGTGAACAGCCTCAGATGATACACCGAGATTAAACAAATCCTCCTACATAAGTCTTAAATGTATATCTGCTGTCTTCAGCTTTATATACGCTTTAGAAAGTGCACATCCTGTTAGATTTCACTTCCTCATTCATCTGTAGGAGGGAATTATTGCTATAAACTGTGAGACCGCTGATTGGAGGAAAGGCACACACCCCCTACCCACACATGCAGAGGTTGCCTGTGAATCGTGCAGCAGTGTGCCAATCTATTTATAGCAGCCTCCCCCGACACACGCTTCAGGCTCCCGTCTCAGAACTTGTCAAAAGTTATCAGGCAGAAGAATGGAGCAGGACAAAGCTACGGGACTAGTTGCTTTGAATACAGATACATAAATCACAGCCGCTCAAATTTCATGAATCGGGTTTACATCCACTTTAATGTTGGGCAGCTTTTTGTCCCTCAGCCTTATTGCTGATTTTTTCTTTTTTTTGCTACTGTAAGGAACTAAACACAACCTTAAAGGATAACTTCACCTTTTAATAAAAAATAATACATGCACATTAATTTGTAGGTAAAAAAAAAAATGCAATTTTTTTTCTCTCTAGGGGGCCTGCAGAGCATTGCACCTACGATCAGCACATCATGGGCGCAATGCAGGGCTCCTTCAGACTCTAAAGATGGCGATCTACCTGTACCTCGTACCTGAGATCAGGAAGAATCGAACTACGAAGGGGCACACCAGTGTCCTCGCAGATCATTGAACTACAAGCTGTCAGCTGTAATGGATGATGGTAGTTGTAGTTCATTCATTCACAGGAAACTGAATGAATGAGGCGGCCATGTGGGTGGAGCCTCTCACAGCCGCGTTCATGTAAAAAAAGTGACAGCAGGTGGGGGGAGAAGATCCCCCGCCCGCTGTCGCAGAGTGGGAGAGATCAATAGACCTGTTCCATAAGGTGAATGTATCCTCCTCCTTTTTTTTATTTTTTATTTTTTTTGCCTAAAAAAAAATAAATAAAAAATTGGTCTTCTGCAAGTTAATGTCATAATGTGGTAGTATACATCGCATACTAGCGCATTATGGAAGACTGGCCTTAAAACAAAGCTCTCCAGTGGCACGCTGTTACTGCTAACAGGACTTCCATCTTCATTTGGTCTTCTAGGTTTGCGGGCTCCAACCATTTGAATTGGCCACCCAAAAGTGGAACTTCCGCTTTAAGCACTCCTCACCTCCTTACATGCCACATGCATGTCATTATTTTTTTTTGGGGGGGGGGGGTCTTGGCTACCTGGTTTTCACTTCCTGTCCCACTTCCTCCTTCCATCTTCTCGACGCCTAGGTGACCCCTCCCTCTGCACTCTGGGCCGCTGGCGCGTGGGACAGATGAGTGGCTGTTTTATTAAATCAGCAGCTACACTTTTTGTAGCTGTTGACTGTTAATAAACTTTAAGGCCTTAAACCATTAAATCCAGCGAAGGAAAGTTTCCCACTTTCAGCAAGAAATATTTTTGCTCCTCTTAAGTACAATTTTTTTGTCCTGATGCAGCCAAACTCTCTGTGCGGAAATTCTGGATTGTATTAATGTTATGAATTAGCCTGATTGAGCGCTGAGCTCCTAAAATCAAATCTATAGTATTATGATCTGCACAGTACGTTCTTTTTTGGCTTACATTAATTTTTATTTATTTTTCTCTCCTACCAGTGGATACAATCTGTTTTTGGTTGTTTTTCATCAGTTGCTATTCCCAAAGCCATGACCTTAATGTGACTGGGGCTCTTTATCTCTGCACTTCTATGGGCGTAATTGCACACCCAGAACTTTCTAAAATTCCATTCTATCTGCCTCCTTCCGTCAGTGTAGATATTGTCCCTGGATCTGATGGAACACACCTTCTAATCACTGTGTTTTGTGCATAGACAGACCGATTTTTCCCTAGACTTAAGGTAGGGCTCGACAAACCCCAGGCGCCAGGTCGCATTGGCGACTAGATTTAGCAACCTGGGGGTGCCCTGCAGAAGGTGTCCTGTCCCCATGCGGAAAGCCCCCCTGCCACCACAGATGTTCGGGTGAAGTGGCCACGTAAATAGATGTACAGTTTTTTTTTTTTTTTTTTTTTTTTTTTTTTTCCTTCCCATTGACATTAATTTATTAATGATTCATTCTCCCTCTGCCATACCACAAGCACAAATCCGAAGGCCCCTCTCACACTAGCGATCCGAGCAGGTCCACCTGTCACTCCATGCACCCATAGCTAAAAAGATCAATCATTGGGAATTTATCTGAGAGGTAGAAATTGACCATTGCTGAAGGAACCCCTAGCAACCTCTGGAGGAACCCTAGGGTTCCGGGGAGCCCTGGTTGAGAAACCCTGGTCTAGTGGATCTGATGGAAGCGGACACGTGGTTCGTTTCCATCTAATTGCCCCATAGAGGAGAGCAGGCTGTGTCCGTGTTCGCTCTGCACAGCGGAGAGATCCCTGCTGAGCAAGCAGATTCTGAGTACATGGATCACTGTATCTAAATCTGGAATAAATCTTAATTGTTGGCTCCTAGATTCCAAGCAAATTTGTCAAGCCCTGACTTAAGGGATAGTGACCGGGATAGATGGTGTAACCCATAACTGGAACTTTCATCTTGATTATATTTTTGCCCTGGTTTCCTTAATGCCAGGTGTTTGAATCAAAAGAATGGCTGACCTAGTCACTATTAAAATATTGACCTCCAAGTGGTCAAATAGGTTTCAGGTTGGAGACTCTTGGAGATCGTCTTTTTTCGAGATTGGCACTTTGCCTACACTAACAGCATGGATTCCAGGTGGCATGTACCTGGAGAAAAAAGGGGGATGGGGTCTTGTCTGGTCCAATAATCCCTTGGGTGTTCAAGAAGATCTTTTAGGGCTGCTTCACACCATACGTGCATAAAAACTGATGGGAAAACCACACAGATTTCACTTGCAGAGACATGAGCTCACATCAGTTTTCATGCGTGTCAGTTATGTGCCCTTTTCACCCCACAGTGTTGTCACATCCGTTTTTTTTTTTTTTTTTTTTTTCATCAGTTTCCTTTAGTTTCACATCCTGTGTCATCATTCTGTCCCCCTCATCACTGCCCGCCATTCTGTCCCCCCTCATCACTGTCTGCCGCTCTGTCCTGCCCTCCACATACCATTATTGGGTTAGCCGCATCTGTGCCCACCCAACAACATACCTCTGCTTTGTGCCCTTCCAGAAACGAACCCGAGTGGCAGCATCCCAGCTGGAATCCACAGTGGGAGAAGTCGGGCTGTAAGCTCACAAAGTGTCCGTTTTTTTTGCCTGTGATCCAGTGCGGAGCTGTGAGGGAAACTGCATACATTCCACATCATTTTGCACACTGCACCAGACATCACACCTCCATTTTGATGTGAACGAGACACATAGGAAACCATTGTTTCCTGTGTGTCTTGCAGAGACCTGCGGTTTCCTGCTGCAGAAAACCGCAGGTCTCTGCATATGGTGTGAACAAGCTCTAACAAGGCCTTAGGCCTCATTCACACCATGTGCAGAGACCTCAGTTTTTCTACACACGTTCCACAAGCGCAAAAAAAAATAAAATAAAATTGTTCTTTATGTTCCCTGTTTACACCACAACGCTGGTGTTACCTGCAGATATTTTCTGCAGGAATCTATGTGTATGCTGTGTTCTGCGCAGAAAAAAAACTGTCGTGACCTTAACATTGTGGTGTGAACAGGGCACATAAGACTTGCATGACAACTGATGTCAGTGTGCATACAAAGTCACTGAAACATGCATGAAAACGAATGTAAGCTTATATCTCTGCATGCAAAATCTATGTGTTTTTTTTTTTTTCCACCAGTTTTTATGCTCGTATGGTGAGTGGGACCGATCTAAGTTTTTTAGACTTGTAAGAGCCAATTCACACAGACGACTTGTGCTCCCACTTGTCTGTCACCAAGTCGCTTGACATTTCAAATCCCATTGGCATGAATGTTAGCCATCTTAATGTACACTACTGAGTCGCTCCGACTTCAAAAAAGCTTCCTGCAGCACTTTAAGGCGACTTCTGAGTTGTGCCCATAGAATTCAATAGAAGTCACCTCCAAGTCAGATCCCCATCTTAATGCAAGCGACTTCACAGTGATAAGAATAGAATTTATTTGGGGAAACCCCCTCCCTCCCTTCTCTGATTAGCCACAGGCAAAGTTGGCTGGCGTAAGTCGCCCTGAGGTCGCATTGAAAGTCTCGCTGAAAGTCGAGTAGCAAATTCCCCTGACGTCGGATCGCCCCGATCTGAGCGGCCCTTAAAGTTCAATCATTTGGACTTTTTGTGCTCCATAGTTTGTCTTGCCATCATTTTAGACAAAATCAACAATTTGGTATTCTTCACTTTTGATGCCTAATGTTCACAGCTAGACTAGATAAAAGCATCTCTGCAAACATCCATGTCCTTATTTCTCTTACAAATTGGTTGCTTCTGTATAAAAAGATCCAAGTGGTCTGCTGAAAGGTATCTGCCATCTTTTACTCAGTAACTAGAAAATGCTCCATCCCCCCCCCCACAAAAAAAAAAAAAAACACAGTACATTGCTAATCGGCATTGTCCAGACAGAGGGTCAGGGGTCCCACAGCCTCATAGGACAATTGTAGCAAAATAAAAACACCTCCTACAAGCTTTAACCAGGCACTGATAGAAGATACAAGACTGCTATTTACTGCAGAGGAGAAAAAGTATTTAGCAGTCTATATTTACTAAAATAATTGCATTTCCATGTTCTGTGTACTGTGGGAGATCAGATATAGTGAATACAGGCTCCTCGGTTTAGTAACACTTTAAGTTTCCCAGTGGTAACATCACCTTAATTATTTTTTCTTTTTTTGTTAGCACTCCCTGCTAAAACCATGTAATGATTGTGGCACTCTCAAACTCTCACAACTGGGTTTGTGTTTATGGTGGATCCATCCCAGGGGGCGGTATGCCATTTTAACTTCCTTATGGCTATTATAGAGTGAAACCTTGGGTTATGAGCATAATCCATTCCAGAAGAATGCTTGCTTGTAATCTAAATCACTCGTATATCAAAGCAAGTTTCCCCATAGGAAACGATGGAAACTCAGTTAATCTGTTCCACAGTCACTGCTTGTCAATGCAGTACCGTATGTCACCAGAGGTCCGAGAGCTGGTGTATGCAATACCGTATGTGGCCAGAGGTGTGGTGGCGCTAGTAAGGCTCGGAAACGGTCAAACATTTGGAAGTGCTTGGGAACTGTTTACACTTTCCGTATTTCCGAATGCTTCCGAGGGTCTCCGGGGCTCCCCAGTGTCCCCACACCTCTGGCCACATGCGGTATTGCATGCACAGAGGCTTAATCCTGCTCGTTTTGCAAGACTGCACTCGCAAACAGAGTCAGGATCGTTAAAAAAAAAAAAAAAATGCTCGTCTTTCAAAATGCTCATTAACCACTTTATTTGTGAACCAAGGTTCCACTGTATTTGGTTAATCTGGTTATGATGTAAATGTCCTGGTACTGGAATCTCTGGGTGATGGAAGAACTTAATATGTGATGCAGTATGTCTGCCACCATAAAAATCTTAAATATTACTTTCGGGTGCAGAAGCCCATTTGCTTTCATTGTGATTATTAACAATTTTTGTAACTAATATGCATTTGCCGTCTGGGTAGAAATGACTGTATTTAAATGTTTTTCTGTATTTTTTTTTTTATTTTTTTTATCATGCATGCAGCCAAGGCAAAGGATTTCCATTATAACTTGTCAGAGGTTCTTCAAGGTAGGATTCCATAGTAAAAGCATTTAAATTCTCTTCCTCATCTTCTGGTGTTTTTACTATCATCTACTGGGAACATGCCTATACTTGTATCCTCACCAAATAAGTCCTTTCTCATAATTCATCTAACAAACTTGGGATTTGAGGATTTGACTTTTCTAAAACCTTATCACAACTTTTTTATCCCTGTGTTTTACTATTTATTTTAGGGAATGGTTTCTTTGGTATTTTTCCATTAATACTTAAGTCGCCTTATTTGCCTGGTTTTAGTTTAATATCCTGAAGTGACACATGATTTATGGCAAACTAAACATATAACAATAGGTGCTATGTAAGCATTTTTCTCTGTGAAATGGACACCTTGTTGGCTGCTACCAGATGCTGCTTAAAAATATAGCTATGTTTGCAATGTTAAAGTGGTTGTAAAAGCAGAAGTTTTTTTATCTTAATGCATTCTATTTATTAAGATAAACCTGTGTGCAGCAGCCCCCCTAATACTTGCCTGAGCCCCATCACTATCCAGTGATGTTGCAGAAGAGTCTCAACTTTCTGTGACTCTCCCTCCTCATTGGCTGAGACGGCAGTGCACAACCATTGGCTCCTGCTGTCAGTCAGTGAGCGGAGAGAGGGGGCGGAGCAGAACAGTGGCTCCGTATCTGAATGGACACACAGAGCAATGGCTCGACTCGGGTGCCCCCATAGCAAGCTGCTTGCTGTGGGTGCACTGCACAGGATAGAGTGGCCAGGAGCACCAAAGATGGACCCTAGAAGAGGTGGATCTGGGCTGCTCTGTGCAAAACCACTGTACAGAGCAGGTAAGTAGCACATGTTTATTATTTTTAAAGCAAAAAAAAAAAAAATCTGACTCTTTAGGATCACTTTAAGGAGAACATTGTTCTGCCCTCACAATGTGTTTGAATTGCAAAGTTCTGGCAGACAGCGAACAAGTTCTCATTAAAGACTGAGGCCGAAGGATTAACAGTTGTAATCTTTACTGAGATTAGATTTGTGTTCAAGTTTCAGTTCTTTAAGTTTGAGTTATTTAATTTTGTAAAACACAATTATAAAAGTAAGCATCAGCATTTAACATTACAGTACAATGCAAATGCTAACAGGCATGCTACATTACTATAGGCATTCGCTAACATACCATGTGGCATACCTGAAAAAAATCCCTGACAGAAGAGTACTACCAAATACATATACAAAAGGTAGCTGAATTAGTTGAACACATACTACTTGAAACAAATCTTGTAAAGCGCTGCGCAAACTGTCGGCGCTATATAAATACTGTATAATACTTGCAGACTTATGCTTCCAAGGCCTGTGATTGAGAGGCAGTGTATCTCCTAACACTGTGCGTCCTTTTCTGCAAGAGGTATCAAGCAAATGGCTGCTGAACAGGAAGTGGGAGTAATACACTACATTTCCTGCCAGCAATGGATGCCAATTTAAAGCTACAGTATGATAAGTTGACATATACTGTATGGTGGCCAGAACAAACATTTACAAATGTTAATTGTGCCTATGCTTCACGCTGAGTGTTAGGACCCTTTCATTCCTCTCTGGCTCATTGTGCAGCATTTACGCAAATACGTGCGTTTGATCCGATGGTGCCACCATTGTTTTTCGAGATTCAACCAACCAGGCCTTCAATTTCACTTCATGTTGCTACAGAAAAGAATTTTCGTGGCTGGGAATCCTTTTTCTTTCCAGGAATTTTTCTTTTCTTGCATTCACGTGCATTTCTTTTTCTATTGCATTTCTCACACTATTCTCCCAACGTTGATTAGAAAATTGTTTGTTTCTCCTACGTTCACTGACAGACGCAGCTCTTCATGACATGTGGGGTATATGCTTGTCCAACTAGGAGTTAACTAGGCAGGAAAAGAGCAAGCTGGCCCCTCCCACGGGGGCCGTCCCCCCTTCCCACATAAACCCTCCACCTAGCATAGCTCATCAGTTTTAATGCCTAGTTTGCAAGGAGTTGACCTGGCTCCCCTAGGGGATTTGCGGTCCGGATTGAGACCGTTTTCTGTTTTATTTTCTCTTTATTTTTCTTTTATTACTTACTTCTATCAAGCATGAAGTCTATCAAGAAGCCGGCCGGGGCATAGAGGGTCGTTCTGGACTTTGTACTTTCCCCGGCCCGGCCAACCGATGTGAGCTAGTCCCGCG
The DNA here is from genome assembly GCA_018402905.1 of Glandirana rugosa. Lineage (NCBI taxonomy): Eukaryota > Metazoa > Chordata > Amphibia > Anura > Ranidae > Glandirana > Glandirana rugosa. Next base: position 275,309 of record BLSH010527798.1, read on the forward strand.
CTATGGGGACCCACCACATCCTGCCTGTTCCGTGCGGGTGGCCTAGGGGTGTACCCCACCTGCGCCCAGCTCCTGGACTGTGGTCTGGTTCGAGCATTTTTTTCGTCCGGCAGCATCCCGCCCAGGCAGGGGCAGAAGGTCTGTGAACGGGTGGTTACCCGCTACGCCCGACAGGAGTGGTGAGTGAGAGTCCCCCCCCCCCCCCCCCCCCCCCCC
>BLSH010527798.1:275534-290436 GCA_018402905.1 Glandirana rugosa
TAGGAATTTTTCCTTCCCCGGGGAAGGTCACCTTACCAGCAGCGAAATAAGCGGGTGTCCTGGCGATTTCCTGGGTAGCCACTGGTTGCGGGCTCCTGGGGCCCCTTACACCCCCCCCCCCCGCGAAAAAGCGCTGGTATCCGCCATTATTGCTGGAATTCGCACTACGCTGTGACTGAGCCAGGATGGCGAATCGCAGACATCTGTGTATGTGTGCGGGTCCGCCAGGTCCCCTAGGGCTTACCCCTATGATCAGTTTTTTGATCATCTGATCTATCGTGAATGGCAGCGTCCGCAGCATTCTTTTTCGCTGTCAAAACGTTTTGCCATCCGCTATCCCTTTGGGGATAGTTTTCTGAAGAAGTGGGAGTCACTTGTGGTAGACCCACCGATCGCTCGTCTGAATAAAGCGACGACCATTCCACTGGAAGGGGCCCCTTCCTTTTTAAGGATCCGGCTGATGGGTGGACAGAGGTGGTGCTAAAAGCTCTTTTTCTGGTAACAGGCTCAGCTCTGAGACCGGCCCTGGCGTCTGCCATGGCGGCGCAACACCTGTCTGAGCGTATGGCGGAGCTCCAGAATGATTTGGACTGCGGTCGCCTGATGGATACGCTGCAGAGGGCTGACTTTTTTTATATCAAGGTATCAAGTACCTCTGTGACGCAGCCCTGGACCTTCTGCCTATGTTGTCCAGAATAGATCATGCGTCCAAAAAAGGTCTTGCGGACCTCCCCTTTCAAGGTGGACGTCTCTTCGGTCCCCAACTAGATGAAATCATTAAAGATTTCACTGGAGGAAAGGGCACTTTCCTCCCGCAGCCCCAGAGGTGTGAGTTTCGCCGTAGACCGGGGCCTCCTGCCTCAGGTCAAAAGAGGTTTTTTTGCGCCTCTGGTGTGGCAGGAAAAGGGAACCAAGCCGGTAAGGCCCCTGCAGGGGCTGGTAAGCGGCAGTGGCAGCGAAAAGTTGAGAAGGCGGAGGATAAGCCCTCCTCCTCCTGATGGGCTGCCCCCACCCGGGCTTCGGGTGGGGGGACGTCTTCTGGGGTTCGCTGACCGGTGGACTGCTCGCATTTCCGACCGGTGGGTCCAGGAAGTGGTGTCCACCGGCTACAGGATAGAGTTCAGCACTTTACCCCCAGACAGGTTCTTCCCATCAAACTTAGGGCTCCCGCAGGGAGGCGCTCTTCGGGGCCGTTCAGGCACTCTCGGACCAGGGGGTGATCGTGCCAGTACCTCAAGTGGAGAGGTTTCTACTCAAACCTGTTTGTGGTCTCCAAAAAAGGAGGGGGGGGGGGGGGTCAGGCCAGTTCTGGCCTGAAGTCCCTGAACTGATATGTAAAACCGCAGAAATTCCGGATGGAATCAATTCGCTCGGTTGTGGCCGCCCTCCATTAAGGGGAATTCCTGGCGTTTCTGGATATCAGGGACACGTATCTCCATGTTCCCATTTGCCCACGGCACCAGTGTTTTCTTCATTTGCAGTGGGGGACCTCCATTACCAATTTGTGGCACCCCCCTTTGGTCTGGCATGGTTATGTGAACCATCAGGGCAGAACGAAGAGTTCAGCAGCTGCGGCGGAAGCAGCTCTGATCCTGCATTGGGCAGAACTCCACGTTTCGGCAATCTCTGCCATTTACATTCCAGGCGTGGAAAACTAGCAGGCGGACTTTCTCAGTCGCCAGACGCTGGATCAGGTTGACCGGTCTCTCCATCCAGAGGTATTCAGCCAGATTTGCCACAGATGGGGGACGCCGGACGTGGATCTCATGGCGTCTCGGTTCAATCACAAGGTGAAGACCTTTGTGTCCAGGACGAGGGATCCATTGGATGCTCTAGTGGCTCCCTGGGGCCATTATCTTCTGTATGCCTTCCCTCCAATAAAACTTCTACCGCGTTTGCTACGCAGGGTAGTAGTGGAGGGAATTCCAATGATCCTGGTGGCTCCAGATTGGCCTCGGCGCACATGGTACGCCGACGTGGTGCAGATGGTGGCGGACGTCTCCTGGCGGCTCCCGCTGCGATCTACTGTCTCAGGGGCCCATATTGCACCCTGCTTTACCCTCGCTGGCTTTGATGGCCTGGCTATTGAGTCCCAGGTGCTGAGGGACAGGGGGGTCACTGACTCAGTGATCCCTACCTTGCTTAAAGCTCGCAAGTGTACTTCTTGAAAAATATATCACCACGCCTGGAAGGCTTACATAGCTTGGTGCGAGGCGGAGGGTCATAACCCTCGCTCTTATGTCGTGTCTAGGGTCCTGACTTTTTTGCAACAGGGCCTGAACAAAAAACTGTCTTTGAGCACCCTCAAGGACCAGATATCTGCTTTGGCGATTCTTTTTCAAAGACCCTTGGCTTTCGCACTCGTTGATTCGTACCTTTGTACAAGGTGTGCGACGTGGCGCCTCGGGTGAGGTCTCCGATGGCTTCATGGGATTTGAATTTGGTGCTTTCTGTGCTTCAGAGACCACCATATGAGAAGATCAGGGAAATTTCCTTACAACTGCTGTCGCAGAAGGTGGCCTTTTTGGTGGCCATCACATCCGCCAGGCGGGTGTCTGAGTTGGCGGCACTGTCGTGCAAGTCTCCTTATCTAGTCCTGCACAAGGACAAGGCGGTCTTGCGAACCTCCCCTTCGTTCCTTCCGAAGGTGGTTTCTCCCTTCCACATTAACGAAGATATTGTTCTTCCTTCATTGTGCCCACGTCCATCGCACCTTAAGGAATTTGAGTTGCATGCCTTGGACGTAGTAAGGGCCTTACGAGTGTATCTAGCTGCTACAGCTTCCTTTCGGAAGTCTGATTCTTTGTACTGACTGATGGTCCGCAAGGGTTTGACGGCCTCGTCGGCTACTGTCTCCCGTTGGATTAGACAGACCGGCCGGGACCCATGCATATTCTGTTCCGGGCAAGGTTCCCCCTTTTCCGGTCACAGCTCATTCTACCCGGGCTGTTGGCACTTCCTGGGCTTTCAGACGCCAGGCCTCGGTGTCACAGGTGTGCAAGGCGGCCACTTGGGCCTCGGTACACACTTTCACGAAGTTTTATAAGATTGATGTGTTAGCATCTTCGGATGCTGCTTTTGGCCGCAAAGTTTTACAGGCGGCAGTGTAGGCGCGTCTGGCGCCTCAGAGGTTCTGTTGGGTACACTTGTTGCCGTTTACCCACCCCTCTTTTTGACACAGCTTTGGGATTTATGTGGGAAGAGGGGATGGCCTCCGTGGGAGGGGCCAGCTTGCTCTTTCCCTGCCTAGTTAACTCCTAGTAGGATGTGCATAAACCCCACATGTCATGAAGAGCTGCGTCTGTCAGTGAACTCTGAGAAAAGGATTTTACAGTAAGTTTTAATAAAATCCATTTTTTTTTTCCAAAAAATTTCCAACATGCCCGATTTACTGAAATTCAATTGCCAGACTAATATCGGCTGTTGCTGCATCCCACTAATGGTGTGAAATACAAACAAAAATTCTTAGATAAGATTTTCTAAAGAAAATTGTTTCAAAATTCTACCCATGTATGGCCGGTCTTGGTGTTTGAGTTGTCCATATAAAGGTGTCAAACTACAGTTTCATATTCTGAAATCGAACGCTCAAAATCTTTTCCAAATGCAAATGTTTTCTATACCTGTTGCTAATCCCTCTCTAGAACCTTCAGTATACAAATACACATTGTGGTTCTATTGTCATGATAGCTACAAATATCCAGAATCGCTGGATATCTTATTTAATTGGCTCTACCACTTGTAATTTTAGGTTTTACTTCGATTCACCCCCTGAATATTATCCGTATATTTCTTAGGTGCAACATTTTGATGGTGAATACCGTCTACTACGGTTAGCCATGCAGTGCCACTAGATATTGCTATTATCGCTTATTAAAATTAAAAGTATAGTGTAAAACCCTGTACACACGGGCCAAATAGCGACTCAAATCAGCCAGTACATTAGATACTGGCTGACATTCAACCTGTGTGTGTATAGGTCCTTGTTTGACAGATTCCCATTTCACAACTGGCTTCTATCAAACAAGGATGCTGGAAAACCAGCAGCCGATCAGCCTCCGATCAGCGCCCTCAGCCGATAGCTGCAAACGCTGACTTATGTGGTCGGGAGTGGGGCGGTCCTCCTTGAGAACACAATAGCACTGTGGGAGATCACTTTGCTAACATCGGATAGTTAGTCTAGAGACCTCCTCTCGAGCTGCTCAGTTGTTGTGGTGTTTTTATTTTTTTTTTTGTTTTTTTCATTATGCCCAGCGGACTGAAAAAAAAGCTTACCATGTGTACCAGGCTTTAGGCGGAGGCTTTTGCTTTTCCATTTTTAAAACCGTTATATAATTGTGATTTCACTTCCAGTAGATGTAGGCTCGTTGAATCATCCACTGGCTTCTCACATTTCTCATTCTTTTCAGCAGTGATTTCTAATCCTGTCCTAAAAATGTTTGCAATTTTAACATTTTCTAAAATTTTAACTTTAAAGTGGGAAAAACATATTTCATAGATCTCTGCAGTCCAGTATTGCATCTTTTAAAAATGCTACTAAAAAAGAAAAATTTGTTTTTTGATCTGGCATCCCAGGGGTGCCCAACCTTTTGAAGAGTGAGGGCCACTTAAGCGACTTGGTAACCGGTCTTGGGCCACAAGGACGTAACGTCTGCAAATACAGAGCAGACATGGACACAGCTCGCTCTACTCTATGGGCCCTCGGATCCAATCTGTCGAGACGGAAAGGGGCAGATCCCCTTCTCGTTTTTTAGCGTATTGGATTGGAGGAAGGCAAGTGTAAACAGACACAAGCTCCGTAGAGGTGAACGATGGGTCCGATTTGCGTCCGTGTGAAATGCGGACTGATTGTGTGAATGGGGCTGAAGACCATTTTCACACACTAATGCTCTGCGGTTTAGCCACACAACAGGTGCTGCGCAGTGCACCTGTGGCTTTCCTGCAGGTTAGCTGCATTTTGCCATAGACATCGGTTCTATCCTGCAGGTGTGGTGCACTTTCTGAAGGAGCACCAAACACCGCAGGTAATAACAGAAGTCTATGGCCCAGTAACCACTGCAGACCATATATACACTGATTTTAGTAATAAACTCATCTTTAATAGCAGTCTTCCATTCAAGTATCACTGGCTGTTGCAGTCCCAGGCAGAGTGCATTTGGTATCACTCCACTTGTGACAGGAGGCAGCGCTATAAAGGAAGTATTGGCTTATGTGGTTCTGCAATGCAGCAGCTTGCTTCCTCTACCACCAGCTTCATTCACAACACTGATGCTCTGGGATGGTGGGTTGGTCAACTCCCGATTTGAATTTGCTGACCCGCCATCCCAGAGCAGGAGGTTGTGGGTCACATCAAAGGGCTCTGCGGGCCACCGGTTGGGCACCCCTGCTGTATCCTAAACAAAGAAATCCAGTAATAGTCTAACTTCATGTTTAAGACACTGCTGTCTCTACTCTACTGAAATCCCAAGCAGTGTTGTCATCACTACCCAGTTCTGTCCTGCCACATGATAGGATGCCTTCATCTCCTCTCATCTCTAGAACATAAAGGTTAGGTGGTATTTGGCCCAGCATGGAAGAATTCTTAGGCAGGGTTGAACACACTCCTTGGGATTTTCATGCAGCAAAGTTGCCATTTTGAGCAGAAAGTAGGCGCTCACTGGATTTCTTGAATGCTCAGCATGTATTTTCCTAAACTTGCAGTGTTGGAGGCAAAAAGATATGGAAATGTGCATGAACTGCAGAGAAGTACTAAATTCATGTTTTTGGCTTTTTTCCCCCCCAGACATAGAAACATAGAAACATAGAAAAGTGACGGCAGAAAAAGACTGAGTAGTCCATCGAGTCTGCCCCTTTTTATTTTTTTAATTTTTTTTTTTTTTTTTTTTATTACATTAACCTTGTTGTCTGACTATGGATTTATGTTTATCCCAAGCATGTTTGAAGCCATTTACTGTTGACTGTCTCACAACCTCTGTTGGTAGTTTATTCCAATCATCAACCACCCTTTCAGTAAAATAATACTTTCTAAGATTAGTTTTGAACTTCCCCCCCCCAGTTAGTTTGAGGTCATGTCCCCGTGTTCTTGATTTTGGTTTCATATTGAAAAGACTGCCCTCCTGAACCTTATTCACCCCCTTGAGGTATTTAAAGGTTTCAATCATTTCTCCCCTCTCCCTTCTTTCCTCCAGACTGTACATATTAAGTTCCTGAAGTCGCTCTTGATATGTTTTATCCCCCAGACCTTTCACCATTTTTGTTACCCGTCTCTGAACTAGTTCTATTTTATCAATATCTTTTTGTAAGTGAGGTCTCCAGAACTGGACACAGTATTCTAAGTGAGATCTCACTAAAGATCTATATAGAGGAATCAGAACCTCCTTCCTCCTGCTGGTGATCCCTCTACTGATACATCCCAGAATTCTATTTGCTTTTCCCACTGCCTGGTTACACTGTTTGCTCATTTTGCAATCATCAATGCATGTTGACATGCAGCGTAACATATTAGTTTGTAGAAGAAAAAACTATGTAGATTGTGAATTATCTCTTGGGTATTGGAAACTATATAATGAGCAGAACAGGAGTGCAGTTTGTGCAACGTTAGTCACAAAGGTCCGTTACCATAATACACTAGTAAATTTTATTGATTTTCTTCACTAGGCAAACTTGACGCTTACGATACTGACGGGGATGGAGATTTTGACATTGAAGACGCCAAGGTTTTACTGGGCAAGTACATTCATTTTTTTTTTTTTTAATGCTCTTTCCTTATGTGCAGATTGATTTGCAAAGACATAATCCTGCAAATACTGTCTAGATCAACAACTACAGTATGTTTGCTCATGTCATTAAACTAAATATATGATTTTTTTTTTTTTTTTAAGCCATTTGTACAAAAGGTCTTCCTGACCATGAGTGACAATTACTAGTTTCACTGCAGTGAATGTTTTTATTGCAAAATTAATTTGTCCCAGAATGCATGTTATATCCATGTTTATAAATTGCACGATCATGCTTGTTTTGTGGGCATTCACTGGAAGTGTCTTCAAAGTTCATCAAAGTAGCCTTTCCTTGTTCCTATTTATAATCTATCACAAGTGAGTGTTTTGTATATATTTTTTTTAGATCATTCACTTAAATGTGCATGTTGAGCTTTTATTTATGTATTTATTTATTTTTTTTGAATGTGGACATTCATGCATGCATGATCATGCCATCATTTGAACCATTAACTTCATCTCCTGTTTGTGGGGTTCTGTGAGAAATAAAATACAAAAATCTATGATAAGTGAAGTATTGTTTGAAGCATGCATTAGGGAATCTCCTTTCCAGCAAATGCACAGGACTAACATGTACATCACAGCCAAAGGAACATGTCAGGACAGAAATATTGGCATTTTTCAGTTGCTTTGTTTGCAATTTCTGGGGTTGCCATCCTTATCCTCCTTTTTTTTTTTTTTTTTTTTTTTTTTTTTTTTTTTAATAAATGTGTCAGTGGTTCCAAACAAGCATGTGCATATTGAGTATACTGACACTTTAAATGCACATGCTTTTACTAGGTCAGTGACTGACCATGTAGCACGGGAAAGGCTCCCAATGATGGCTCCCCCTACACTGTACCGGAAACACGCCTGCTGTGCCACCTCTCATATGTCCTGATGGGTTATTTTTAACACTCTGAAAGGCAATCCAAATGAATTTCACAAAACTTTTATATGCGGGTAATAAAAAAAAATGTATGCTCAACCCTGTCCTCAAGTACCCCCAACAGGCCATGTTTGCAGGTTTTCCTTTATCTTGCACAGGTGCTTTAAATCTGTCAATGACTTGGTATTTTGAACAGCTATTCCCAAAACATGGCCTGTTGGAGGTCCTTGAAGACAGGGTTGAGAACCACTGCTTTAGATCACCCATTGTTTCACAAAGTCAGGAGAACCTGGTCTAGCTTCATTGGGCTTTAAACTTACACAGTGTTCAAGTGTTTGTAAAGGTAAAAATAATAAAAACATTGCACTGCCACTTTATATTCTTTATATGTGATCTCCCATGTCGGTGTTGTATATGTCGTTGCTGATGCTCTTAATTTACCTGGTTGATCTTGCCATGTGACACTCCTCCTATGAGTAAACAGACGACGGTAGCATGGCAGCCCATCCATCCTACCATGGTCCGTAGACATCTTGTGTCATCCCCCTAAAGGTACAGGCATGCTGTGCAAGAGCACAGTGGGCTTCTATGTTCCGTAGTTAGTGAAGAGCTGTAGCAAATAATGCCTTAAAATTAAAACTTGTTCAAAGTACTGAATAACAACGTAAACATTTTGGAGACCAAAATGTGATATTGAGATGCATGACTGCGATACGTATATATACGGTGCGGTTTGCAAGTGGTTTACTGGGATTATGGCTGAAGATATTCGCTATAACCCCGGTACCGTTTTTTTGCAGCTGATTTTCTCGTGAAAGCATTCAGAGAGGCTCATTAACCGCTGAAATGCTTTCCAAAGCGGCGCTGGAATGCTTTCCGCACAACCTCCCACCCCCCTTCTCTGCTTGTCAGTGTTTCTCGGGCTTACAGTTTCCATCGGTTCGCCTGAGGTACGATCTGACGGTATGGTTGACTGCTCCTATAATCAATGAGTAGATACTCTTTGATCGACTCAATGACCTTGGGGGACCGGAGCAACGTCCTCACGTCGCTCCATGTCCAGGCTGGAAGTAAACAAAAAATGTAAGTTTTTGCTTTTAAAGGTAAATAAGAGGTTTAGGGTCTTTTTGACGCCAGATCTCTCCATAAAGAGGACCGGTCATCCATCTTTCTATTACAAGTGATGTTTATATTCCTTATAATAGGAATAAAAGTGATAAAAGGAAAAAAAATAAAAGGGACAGTGTAAAAATAAAAAGTAAAGTGGGAAGCGAATGCATACGCAGGTTGTGCACGCATGTGTAAATTGTTAGCACTACACGTGAGATATCACTGCGAATGTTAGAGCGAAAGCAATAATTCTAGTGCTAGACCTCCTCTGTAACACTAAACAGGTAACTTGTTAGGGCATTTAAGACATTGCCTATGTAGATTTTTAAGTACTGTAGTTTGTCGCCATTCCACAAGCGCTCGCAAATTTTAAAGCTTAACATGTTGGCTATCTCATGTTTCACACTTTACCAAAATATTGAGATATATATTGTATTTTTTTTTTTTTTTTAATTCATTAAAATGTATTTTTTTTTTTTTTTCCACAAAAAAATTTGTGTTTGAAAAACCGCTCCGCAAATACCTTTTCCCTAGGGTCTCAGCTAAATAAAAAAACAAATGTATAAGGTTTAAGGGGTTCTAAGTAATTTTCTAGCAAAAAATACTAATTTAAACTTGTAAACAAAAAGTGTCAGAAAAAGCAAGGCAAGTGGTTAAAATGCTGCTTTAGAGATGTAATGGTTCATCCTTGGTTTTTTTTTTTTTTTTTTAACTTAATGCATTTGGATGTTTTTTTTTTATCCCTTTTTATTAGTGGTGGTGGTGCAATATAATTCCTTTTAACCAGTTTAAATGTATAATTTAGTTAGGAGTAGATAGGATTATTTTGTTCATGCGATTGATTTATTTATGCATTACTATATACATATAATATTTATTATATATTATGTGTATATATATACATATAATATGTATTATTTATGCATTACTGTATTAACTTTGAACATCTGTAAAGTTACTTTTCACTGAGGAGACGCAGCCTCTACAGGTGCACTATTGACACTTCCTGTGTACCACATTTTCTATGGGACCACTGAGAAGGGTACCTACTTATTATGTAGATGTCAGGATTTAAAGTAGATGTAAACCCTTTTGCATATGCACACTTTTTTGGTAAGTTAAATGCATCATCAGAAGCATTTTGTTATCTCTTTTCAAAGTGCAAAAAATTCTGTAATTCCTTCCTAAAACCCAGTGCTCTCCTGTATCTAGTGCACTCTGCAGTGCTAGCTCAAGTAATCCTATCAGCCCTGCCCAGGTGAACATTTCCCCCTATGTTATGGAGATGAAAAAGGGAGGTGTTTGGTAGTCCTAACTCACTATGCTACACCTTGATAGACACAGTACAGATTGTCACCCTTGGATAGAAAGTGTCTTTGGCAGGATCAGCAGATAAAAAAAAAAATAGTAAAGGAACAATGCCTGAAAAAAATAACACATAAGCTACAATTTATTATATTTTTTACTTGGGGGTTAGATACCCTTAAAGCTTGTAACTGGCATTCATTCTCAACTGTTGGGTTGTTTGAAGGAAATATAAGCACAAGTCAATGTATGATTATTATTATTTTTTTCTAATTTTATTTGGAATGGTCTTTCAGCAACCTGTAATGTCCAAGTTACACGTGTATTTATTTATTTATTTTTTTTGCCCTCTTGATCAAAGGTTAGGGTCCCCCCCCATAAACTTTTTCAGATAAGTCCTTGTATGAATAAATGCCATAAGTTGTAATTTCTTCTGTAGAATCTGCAGCTTGCATATTGTTCTAGAAACCTAAAGTTAAAAAAAAAAAAAATACTAATCCTTGGTCTGTAAAACCTATTTTAATTATTGCAGCATAGCTGTGTTTAGTGCAATTAAGAACATACTGTATACTGTGCCAGTAATTTAAAATTTTCATTGTTCCGACTGTATGACCTTTTTGTGGGATGGCTTTGGCCAGAAGGTCATACTGGAGACCTGGTGGGCCAGGCAGGTATCTCGGGTAACTGCTATTCCAACCTGATATCACCAATATTGTCCTCCTGAACTACCACTGAACTATGGTGAAAGGTGCTGAGGTAGAGTTCAAAATGTTGAGTCTTTTGGAAGATAGAAAACATGCATACAGTGCGGAGTTTAGCGTTGTCCTAATTTTATGCAGGGTGCATTTTTTTCAGAAGTACTTTGACTTATTTATGAAAAGTAGAGCTTTGTTCAGGTCAAACCTGCTTATGGGCAAGAGCATCAATCATGTCATCTAGTTCTCATAAATTAGGCCCAGTGACATAATTATTATACAACATTCTATATAGCACCAAAGTGCAGTGCTTTACCTAAAAAGGGGTACAGTACAGGTACGATACACTGCAATACAAAAGGATTCAGAGGGCCCTGCTTGTGAGAATATACAATCTATAAGACCCCTTTCACATCAGGGCCTGCCCGAGTGTAAGCGATGAAACACCGCTAATTTGGAGCGTTTTACTGCTCGTTATAGCGGCGCTTTTGGCGCTGCTATTCGGGCGTCAGCGGTGAGCTTTTAACCCCCCCCCCTCCACAAGAGGTTAAAAAGGGGTTAAAAGAGCTGGTTAGCGGGGCTCCCCCATTGTTTTCAACGGGCAGGGGCGGTAGAGGAGTGGTGAATACACCGCTCCTCCACCGCCCCAAAGCTGCGGCTTGCAGGACTTTTTTTTTTTTTTTTTTACCGTCCCGCAAGCACTCTGGCTTTCACACTGGGATGTATTGGGAGTTTTTCAGGCACTTTTTCAGTTGCTATTTTTAGCACAAAAGCGCATGAAAAACGTTCTGGTGTGAAAGGGGTCTTAGGGAGGGTAAAGTGATAGAAAATGTAATGACTGTGAGGGATGAGAAGAGATGGTAAAAGTACAGTTTTTATTAGGTGGAGGCAGGACAGGCTTCTCTGAAGAGATTCGTTTTCAGGGATCGCCTAAAGGTGGACTGGAGAAGTCTTGGAGGTGATGAGGCTAAAAAGCAGAAGGTGAAATAATTGAGAAAACTGTGCAAATGTGCTCAAAAGGAAAAAAATTAACAAATGAAGAAAAAAAAACTGCAAACACAAAAATGAGATCTTCTCCTCTCATTAGCAACATAAAAAGGTGAATGTGCAAATTAATGTACAAATTTCAAAATACCATTATAAATAAAGACGTACAAAATATAATTGTGTCCTTAAAATGGGTGTTTAAACAGTGATCTGAAAAAGTCCAATGTATAGGATGAATGGACAAGCCCCCCGCAGTGTGTCACCAAAACTAGGGAGAAGATGGAGGCTTACTAAATATCAATGACCCCCTTATTCAGAGCGGTCACACAGAGCTTCCGTGGAAGTTCTCTGAATTTAATGCCATCTCCACGCATGTCCCGGGGTCATTTGCGAATAAGGTTCCCTTGCACAACACATTCGATCACCAGCAATATAAACTCATGTGAAAACAAACACATATATACGTTCCTCACAGTGTAGACTATGAAATGGTACCTTTATTACACTTCAAAACTGCACTTGCACACAGGTAGATATAATGCAGATTCAAAATTGAACACAGCTGGCAAAAGCGTGTGGACTTCTGGTACACAATGACGTCAGCAGCAGGCTCTTCCCTTGCGTTTTGTCATCAAAAGGACATCTTCCGGGCCATTAAAAGCATAATGTACTGAGAGGAGTGAAGGAGTGATATTTTGGGATGCGGTTAGTAATGTAGCTCAAGGCAGAGTTGTGGATAGCTTTGTATGTTCGTATTTTGAATTTTATTCATTGGGTGCATGGAAATCAATGGAGTAATTGATTGGCAGAGGGGTGCTAGCAGCAGCATTCATGATGGACTGAATGGAGGATTGTCTGTAAATATAGGCCATCAAGGAGGGATGTGCAATAGTTGAGGCAAGGGAGTAAATGAGTAACTTTATGGTGGTGTTAGGCAGATGTGTGTTTTGAAGACCTTACAGAGGTTAAGTCAGTAGGATTTATACAGAGATTTTATGCGATGCCAAAAAGAGGTCCAGGATTACACCTAGCACCCTGGCATTGGGGGAGGGAATTATAGTTCTGTCATTGATCTCAATGGAGAAGGCAGGGGAGGGGGACATAGGGTGGCGAGAGGAAATATTATGAGTTATAGTGAGTTTGAGAAAGTAGTGCAACATCCATACTGATACTTTTTAACATCTTTGCATTGGTGCCAAAACCTTTGACCGATTTTATAAAAATCAAGTACAGTCTTGGCCTTGTAAGAACTACTCGTGACATACAATTAAAACCTTTTTCAAATTCATGAGAAGTGGGTATAATAAGTACCCACAACATGGGATTGTGGCTGCCATTATTGTCAGTTAAAAAAAAAAAAAAGGCTCTTGCCTCCTTTAAATAGGGCCTAGGGCAGTCACTGGTACTTTTAGGCGGGTTTCTCCACGGCTTTAGTGGGTGGGAAACACGTGAGTGGGAGATATATATAGGTAGAGAGACAGACCCTCACTCATATTCCTGTCAGAGCATTTGGCGAGCTCCCCATCCCTCACTCCTATTCCTGTCAGAGCATTTGGCGAGCTCCCCATCCCTCACTCATATTCCTGTCAAAGCATTTGGCGAGCTCCCCATCCCTCCCTGTCGCAGCACCTGTTATGTGGTTTGTCACCCTGTATACAGGGGGGACTTTTGTTCGAGTAGATTGTTATGATATGCGCTCGAGTTGTATGACTGAGCGGTTATTTTATAGATTTATATATAATGTGGTTTCATGATTTATATTTTAAATCTATCTAAATTATTTCATAAATTGATGAGTTGAATACCGGTATTTGTTTTAAAACCAATAAAGGTGCTGCAGCCATTCTTTATACCATATTAAGTGTGGTGTCTTTTATTTATAATTGAAATGTTTAACTGTGCAGCCTACATTCCCACGTTCATTCTGCAGGAAATAATTGTTTAAAGGAAAGCTGCCGTTGCCTACTGAAAATGGCCGCAATACTTTGTCGTTGACCCAAAATAAATAAGCTATTGATGTTATGGAATATGTATATTCTTGTGTTTTTTGGTATTGTCTCCCACTGTTACAAAAAAAAAAAAATACCGATATGTGAATAGACCTCCTAAAACTGGCCTTGTGTGCATGAGGCTAGTTAAGCAGGCCATACATGGGTCGAACTGCAAAAGAATTTGCTTTCGAATTTTGCACCATTAGTGGGATGCAGCAACAGCCGATTTTCGTGCGGCCATCGAATTTGAGTTATTGGGCATGTTGGAAAATCTTTGGAAAAACGAATGAATTTCTGATCAATGACCGAATTGTGCAAAAAATATAACTGAAAAAGAAATGTGCATGAGCTGTGACCTAGACAGAAAAGAAGCTATCTAGCCACGAAAATTCTTTTCTGTAGCAACATGAAGTGAAATTGAAGGCTTGGTTGGTTGAATTTCGAAATCCGTGGTGGCGCCTTAGATCACAAAACGCACTTTCGAAAGAAAATTTTCTGAATTTGACCCATGTATGGCCTGCATTAGTTTGTGAGCTGCTTCATGGTCAGGGACTGATTTGTTCTGTGTACATTGTAAAGCACTGCATAATATGGCAGCACTAGTTTACAAAATCTGTAATACAAAAGCATAATGAGCTAGTAGGTATTGCTCATTATGAAATACTTGCCTTAGAATGAAGCCTTCCAGCGGCGCCCACACACTGCTGAGACGGCTGACTTTTTTTCCACAGAGTTCCTTCCGTGTTCGCGGGCTCCGGTGCTGTGAGTGGCCGGAGCCGTTCACGGCACAGGGCTCGGAAGGAACGCCGCCCATGGCCGTTCCTTCAGAGCGCATGTGCCAGTCAGATCACTGGCTGAATGTAAATATCTCCTAAACAGTTCACATTTAGATCTTTACACTACCTATAGGCAAGCCTTCTTATGACAGTGTTTACTTCCTCTTTAATTGATTCTGAAGCAGTCCTTGATGATTTTACAATATACAATGTCATGTTTGTTTTTTAGGACTCTGGAGCTCTAAGAAGTGGCTCCTACAGGCTTTTGAGCTTATTTGAGTTCTCATTTTTTTTCCTGTGTAGAAACTCCTCTCCATGTTAGCCACTGTGTCCATGCACACTTTGGCTTTTTCAGGCATATGCTCTTACCCCCCCCCCCACCCCCCCACCCCCCCAC
>BLSH010527798.1:318810-329413 GCA_018402905.1 Glandirana rugosa
GGCCCCCCCCCCCCCCCCCCGCAGTAAAATTCAGCATTAAACCTTAGGTGGGGGTGATCTTATCCCTGGAGAGATGAAAGAAATGAAGAATACTCCACCTATAACTAGGAAGACAATCCCGCAGTGTACTGCAGCATCTTCTGATGAGATTAGGGGTACTTCTTGTACCCTGGGATTTTGTCGGAAGGTGATGACATAGGATTAGGTTTTACTTGTATGCATACATAAATGCACATTGGGGAAGTGATGTTCCTGTTACCCATATACACCTTGTGCCGCCTGCTTAGTAATGCATAAATACAGGTGCATCTCATAAAATTAGAATATCATGAAAGTTCATTTTGTTTCAGTAATTCAATTCAAAAAGTGAAACTCACATATATACAGTTGTATGCAAAAGTTTAGGAACCCCTGACAATTTCCGTGATTGTCATTTATAAATATTTGGGTGTTTGGATCAGCAATTTCATTTTGATCAATCAAATAACTGAAGGACACAGTAATATTTCAGTAGTGAAATGAGGTTTATTGGATTAACAGAAAATGCGCAATATACATCAAAACGAAATTAGACAGGTGCATAAATTTGGGCGCCCCAACAGAAAAATCACATCAATATTTAGTAGAGCCTCCTTTAGCAGAAATGACAGCCTCTAGACGCTTCCTATAGCCTGTAATGAGTGTCTGGATTCTGGATGAATGTATTTTGGACCATTCCTCCTTACAAAACATCTCCAGTTCAGTTAGGTTTGATGGTTGCCGACCATGGATAGCCCGCTTCAAATCACCCCACAGATGTTCAATGATTTTCAGGTCTGGGAACTGGGATGGCCATTCCAGAACATTTTACTTGTTCCTCTGCATAAATGCCTGAGTAGATTTTGAGCAGTGTTTTGGGTCGTTGACTTGTTGAAATATCCAGCCCCGGCGTAACTTCAACTTTGTGACTAATTCCTCAACATTATTCTCAAGAATCTGCTGATATTGAGTGCAATCCATGCAGCCCTCAACTTTAACCAGATTCTCAGTACTGGCACCGGCCACACAGCCCCACAGCATGATGGGAAAACTCCACCAAATTTTACTGTGGGTAGCAAGTGTTTTTCTTGGAACGCTGTGTTCTTTTGCCACCATGCATAATATGTTATGTCCAAAATGAAGCTGGCTTGTCCAAATGTGCGTTTCCGTACCTCAAGCCACTCCGTTTGTGGCGTGTGTGCAGAAAAGGCTTCTTTTGCATCACTCTCCCATACAGCTTCTCCCTGTGCAAAGTGCGCTGAATTGTTGAACGATGCACAGTGACACCATCTGCAGCAAGTTGATGTTGTAGGTCTTTGGAGGTGGTCTGTTTCGTTCTCACCATCCTTCGCCTTTGCCTCTCCAAAATGTTATGTGGCCTGTCACTTCTGGCATTAACAAGAACTGTGCCTGTGGTCTTCCATTTCCTCACTATGTTCCTCACAGTGGACACTGACAGCTTATATCTCTGTGATAACTTTTTGTAGCCTTCCCCTGAACCATAATGTAGAACAATATTTGTTTTCAGGTCATTTGTGGGTTGTTTTGAGGCCCCCATTTTGCCACTCTTCAGAGGAGAGTCAAAGAGTACAACAACTTGCATTTGGCCACCTTAAATACCTTTTCTCATGATTGGATGCACCTGTCTATGAAGTTCAAGGCGTAATGAGCTCACCAAACCAATTGTGTGTTCCCATTAATCAGTGCTAAATAGTTACAGGTATTCAAATCAACAAAATGACAAGGGTGCCCAAATTTATGCACCTGTCTAATTTTTTTTTTTATGCATATTGCACATTTTCTGTTAATCCAATAAACCTAATTTCACTACTGAAATATTACTGTGTCCTTCAGCTATTTGATAGATCAAAATGAAATTGCTGATCCAAACACCCAAATATTTAGAAATGACAATCATGGAAATTGCCAGGGGTTCCTAAAACTTTTGCACACAAGTGTGTGTGTGTGTGTGTGTGTGTGTATGTATGTATGTATGTATGTATGATTTTACACATATATATATATATATATATATATATATATATATATATATTACACACAGTGATCGATTTCAAACATTTCTTTCTTTTGATTTTGGTTATGGCTTACAGGTAGTGAAAACCCAAAATTCAGTATCTCAGAAAATTTTGAATATTGCAGAAGACCAAAAAAAAAAAAAAAATTAAGATTTTTAATACAGAAATGTTGGCATACAGAAAAGTATGCCCATGTACAGTATAGTATGCGTTCAATACTTGGCCGGGGCTCCTTTTGCATGAAAAACTGCATAAATGAGGCTGCGTTGACTTTGGACTTGATAAACCACAGTGGACCAACACCAGCAGATTACATGCCTCCCCTAATCATCATGGACTATGGAAAATTTTGCATTTCATTTGGAAATCGAGGTCCCAGTTGAAGAGGAAGAGTGGAGAAGCACAGAATCCAAGTTGCATGAGGTCCAACGTGAAGTTTCCACAGTCAGTGATGATTTGGGGAGCCATGTTATCTGCTGGTGTTGTTCCACTGTGTTTTATCAAGTCCAAAGTCAGCATAGCCCTCTACCAGGAAATTCTAGAGCATTTCATGCTTCCCTCTGCTGACCAGCTTTATGGAGAAGCTGATTTCATTTTCCAGCATTGGCACCTGCCCACGCTGCCAATCGTACTAATACCTGGTTTAATGATCATGGTATCTGTGTGTGCCTGATTGTAAAGCAAAGTCGCCTGACCTAAACCCCATAGAGAATCTGTGGGGTATTGTCATGAGGAAGATGAGACACCAGACCCAACAATGCATACAAGCTGAAGGCCGCTATCAAAGTAACCTGGGTTTCCATAACCCCTCACCTAGGCTGATCGCCTCCCTGCCATGCCGCATTGATGCAGTAATTCATGCAAAAGGAGCTCCGACTAAGTATTGAGTTAATACTATGCTGTTGTATGGACATATACTCGAGTATTTATGATATCCTGAATAGTAAGTTGACCCGAATATAAGCCGAGGCACCTAATTTTACCACAAAAAACTGGGAAAACGTATTGACTCGAGTATAAGCCTAGGGTGTGAAATGCAGCAGCTACTGGTAAATTACCAAGCCATTACACAGGTATTGTAGTCAGAACACAGAGACTCAGCCATTACACAGGGATTTCAGCCATTACACAGGGATTTCAGCCATTACACAGGGATTCAGCCATTACACAGGGATTCAGCCATTACACAGGGACAGGGTGCTACGGACCCGCCCCCATACCACAGTACAGTGACAAGCCAATCACTGGCAGTCACTGTGCAGCCAGTCTAATGTATGTGCTTTGTTCAACGCACATACTTAGAATTCTCGGACCACCCACAGAGGCTGCAGGCACCCGCAGATGAGATGGTGTGGGACACTCGCAAATAAAATGTGCTAAAAAACTCGGCTTATACTCGAGTATATACAGTGTATATATTATTTTTTTTATTATTGGTCTTATGTAATATTCTGATTTTCACTAGCTGTGAGACAAATTTAAAAAAAAAAAAAAAAAATCTTGAAATATGTCTCTGTGTGTAACACATCTATATAAAAGGAGTTTCACTTTTTGAATTATATTACTGAAATTAACTTTTTGATATTATAATTTTATGAAATGCACCTGTATGGTTTTTGCTTCAGCCGCAGTCCAACAAAGATCCCAACTGCTCTTGTCTGATATACAGTATATCTACTTGAGGCTTGAGAGACTACAAATCTGTATGGGAAGTATCCTTCTGTTAATGCAAGCATGTAAGCCACATAAAAAATAATAATAATAATAATAATGCTTGCATTAACTTAAGTTAAGTCACTGTTTTTGGTGACCTAGACTGCAGTTACCCTAAAACCAAATAATTGGTGTATTTTTTTTCCCCCTTTTTTTTTTTTTGGCTGCAATTGTCATCACGTGTTATTCCTAAGCAATCTGATAAATCTGTAGCATTTTTACCTTCTGCTGAAAAATACAATTTACGTTCTGACCAATTTTAAGTGCTAATTTCTAAGTGGCATTGCAAAAGTACAGTGTGTGTGTGATGTTTAATACACTGACCTTTCCTCTTTCAGCTTCTGCTGGCATTGCTCTCCTAGCTGATAAAGTCCCAAGAAAAGTGCAGTTGGTATGACTCCACCTGGGTCAGGAGCTGGTGCTACAGAGGACGCATCAGCTTATGCAGCTCCTGCTTCCTCTGCTGCTGGCAACCAGCTCCATGTACTCCAATGCTGTAGGATGGCGTATCGACAACTTGTTGATCGCAATCTGGGCTTGGGGATCTGCCATCTTAGAACAATGGGCATGCACATCCCCTGGTTTGAAGTCTCAGACCACATTAGAGGGCTCCACGGACCACGGGTTGAGCACCCCTGCTCTAAATACTTGACTTTTGATTGCTCCTGCTATTGTCTGAATCACAGATGGCAAAGTACAGGTATTGTACATTAATGGTAGCAAATTTCTTTTAAAGGATGATCTACAAGCAGGGACTCCCTTAAATTTTTAAACCACAAATCCTGAATTTGGTTAAAGCAATATTTTTTACTTTTTTTTTTTTTTTTTTTCCAAGTTAAACCTACTGTGTTTTATAATGAATGAGGGAAGTAGAATTACAGTTTACCTTGGATCCTCTAGAGCTCTTCATACAGTTTCAGTAGTTTTTATTGGGGAGGCCATGGAAGGCATTTGATTTCATCCCAGTGTTCATAAAGCCCTTTGTTAATTGCAACTGTGTGTACGTGTATGGGTTTTTTATCCTGGAATCTGAGGTAGTTGTGATGTGTTTGCATCACAAGGTAAGCCTGGCATTGGAAAACAGCCTTTGGCTTTGAGAATACGTTTCTGCTATGCTTTATAATTCTGCACATTCTGCTTTTTTAATAACTGCAGAGTAGTAATGTGTAAAATGCTATTGGCATGTTTTCCTGCATGGCATGATAGAATGATGACTTTTGAACCCATGTGGAGAGCAGTCCATGTTGTTCTATTATGATGTATACATTTTTATTTTTTTTTAACTTTGAAGGCAGAAAATGTTAAATTTTTCTAATATCCGTTCTATACGTTCCATTAATGTCCTTCAAGTTTTGGGGGAACAATGTGATATAATGTATGCTCCCTTGGCACCAACAGTTGCCAGGAACATGCAGGGAGTGGTAGACCAGGTGCTTGCCTGGATCTTGTGGCTAATGGGAGATTCACACATTGATATACTACACCAGGGATCGACTCCAGATACAAATTGTGTGGATAGAACACTACCCCTCTCAACTCGGGACAGAAAAACCTATTTTGGATGAAATATTGCTCAGTGGAGTTGTGTTGGTATGCTGGTATCTGATTTCCCTATATTGTCAATGCAAGGTCCTCTTTCAGGTACCCTTTCCACCTGCATGGTTTAGTAAATGGACTCCACATGGGTTGAAGTATGTACCATTTCAGTTTGTTCTAAATTATCCAATCATTGCTTCTGTGTTTTTTTTGTTTTTTTTTTTCAATATGTTTTAAAAGTTAAAGAGGGTATAAAAGAGCAGCTGAAAAGAGTAAAGGAAAAATTTCTAGCACCGTTAAAAGAAAAATCAACCAAAGAGCCAAAGGAGAAGGATCAAAAGCGCAGAGAAGTAGACAAACCCAAAAAGGATTCTGACAAAGGGAAACCCAGGAAGGAAACGGATGACAAGCCCAAAGAGTTCACAAAGCGGACAACGAGCGGAAGAACATCCAGTGATAAACGTGATAAAAAAACTGATAAAAAGGCAGACGAACAATAATTTGGTCCTCCTCAGAACGAATCCTAAGTCTAGCAGTATCTTCTTAGACTGTATGTGTTCTGCTGAGACAGATGTAAATGTGCCTGCCCCCCCTACACATCAGAGGAAGCCATATTAAGTGTTTAATCATTATTAGGTCAGGTAGGTGATTGGGTGCTAAGGATATTACAAAGGTATGTTCTCCAGTCCTCCAGCTAAGAGAGACCATATAAAGTCTATGGGGCTGGGTGTTCTAGGTTTTGAGTGTTTACCCCCCCCATTGTGAATTACATACCGCAAGTACCTACAAACAGTTGCTTCCTATCTTACCTGAAGGCCCAATATGGTGCTTCTGCAGTGAAAAGTTTGTTACCTAGCAGCACAGAGATTTTCTACTACTTGGGAAGTAATGGACACGTCAAAAGGTGAAGAGCACGTAATTGCTTCCTGAATAAACTATTGGTTTAGCTTACAACAGTGGTCTCCAAACTGTAGCCTAGGGGCCATATGCGCCCCCCTTGCTTCCCTTTTATCCGGCACTATTTCCCCCCGCTGACCTCAATGATGAGACACTATTCCTCCCCCCTAATACCAAAGATGGGACATTGCTTACTCCCACTGGACACAGTTCAGCCCCCGCCTATAGTCTGAAAGACAGTAAACTGGCCCTTTGTAAAGTTTGGAGACCCCTGACTTAAGCCTCGTACACACAGGACGATGATCGTACGTACGATCGTCTCAAATCGTATGATGGATAATGTAACTTGCATACTGACTGCACTATACGTTCGTACGACCACAGAAAGAACGTTCAGGTGCATGTAATTAGCATCCGGCCGTTCCTGACTTCGGAGCATGCGTGTTTTGCATAATCCAACTTGTTGTACCAACTGCTCTGTACACACGATACAACGGTCGTATGACCGCTTGTTGGTACGACCACGTTTTCTAGTCTGCTCATACAACTCCCCTTGTACGACCGTCGTATGTCGGATTTTCTAATCGCGCATACGAACGATCGATTTTGCATACAACGGTTGTTCATACGACCTGTTGTATACGATCATCGTCCCGTGTGTACGAGGCTTTACAAAATTGTTCTCTTTAGTTGTGTGTAGACAGCAGGCACATTTTCACTTACAGGAGTGACTGTTTGTTTTAGCTCCATAATTAGTGTTTTGAATTTGTAATTTTGCAGTAATGGTCAGTTTTTATATGTACATAACTAATGAAAAGTACAGTACACTTTGTAGTTTGGGATTGACGGTGTTGCGTCAGAAAACCACATAAGTTTGGTCAGCCATGTTTTCTACACCAAGCTGATAAGCCAACCAGTGAAATAAACTGTTATTTAATCTATTTCTATAGTGTGTGTGTTGCATTGTTTTTCTAGCACTGTATATTTTGCACTACGATACTAAAATGAACCTAATGCGGTCTAAAAAAAATGCCCTAAGCTAGCCATACATGCAGACTCTTGTTTAGCCATAGGAGAGAAATCAAATGGATTCCTCCAGATACGCAGTTTAGCAGATCTCACGTCCTGGCTATTCAGATAGCCGCATCTAATAGGACACAGTCCATGTTCAGATGATCATTTTCCACCTTGCTGCTTTCATTTTTTTTTTTTACTCCAAACTGTGTTGAGTCAAGTGGTGCCGACCGGGCCATCCACAGCTCGAATTGTGGCAGGTTCAGCAGGAATCGACTGAAATTCGAGCTGTGAATGGCCAGCCTAAGATAACACGTGCTGAATTGAAGTGTCTTTCCAGTACCAGCATAAGGCAGGCCATACATACCATGGGTTGAAGGAAAGAAAATTGCTCTGCGCCCATTCTTCCCTGCATGGTCAGGTTTCTTGCTGTGGAGGGAGAACAGTCTGGTTGTCCTCCAGTGGTCAGACTTGTGCTGACACGCCCCCTCTGCACAACCATTCACTGGGAAGATGTATATACTGCTGTTTCTCCACTCCACTTTGTTTTTTTTTCAGCCGGGGCCCAGCTTTCTCATGAAAACGGTCCAATCACCCGGTGTTTCTCAGGCTTGCCGTTTCCGCCGGTGCGCCTGAGAAATGATCCGATGGTGCGGCCAGCTGGTCACAAAGGAGATAAAAGACTAGATCGTTTTTGATTGCCTCTGTGGCCTTGGACGTACGTCCCCTCTGTTCCAGGGTGGACCTATTATTTTTTTTTTTTTAGTAACAGAGATTTGGGGTCTTTTTGACCCCAGATAAGAGGACATGTCATACTTATTTTTATTATAAGGGATGTTTAAAAGTGAATAAAAAAAAAAGAGGGACAGTGTAAAAATTAAATAAGAATTTTTTTTAAAGCTCCCTCATCCCTCTGTACTTGCGCACCAGCAAGCGCATATGTAAACGGCGTTCATACCACACATGTGAGATAGATAGATGTGAGCAATAATTCTAGCGCTAGACCTTCTCTGTAACTCTAAACAGGTAACTTTGTAGATTTTAAAGTACCGTAGCCATTCCACAAGTGTGTGAAATTTTTAAAGCGTGACATGTTTGATATCTATTTACTCCGTGTAATATCGTTCATATTTTACAAAAAAAGTGGGGTATATATTGTGTTTTTTTGTTTTTTAAAAAAATCATTAAAGGGTATTTTTTCTCCCCCCAAAAAATTGCATTTGAAAAACCGCTGTGCAGATACCACGTGACCTAAAAAATTGCCATTTTATTCCCTAGGGTGTCTGCTAAAAAATATATATAATAATGTTTGGGGGTTATAAGTAATTTTCTATAAAAAAAATATATAAATGCCTATTTAAACTTGTAAACAAAAAGTGCCAGAAAAGGCCTGGTCTTGGATTTTTTTTCTCACAGGACAGTGTAAATACAGGTTACTTTGTCCATAACCATTTTTAAACAGAAGAAAAATATAACTTGCATCGCTTACTGTAGTTTGTGCCATGGTACAATTCACATTCTATATGGGCTATTCATTAGGTGGATCCATTGGTTTTATAAAGGTTTTGGCAGCTGCTTAGTGTTAAAAGAAACCTGTACTGTGCGAATACGGAGGCTGCTGCTGGCCTACCAATCCTGACCCAGTGGTTTCAATGCTTCCTGAGTCACTGACCAGGAACAAGTGTACAGGTAAGAAATTCAGATTTTCATAATCTTTGTTTATTCCAGGTCAGAAACGCAGAAAATAGTAAGGCTAGAGTTAGTAAGGCATCAAGGTCTTTGTAGAAAAAGGTCCTGAAGATTTAGGGTGTATGACTTTAAATATATAAATATAAGTTTTTAGGTGTATTGGATACAACAGTGGTCCTCAAGTACCCCCAACGGCCATGTTTTGGGAACTTCCCTTAGATAAAATGGCTCTTATCAATACCATGTCATTGCTATTGATTTACAGCAGCTGTGTAAAGGAAAAAATGAAAACATGGCCTGTTGGGGGTACTTGAGGACTGAGGTTGAGAACCACTGCTCTACAAAATCACTTGATGTTGTCCTTACAGGTGATCTAAAGGAAATGTAATTTGTTGGTTTGTGATGTCTATGCTTTGGTGAGCACCATATTCTGAGATTGGCTTGACTCTAAAACAACCTTTCTTAACCACTTCAGCCCCGGAAGGATTTGCCCCCTTCCTGACCAGAGCCCTTTTTGCGATTCGGCACTGCGTCGCTTTAACTGACAATTGCGCGGTCGTGCAACGTTGTACCCAAACAAAATTTGCGTCCTTTTTTTCCCACAAATAGAGCTTTCTTTTGGTGGTATTTGATCACCGCTGCGTCATTTCTGATCACCGCTATAAACAAAAGAAGAGCGACAATTTTGCAAAAAAACCCACATTTCTTACTTTTTGCTAAAATACAAATTAAAAAAAAATATATAAACATTTTTTTTCATCGGTTTTGGCCGATTTATATTCTTCCTCATATTTGTGATAAAAAAAAAATCGCAATCGGCGTTTATTGATTGGTTTGCGCAAAAGTTACCGCGTTTACGGATGATGAGAATTCATTTCTGGGGTTTTTTATTTTTTACTAGTAATGGCGGCGATCTGCGATTTTTAGCGGTACTGCGATATTGCAATGGGCATGTTGGAACATTTTGACACTTTTTTGGGACCATTGGCATTTATACAGCAATCAGTGCTATAAAAATGCACTGATTACTATGTAAATGCCATTGGCAGTGAAGGGGTTAACCTGCAGGGGCGCTCTAAGGGTTAGCTGTGTTCCCTGGGCGTGTTCTAACTGTCTTAGTGTTTGACTGGCAGGGGAAGGGGAGTGATCACAGCTTCGATGTAGAAGAAGGCTGTGATCACTCCCTTCCCCCTCTAACAGAACGGAGGTCTGTGTTTACTTACACGGACCTCCGTTCTTTCACTCCGGGGGGGGGGGGTGGGGGTATCGCGGGTAGCCAGCGGAGATCGACTCCGCCGCACCCGCTCCCTGGCCCTCCCCGGACACAGTGAGGGCGCACCTCACAGTGCGCGATCTGGCAGCCACCGTCAGATGACGGCGGTTTGCGCAGGAGAGCCACCTTGTCGCCGTCAACCTGCGGTTGACGGTCGGCAAGTGGTTAATACCATCTTGTGCCATGGACATTTCTTTTCCAAGGATCCAGGTTGCTGGTAGCCATTTCAACTTGACAATAATTTTGAGCCTTTATTGTTGTACTTTTGGCCTAGAGTAACGTGGACAGAACTCTGCTCACATTTTCTACAAATGAGTTTAAAAGCTATGGGGGTGGGGGGGGGGGGCCTCACTTTCTTGCCTCCAGGCACATTCATTTGTGTCTGGAGGCAAGACAATCTCCCCCTTCCCTCACTAGTGTCGGAAGA
>BLSH010527798.1:349124-360345 GCA_018402905.1 Glandirana rugosa
TAGTTCCCACTAGTTGCACAATTGATACACGGGTTTTTTTTTTTTTTTTTTTTTGGGGGGGGGGGGGGGGGGGCGCTTGGAGCTCCTCTTTAGGAAAAGAGGAGATACAGCCCCAAAGGGGATTTTTAGGGCAGCAGCTCGATCAACAGCGTAAACAATAGTAGAGATAAAGGTCCATAAAGACATTGATGAGCACCTTTTGGGTTGAGAAACTTGATTGGCCTGACAGAGTCCTGACCCCAACCCGATAGAACACCTTTGGAGTGAATTAGAGCGGGGATTGTGAGCCAATCATTCGGCAGATCCCTGTTCTGGCTCTCGGTCTATGTAAACAAGGCAGATTGCCGTTCAGACAGGAGGGAAGGGAATGCGGTTTTTATCCCTGCAAAGCAGGGAATAAATTCCATTGCTTCCCTTAGTAAAAGCCCCACACACACTGTAGTAAAACACCAGCTGGGCACATAGTTAACACGTTGATCACCCTTGATGTTAACCCCTTTCCAGCCAGTGTCATTAATACAGTGACTGTACATATTTCTAGCACTGATCACTGTATTAGTGTCACTGGTCCTCAAAAAGTGTCAGTGTTGGAATGTCTGCCACAATCCGTCCCGCTATAAGTCATTGATCGCCGCAATTACTAGTAATAAATAAAAATATCCCATATTTTGTAGCTGCAATAACTTTTGTGCAAACCAAAATCAATATTAATATACAATTACTGTATTGGGATTTTTTAAATATGTAGCAGAATACATATTGACCTAAATTTTATGAAGACCTATTTTTTTATTTTTTTTTTTCAAAATTGTCGCTTTTTTTTTTTTGTTTGTTTTGTTTTATAGCGCAAACAAGTAAAAAATGCAGTGATGCTCAAACACCACCAAAAGAAAGCTCTATTTGTAGGGAAAAAAGGATGTCAATTTTATTTGGGTACAGTGTCTCACGACTGCGCAATTGTTATTGCAGTATCACAAAAAATGACCTGGTCACAAAGGGGGGGTTAATCTTCCAGAGGTCACGTGGTTAAACAGTCTGTCATCACTGTCAGTACCTAACTGTATTAAACCTCCAGAGCCTGAATTTTCATCACACCCTGCCCAAGAAGTCTCCCCAAAACCCAGACAAGGAACAAGAGAACCTCTTTAACCCCTTTATTACCGCATGGCACTTGTGTGTGGCGGCTAAAGGGTAAGCATATGGGTCGCTAGTTGGCCAATGTTTGTACTGAGGTGCGATCACTACACGCTGTCAGCACAAAGACTGTCTCGGTCTGAGCTACAGATTGTAACTGTAAGCTGCAATATATTTTTTGTTCTTTCATACCACTTTTTAATTCATTTAAATATTACATAAACATTCCAAGGTCAGCAGTGGATTTTTCACAGCATCATAAATGGAAAAATGATTTAGTCCCGCTGTGTCCAAAAGGAAGCATCAGAGAAAGTCGTTAGGAGTCCCATCAGCAGTCTATAATAGACATATGGGGGTTCTGGCTTACACCATGCAGTGCCCAGCTTGCAGAGTATGCGTCTCAATTAGAGGATTACAATAGATTATGTATGCCTTATTGCAGTTTATAGAGAAGGCTATGATCTTATTCTTGTACATTAGTCTAATGTAAATGGCATTTGCTTTGAACGGCAATAAGAATGTTGCATGCTCTCTCCAATTTTATCATAGATATAAGTGATCAAGACCTGGAAGATGTTGTGAATGATGACCTAGAGTTAGATTCGCAAGATGAAGGTAAGCGTTTTCATAAAACCAGCATTACATGCAGTATGCGTCTCAATTAGAGCATTACAATAGATTATGTATGCCTTATTGCAGTTTATAGAGAAGGCTATGATCTAATTCTTGTATATTCGTCTAATGCAGTGGTTCTCAACTCCAGTCCTCGGGACCCACCAACAGGCCAGATTTTAAGTATTACCTTGGGGAGATGCAGACTAAATACTGCAATCACTGAGCAGCAAATGATGTCACCTGTGATGTATTTCAGTTATCCTGCAAACCTGACCTGTTAGTGGGTCCCGAGGACCGGAGTTGAGAACCACTGGTCTAATGTAAATGGCATTTGCTTTGAACGGCAATAAGAATGTTTCATGCTCTCTCCAATTTTATCATAGATATAAGTGATCAAGACCTGGAAGATGTTGCGAGTGATGACCTAGAGTTAGATTCGCAAGATGAAGGTAAGCATTTTCATAAAACCAGCATTACAGTTTTATAAAGTTATGTATACATGAAAATCATTATATATCTTTTCACATAAGCGATTAGATTTTTTTTTCCCCCCCTGAATTATAAAGCCAGTTACCTCCAGGTTGTGCATGCTGGGTAACCAGCATGCACCTCTCGATCTCGAGTGTATGTCTCGTTGCCGTAACAATGGGCAGCGACGGAGGAAGGTCCCGCCCCGTTGTTATGGAAACATAGAGAACATGTCTCTCCCTCAAAAAATCGCATAATTTCCTGTCTGGAAATAACGAGATTTTACAGCTTAGGGATGCCCACTGACTCATGGGAAATGATAACTCATATCTCCCATGAGCCCAGGTGAGGCACTAAGTGATGTGGAGTGCCGCGGATCAGGAAGCGGAAAATTACAGGGACCACATACATTTTTTTTTTTTTTCCAAAGGTGATTTATCATGCATAGAGGATTTGAAATCTATAAAGATGTATTTGTGGGTGGAACTCCGCTTTAATACATGCATGTGCGTTAACCCATGGACATGGCTTTTGTGTATTCAGGTAATCATGCCCCAGCTTACACAAGCACGACACGTACCCATGTACGTCAA
Source organism: Glandirana rugosa (assembly GCA_018402905.1). Taxonomy (NCBI): domain Eukaryota; kingdom Metazoa; phylum Chordata; class Amphibia; order Anura; family Ranidae; genus Glandirana; species Glandirana rugosa. Next base: position 351,935 of record BLSH010527798.1, read on the forward strand.
TTTATTACTATAGGCAGGTGTCTCTCCCTGATGCAGACCTATGTCCACAATTTACAGGCCTAACATATTTTTGTAGGGTGGTCACATTTTCCCATCAGAAGAGGGCGCCTCCATTTCCCAATTGGTGTTTCTACTTATAACCAATTGCTTGTTCCCAGAAAATATTTCATTTAGAAACTGTTGTTATCCTTTTAGATATCCTTGACTTAGAGGATGCTCTGGATGATCATGAATCCTATCAGGCTGAAGATGGTAAGTCTGATCAGTAACTGTACAAATGTTGCTTTTTCCACGTCAGTGGCGTCTAGGGTTGCCACCTCATCCCTTTAAACCTGAACACACATTACACAGGTTCTATGGCTGATTAAGGTGGTAATTACACTCCGCCACAAAACCTGTGTAAGTCATAGGTGTTCAGGTTTAAAGGGATGAGGTGGCAACTCTAGTGGTGTCACTAGGGTTGGTGTCACCTGGTGCAGTAAAACATGGTGTCATCCCCCCATCGGGCTCTCTCCTGTCTAGTCTGCCAGTGTCGGGCAGGCAGCGCACGGTCATGGTGTGCACCCCAAACCTGTCCCTGTAAATGATGCAGTCAGTGCCAGTGTGCTGATTTGTGCACTGTCACAGATGGGGGTGACACCATGTCACTCGGATATCACTTCCTACTTGATAGTATCACCCCTCTGGAGGATATCACATGGGTGCAGTCCACATCTCCCGCACCCCCATAGCGACGTCATTGTTTGATGTAATGACTGAACAGAACTTTTCAGGAGATTTTGCCATACCCAGTTTATTTCACTTGTTAATTTTCTTGTGATTGCAGATGCTGCTCTGCTTGTGTCCTTGCCCAGAATAGGTAAAACCGTTTTAGGAACTGGATGGGGTCTCAATAGAGCAGACTACTTGCAGCCATTCAGAAATCCCTTTTTGGGTGTGAGACCAGAGTAGAATAGTCCGGCTATGAGTCACTAGATAGAAAACTTTTTTATTTTTTTTATTAAATAAAGCTGCTGGTCTACACCAGGGATATGCAATTAGCGGACCTCCAGATGTTACAGAACTACAAGTCCCATGAGGCATTGCAAGACTCTTGACAGCCACAAGCATGACACCCAGAGGCAGAGGCATGATGGGACTTGTAGTTTTGCAACAGCTGGAGGTCCGCTAATTGCATATCCCTGGTCTACACTCTTAATTGTCATGGACAATTGCGCGGTCGTGCGACGCTGTACCCAAATACATTTGACGTCCTTTTTTCCCACAAATAGAGCTTTCTTTTGGTGGCATTTGATCAACTCTGCATTTTTTTTTTTTTTTTTTGTGCTATAAACAAAAAAAAAGACCGACAATTTTGAAAAAAAAAAAAACTATATTTTTTACTTTGATATAAAACATATCCAATAAAAAAAATCTAATGTTTTTCATCAGTTTAGTCCAATTTGTTTTCTGCTACATATTTTCATTAAAAAAACCTATATTGTTTGCGCAAAAGTTATAGCATCTACAAGCTAATGGATAGATTTATGGACTTTTTTTAAAAAAATGTTATTTTTTTTAATAGTAATGGCAATGATCAGCAATTTTTAGCAGGATTGCGACGGACAAATCTGACACTAAGTGACACTTTTTGGGGACCAGTAACACCAATACGGAGATCAATGCTAAAAGAAATGCACTGTGACTGTATAAATGACACTGGCAGGGAAGGGGTTAACATCAGGGGCAATCAAAGGGTTGGGTGTGCTTTCTTACTGTGTGGGGGATGGACTGACTCAAAGAGAGACATCTGTGTTCCTGATTAGCAGGAACACAAAGACCTCTCTCTTCCTGTCTGATAGAACGACGGTCTGCCTTGTTTACATAGGCCGCTGGACCGCTGACTGGCTCCCGCTGTGTCCAATCACAGCGGGAATCAGCACGCGCCCCCAGAGCTGAGGTGAAAAATCGCGTACAGGTATGTGATTTTGTGCTTAAGGGCCGCCCTGCCACAGTATGTGTATGTGAGGCGGTCCTTAGGTGGTTAAACAAGATAATCACTTTCCCCAGTGAATAAAGCCATAGGTTTTATTACTGGTAACATTTATATTTTGTAGTTCCTATATTTCTATTTATTATGTATGTTCTATAATAATTGTATATTATGCATGACCCTGTTTTTTGTTTAAATAAAAAGACTTTCAGATAATATAAATGTTTTCTATAGATGAAGTGAATGAATTTAACTTAGAAGATGCGGTGGAGCCCAGTGTTCACAAATCGCTGAATGCAGAGCCTGGTAAGATATTATTGAAAGATAAATTAATTTATGAAACACTTTTTTTTTTTTTTTTTCAGTTTATTTACTTACACAGTGGTTATATACTGCAATTGTACATCAAATTTCATTGTTAGAGAAATGAAAGATGATTGCTGATTGGTTATTATGTGCACATTGTGCTTTTTGTTATGGTACCCAAGTAGGTTGGTCTGATCGGATTTTGGCCAGATTAAGTGAGTAAGTGCACACTTCTCCTTTCTCCTTCTCACATCCTTTAATGAAAGCGGAGTTCCACCCAGTTAAGTCAGCAGCTACAAAAAGTGTAGCTGCTGACTTTTAATGATCAGACACTTACCTGTCCCACGCTCCAGCGATGCGGTCGCCCTAGGGCTCTTCTCCCCCTCCTCTTGGCGGCGCCGGCATCACAAGTGTGGGCACCTGGCTTTGGCTTCAAAGCCGGGCATACACTGCGCATGCGCGAGTCATGCTGTGCCTTGTGAATGGCCGCCGTATCTTCTGGGACCTGTGACGTGTCCCAGACGATCCCTGACAGGGAGGGTGGAAAGGTGAACTTCCTTCCAGAACCGCGGCTCTAGAAGAGGAGGTGGACCTGGGACCTTGTGAAAACAGGGTTCCCCCCCCCCCCAAAAAAATGACATGCCAATTGTGACATGTCAGTGGGTCACCTTCCTTTTAAAGCGGAAGTTCCACTTTTGGATGTAACTCCGCTTTAAGAGTGTTTATTAGCAGAGTTGGGGCTCCGCAGATAACTTCTCTTTATTTATTTTTAAGATAAGTTGTTCAATTAAGAATTTAGGTGACATAAGGTTTCGAGTTTCTTCACCCCTCTGTCAGTGACTTGACTGCCAACTTATCACTTTTTCATTATTTTAAACAAAGGTCCTAGACAAGACAGCTATCTGGTAGTTTTGTATGACCCTTGAATTCTGTAAAATGTATTTTAAAGCTAAAATTGTATTCTATAGTGCAGTCACAAACTGCAAGCAGGCAGGCTCTTTATTGCAGAAGAGACATGCAATGTCTCTCCTGCAATAAAACACACATACCTGACTGCTTGCAGCGTTCTTCAGCATGTGTGTTTCAGTATGATTGACTGCTGTACATGCACAGGAGTGACATCATCCAACACTTGTCGTAGAAGACATTAAAGTGAATGGAAACCCGAATTATAAGATTTGAGCCGAGCAATGTCCCCAGTGCTTTTGCGTTTAAAAAAAAAAAAAAAAAAAAGCCGCAGTGTACCTGATTTCAGAGCGCCGGTCGGCGCGCGCGTGACCGGCCGCTTCTCTCCTCTCCTCCTGGCTGATGTCAGCAGGGGTTTCTCAGCCCGCTTGCTTTGCTGTCAGCTGTGAGAGGTGGCCGGTCATGTGAGCGTCGATCGGCGCTCTGAAATCAGGTAGACTGCGGCATTTATAATAATAATAATAATAATAAAAAAAAAAAACAATACACTGGGGACATTATTTAACATAGCAGAGGGGTTTGTTGGAAGGTTGTTGCATGGCTTAACAACCACTTTAATTGATCACCCAGGGATGCATGGAAAAATAAAATTAAAGTCTAGAAAAATCAAACCATTACATCTATATCTGTATATTTTACAGATGCCTTTTGATTACTTAATCTGGCCATACATTATACAATTTTCTTGTTCAATTTCCTCTAGATTTGCCTTCAACTATGTAGTACAAGGGCCTGGCTAATTGCATGCAAATTGAAAGGGTTTAGGTTTGACCTCATATTTTATGATTTTGGTAAATCTAAAGGAAAATTGTATAATTTATGGCCAGCCTTAAATCCTACCTTAAAACAGGCAGATGGTACACAGGCCCGATTTATAGTAATGCTGTAAAAGTATGTCCCACCACCTTATGGTGCCTGTCTTCCCAGAACATTCTATTCTAATGTTTTCTGTGAGTATAGGTTTTCTTTACAATATATCTAAACCCGATTACAAAAAATGTATTCTAATGCAGTTTACCAGTCTTTAGAGGTGGAGGCTGCATGCTTTTTCCCTTTCCCCCTTTATTTTCATCTGAAGATCATGCTAATAACACACTGTCCTTCCAACACTTAATTAGAATACTGAATCTATGAAGAAGCAGTGTTGTCACCCCTTTCCTCTTCCCCATAACATAGAGGGGTGGGCTCTGTTGTCTGCAGAGTTGGCTAGCAACAATTTAAGAACAGTTGACAGAGAGCATGCAATGTTTTCAGCTGGTAAGAGTTCTAGAAGGATAAACAGGTATATAGTTGCACTTATCGAATAGATGTAACACCGCATTTTCAGTGGTATTAGATCAAAAGGGACCAAATAAGAGAAGTTTATTGTTGGGTATTACATACAGTTAAAGTGGTTGTAAACCCTTCCCTATACCTAGTGAAATGACAGGCCTCAAGCAAATACACAGAGCTGAAACAAATCCTCCTACATAGGCTGTACTTGTTTATCTGCAGTCTTCCCTTCTCTACAGCCGTTCTCACTCCAAAATATATACAGCTTGTCTGAGCTGCCAGAAAACTGGGTGGAGAGCTGAAAGGAGTTTTAAAGGCAGGTTTTTTTTTTTTATCTTAATGCATTCTATGCATTGAGATCAAACACATTCTTTGTGTAGCAGCCCCTCCCCAGCACCCCCCCCCAGTTACTTACCTGAGCCCCTTCTCTCTGCAGCGATGTCCACAAGTGTCTTAGCCATCCAAGACAGTCATCCTGATTGGCTGAAAGACAGCCGCGGCACCATTGACTGCTGCAGCTGTCAATCATAGTCAGTCAGCCAAACGGAGGATAGGAGGTGGGGCCTGTATGTTCCTGTTCCTTACTCACATCTTGTCTCTTTCTGAGTTTAGGATTGGTAGTATTTCAAGTTTAATCTGGGTGAGAGAATTAATAGATCAGTGATATCCTATTTAGTGAGAGGTATTTTGAATCCGATTCTTAATTTAGTTGCAGCTAACCCTTTGTTTTGTGAAATGTTAGAAGCAAATGATGAGCCAGAAGAAGCAGAGCTGGTGACTGAAGAACAAGCCGAGAACAAAGAAGAGGAGATCGAAAATGAAGAGCAAATTTTTGAAGAAGAGAGGGTAGAAGCTGTAGACCAAGAACCCACAGCCCCTGAAGATGATGATGATGATGATTTAGAAGCTGTAGACCATGAACCCACAGCCCCTGAAGATGATGATGATGATGATTTAGAAGCTGTAGACCAAGAACCCACAGCCCCTGAAGATGATGATGTACAAGACTTGCCGCTTACCCAAGAAGGTGAACCAGAAGCAGAAGAACAGGAACCTGAGGAGGAACAGCAAGAAGTTGAGGAGGAGCCTGAAGGAGAAGCTGAGACACCCGACATAGAAGCAGATGAGGAACCAGTGCTGGAAGAAAAAGAGTTTGAAGGGGAAGAAGTGGCAGCTGAGCTGTTTACTGCGAGGAAAGTAGAAGAATTTCCAGAGGCTGTAAATGAAGAGATTCCTGAGAACGAAGAACTAGAGGTAGCTATTGAAACTGAACGAGAACCTTACATTGAAAATGAGGATATTCAGGATGAAGAAGTGCCAGATTATCAACAGCATGAACCTCGGGAAGAACCAGTGTTGACTGAAGAGGCTCAAGCAGTAGAAGAGCCAGTTCTAGAGGCAGAGGTAGAAGAGCCAGTAGTAGAGGCGGAAGTAATAGAAGAGCAAGCGGAGGATGACTCTGTGCCTTCTGAAGGTAAGGTTTATACCTACATGTCATGCTATTTAATGGTTCGCTTAGCCTGTCATGACTACAGCGGAAGCAGTGTTTGTAAGTCAGTAAGTTAGTCAGTCATGGGTCACATTTTGAATGACAATTACTCAGTCATACTACACTGTACCCAAATGAAAAGTTTATCTTTTTTTTTCACACAAATAGAGCTTCCTTTTGCTGGTATTTTATCACCACTGGATTTTTTCTTGTGTACTGAATGAAAAAAGACCAAAAATTTTGTTTAAAAAATGCATTTATCTTTGTTTGTTATAAAATTTTGCAAATTAGTAATTTATCTTCATAAATTTTAGCCAAAATGTATACTGCTACATATCCTTGGTAAAAATAGCCCAAATCTGTGTATATTATATGGTCTGTATGTAAGTTATAGAGTCTACAAGTTGTGGTGCCAATCATTGAAAATTGATCACACCTGATGTACTGAAGGCCTATCTCATTTCTTGAGACACTAACAAGCCAGGAAAGTACAAATAACCCCCCAAATGACCTCTTTTTGGAAAGTAGACATTGCAAGGTATTTCATAAGAGGCATGGTGAATTTTTTGAAGTTATTTTTTTCCCACAATTCTTTGCAAAATGAAGGTTTTTTTTTTTTTGCCCACAAAATTGTCATATTAACAGGTTATTTCTCACACCCAGCATATGCATACTACAAATTACACCTCAAAATACATTCTACTACTCCTCCTGATTACGGCCATACCACATGTACATAGCAAATTTTACACCCCAAAATACATTTTGCTACTCCTGAGTGTGGCGATACCATGTGTGAGACTTTTACATATCCTAGCCACATACGGAGGCCCAACACTCGGGGAGCGCCATCAAGGGTTCTAGGGGCATAAATTTCAAATCTGACTACCTATTGCGTTTGTGAGACACTGTAGTGGCGCTGATGGGCACTGTAGTGGCATGGATGAGATTGACTGAGGCATAAATGGGCCATTGAAGGGGATGGATGAGCATGAATGAGCTGTGGATGAGGATAGATGAGGGTGCATGGGGATGGCTGAGCCATGAATTTGGAATGTGGATGCATGAGCCATGGATGGGGATGGCTGAGCATGGATGGATGAGTGCAGGAACTGGCACAGAGCAGAGCTGTGGGCACTACAGTGCTGCTGTACCCGATCTCTCCACTCTCCTCTCGCACTGTACCAATCGGTACAGAGAGGGGAGAGATGAGTCGGGCATGCGCCAGCCTGTTTACATCTGATCGCTTCGCCATTTGACAGAGCGATCACGTGATAAAGGGCCGCTACCATCGGGCCTTTACGGCGATGCGCCGGGTGCTCAGGACCCGGTGGTCACAGATATTCCCAGATCCGCGCCCCAGGGGGGGAACGCGTTTCTGTGAGGACGTCATTGTACGCCCTTCTAGAATTACCAAAGTGGTTGTCAAGGCTTACAAAAAACAAAAACCCTGCAAGACAAAGGCATAATGAGGTCGTATGCATCGCCGCCGCCATCGCCGTCGTATACGGCACACTTAGTGAAGAAACGGCCCAGTCGGGCTTTCTTCACTGCGCATGTGCCGATAACGTGTGCACGTGCAGATACAGGGAATATCTCCTAAACCGTGCAGGTTTGGGAGGTATGTAGGGTACCTACAGGTAAGCCTTATTATAGGCTTACCTGTAGTTTAAAGTGGTTGTCATGACCTGACAACCACTTTTAGTGGTTAACTAATAAAGCAGCTGTGCCAACTTGGTAATACAGCAGTGGTAGCCCCAACTCAGGAGTATTGCCTCTCGCAGCCAGTACCTTGCTAGTACTGGGTTGGACCCCCTTTTGCCTTCAGAACTGCTTTAAAGTATAACTAAATGCAAAACTTTTGTTTAAGTTTTTTGGATAGATTGGAGAGGGATTAGAACACTGTCAGTTTTTTTTTTTTAGTTCAAAAATTTTATTGAAGAAACAATAACAATACATATAATGCTTCATGAGTCCAGGAACAGACCATAATCTAATTTGGGAAATATAGGCAGGCTGGTTGAAGTGCCAGATTCTAGTTTGTCACTAAACAGACAGGTAAAGTAAGGGAAGGGGAAGAGGATACGGTAGTGTGGGCTGTTGAGTAGAAAGGATTCCCATGAGCAAGAGTTCCCAGCCTTTGAGGCCGGAGATTGAGGTCTGGTCGGGTAGGTGCCTGTCCAAGGGTTAGTGGTGTCCTGGTGCTGAGAAAATAATGCTATCGTTCCGATAGGAGAGGAAGAAGGAAGAGCAGGAGGAATAGAGATTAGTTGAAAGGGAATAGAGAGATCCTAGAGAGCGAGGAAAGAGAGGAGGGGGACGGGGCAGACCCCGAGTGAAGAGAGGAAAGAGGTACGGGGTAAAAGAAAAAGGGGGGGGGGGGGGAGAGAGACAGGGTGAAGGTGG
>BLSH010527798.1:389321-400181 GCA_018402905.1 Glandirana rugosa
GTCATGAGGTGTGGAAAAACAACTTTTTGTGGACCGTTTTCGAGTTCAGGGGACGACAAGTCATGAACTGGAGTCGGGCTGTGCGACCGTACGTTGTACTCTTGGAAGGTTCTCTGTCTCTTTCCTAAAAGATCTAAGGTCTCGTCCTAAGGACTCGGTGGTTTGGTCCCTGTTGAACCAGGAACCACGGTCCACTTAGTCGGACAGGTTCCTGACTTGACTGAAAGGGGTTCTACTGTCCTGTAACTCAACATATCCAGAGCTCAATTTGCCCCGGTTTGGAAAGTCAGTTCAGTCCTTGGACAGGCTGATTCACCTGGCACCAAGGACCAAGTTGTCCCTGGTTTGGTGGCTCAGGAATCCTGCTCTGGAATCTAGAAAATCCTTTCTCTGTCTCTTGGAAGGTTCTCATGTTGCATGCCAGCGTGTCGGGCTGAGGTCAAGTACTGAACAGCAGGGGACTTGAGCTTTTGCCAGGTGTTTTTCAACAAAAAGGTGTGGAGTACTGAAAAGGGGTTGTTTGAGCAGAAAACGTGCAACAAAACGCTCAAAAAAAGCTTGTTCTGCTTTTCAGGCATTTCCATTGAAGTCTGTGGGGATAAAAACGCTCAGTTCTGCCTCAAAGTAGCTTGTGTACTTTTTTGAGTGAGAGGTGTTTTGCTACAAGCGACAGGACACTCAGATGGGAACAAGGGCTATTGAAAACTATAGTGTTTTGCTTGTGGAGTGTTTTTGAACTTCAAGCTAGAAGCTACAAAATGCTCAAGCGTGAGTGGGGCCTAAAACAAAAGGTGTTCAAAGTCCATATGGTTTGTTGTATTAGGAAAGCAGCCACATGGCAGCAGAAAAGCTTGTCCTCTGCCAGCATGTTGTTGAGAAGGTCCTTACTCTGTGTGGAAGCAGTGGTCTCTCTTTCAAGGTTGGACTCACACCCTGCTGTGAGATCTACAGCTCTGCTATCCACATTCAGAATGAACATTACTGATGACAGAGCTGTAAGTCTGACCATTGTTCGTAGAAAATAACAAAACAGTTTAGATTACGGTAATTGTGATCTCAAATTTGAAATTGAATTAAAATGTGTACTTTTTAGTTTCAGCGTGTTGGTTTTTGGGGTGAAATCTGTAGTTTTCAGTACCATTGGTCAAACCATACCTTTTCTTCAAGGGGAAACTACAATTATCGGGGCCCTATAGCAAAAACATTGTTATTTTTTACCGAAAGTAAAGTGTATAGTGTATCTGATTGTGTGTATTTATTTTTGCAGAAGAGACCTTGCACGAAGAACAACAAGAAAAAGGTTAGTTTTACAGCTTTTAAAACCTTTTATTCTACTAGTGCCTCTATAGTTGGTGCTAATAAATGATAAGAATATTTTGACCTTGCTAAATTGGATTTCTTCACAGATTCCAATTTTAAACTGTCAATAGGCATGCCAATATATATACAGTAGATAACAATAGGCTGAAATATTTCCTTTCTAGAGAAAATGTTTAGACTCCTTTCAGAGCTGGTCATTTGACCAAAGCCAAGGGCGCAAAGCGATAATGTGATTTTTTTTTTTTTTTTCTTTGAGATATCTCATCTTCCTCTGTAATGGCTGCAAACCGCATGCCTAGGCTTTTAGAGATTTGGCCTGTCACTATGCCAATGTGAGGTTGCCCACCCAGTCTTTGCCAGGATTGGAGTGATTTTCAGGCTAAATCGTTTTTTTTTTTGTTTTAAAAATATACATTTATAATGTGATTAACTATTCAGGATTTATATAGCGCCAACAGTTTGCACAGCGTTAACCAAACTGGATTGTAATCTTTTTAAAAGCCCCTAATCCAATTGTTACAATTATTTTGGAAGAAGAGCATTTCTTGCACTATAAAGATTGGGTTAGTAGGAATTGCTTCTAATAGGTACACTGTATTATCAAAAGTATTGGGACGCCTGACTTCTCACACACACACACACATAAACTTTAATTGCATCCCAGCCTTAGTCCGTAGGGTTCAATATTGAGTTAGCCCACCCTTTGCAGCTATAATCGCTTCAACTCTTTTGGGACAGCTGTCCACAAGGTTTAGGAGTGCCAGGGAATGTTTGACCATTCTTCCAGACACGCATTTGTTAAGTCAGGCACTGATTTGGACGAAAAGACAAACTCATTTTTGGTGGAGGGGGATTATGGCGTGGGGTTGCTTTTCAGGGGTTGGGCTGGCATGCCATTAAAGTTCATGTGCATGTAAAGGCAGACATCCTAATACTTTTGGTATTCTAGTGTAAAATTGTACAGATCCTTACCTGTCCCATGGTCCAGCGATGCTTGCTCCTCTCCACGGCACCTGCGTTGCAACTGTGGTCACCCGGCCGTGACAGCTTGTGGCTTCACTGCACATGTGTGAGTTGCGCTGCGCTCTCCTGGTGGCCAGGCAATCTTCTGGGACCTGTGACGTGTCCCAGAAGATTGCCAGCAGGGTTGTGTCGCCCAGGGGGAGAGGAGTCATCGTCTAGGTGGCCAGAAGACAGGAGGAAGTTGAACAGGAAGTCCCGGTCTAAACCAGGTACCCCCTCCCCAAAAAAAATTACATGCCAAATGTGGCATGTAAAGCCTTGTACACACGTGCCGATTATCGTACGACCACACATCCAACTTTTGTCCAAATCGGCTGTTTTGTCTACTGACAGTAGTCTAGTAATTGGCCAACAAAGCCAAATGTAGTGGCATGTTACTGGCGTATAACAAGGAAGTTCAGGTGAATGTGATTTGTGAATTACGAACACAGGTTTACTTGACCAAACACTTCCTGGATTCTGAGCATGCATGTTTGCACTTCCAACTTTTTGTTGGCCAACACCTTGTTGGCCAAAAAAGTTTACTAGTCTTGTCAGCCAACTTCTTCTGTTGGATGACAATTGGAAATCGGCTGTCGAATCGTGCATGCTAACGGTCGGATTATCAGCCAACAGGCTGTTGGACGACCGCTGTTGGCCAACAATCAGACCGTGTGTATGCCTTAAGTGGGTGAGGAGTGCTTTAAGCGGAAGTTCCACTTTTAGTGGTTTGGAACTTTAATGTGCAGACTGCATGGATGAGAACAAGTTGGAATGGCTAACAATCACTAAGGCTTTGTTCACACCTTGGTGATTTGATCACTGGCAGAATTGCCGCAATTCTGCCTGAAATTCCAGAATCGCAGCAAAACACGGGACGCATTTTCAATTCCTTTATTTCTTAATGGCACCCCAAAAGCAGTGTGTTTTTTGCCACGGTTGCCGAGCAGCAAAGCACGCTACAGTCACGGCAAAAATCGCAGCGCCAAACACTCCTGGTTCTGTGCCAAGTAAAAAAAACACATCACTAAAAACCCCCCCAAAGAAAAAAAACTGTGCTGCAGCAGCTGTGGTTGTGCTACGCTCATGTGTGAATGGAGGCTAATTATTACAATATATATGAAACCCTTACCTTGTGAAACAAACCCATACAGTTAAAAATAGAAATGAAAGGCAAAACATTTGTGTATATACACTATATAAAAACATTTATATTTTTTTCCTATTTTCATTAGTGATCACATTCCCTCTGTTCTCAAATGCATAAGGAGCTCAGAGAGCTGAGGAAGGCAAAACAGCAGTACACTAATCTTTCCAGTGAATGGCTGTGCAGGAGGGTTGGGGGGTGTCGGCACAAGTTTCGTCATTCGAGGTAAGCAGACTGAGTTGCCAGCACAGATAAGACTGACCACTCTGCTCTCATGCCTACTGTGGTTTGTTTGAAACAGGAGGGCAATGGGACTGGCAGGAACACCAGGTATTTTACGCAAAGAAAGCAATACAAAGAGAACAGGATTATTTTTCATACAAGTACATGGTACAGCAGGCACATATCAGGAATATGAACTATTGGGTTAACATATTCTTTAACAAACATGCCATCGTTGGTTGGATCAGGTGAAAATCAGCATGTCAACGGCTTTCTTGGCTATCATCGAGGCTGGTCATACACATTATAATTTGATTTTAGTCCTACTACACTTGGGTTGAGTGGCACAAAAATAAAAATATCCTGTGATCAAATGTAGGAGAAAAGGAGATTATATTGTGTGTCTCTAGCTTTACACTTCACACACGCAGCACCTCTAATTTGTTCACTATAACTCTAGACTTCCAGGCAAAGGCAGGTAGAAAATAAAAAGATCCAAAATTCCAAATCCTGGCCATTGTACTACCATTTCATTTGTTCAACAATCAACACAGGGCTCTGTACAGAGGAAACAAAGATCTTTAGTAAAAAATCAACACACTACACATTTTTAGGCACACGTTTAACCCCTGGATTACCCAAGGTGTTAACCCCTTCCTAGCCAGTGTCAGTACAGTGAGCGTGTACAGTATTAGCACATATCACTGGTGATGTCAGTGGCCAGGGCTGCTGATAGGGCAGTACAACCAGCCCTGTTGTACCGGGCCCGTCATCAGCTGCACAGAGGGGCCCGGCCATCATTACAGTTTACTGCCTTTAAAAAAAAAAAACTTGCTAAACTTCTCCCTCGCTTCTCCCCCACTCTTTCTTGATTATGGAGGGGGTTATATAATTTTCCTGGGCCCCATCCGATCAACATAGGGCCCAGGAGGTGAGTGTAGATGAGGGACTATTTCTTAATTTTTGGGGCGCATGAACATGATGCCGCCTGCTACTCAATGTAATCCTGGCCGGCGGAGTGATGCTATGAATCTCCGTCTGGCTCTCGACTCTATTCCTCAGGTGCTGAGTGAGAAGTGAGCGGCTGACGGGGGAACAGGAGGAGGAGCGCATGGCTGCACTGGACACACTGAGTGGAGCATAGACTATGGAATCCTCGCTGAGTCCTATTATAGCAGCTTATCGTTGTAATTGGCTTTACAGTAACAGGCAGCACTGTAAACAGGTGCTTTATCATGGCTCCGTGTCACATGGCTGTTGGGTACTGACTTTTATGGCTGTGCTGTGTTAGTCTGTTACATACAGCACAGCCATAAGCTATCAAAGTCAGCAAACTGCCATGTGACACATAGCCATGATAAAGCCACCTGTTTACTGTGCTGCCTGTGTTATTGTAATGCTGATGATCATAAGAGATGCTACTTTAAACTTTAGCTGGGGGAGCAGCAAACATGTGCAGTGGAGCGGCATTTTTACCACCCCCCAAACCAATACCCTTTTAACTGCTTCCTGTCCAGCAATGTAGCAGTACATTGCTGGATTTGAAGGTTGATATCTCGATCATCACTGCAGCAATGATCAAGGTATCCTTCTTTTTTTTTTTTTTTTTTTTTTTTTCTTTAGCCCTAGTGATTCTGCACAAAGTAAAAGTAATCCAGTGACTAAGAAACCACTGGATTACTTTTACAGGCAGTGGAAGGGGGTCCCGCCACCACCTTTACTTCTGGTACCTGGGACACAGTGAGAGGAATGGATGTCATTCCTCCCACTGAGGGACATCAGAAACCGGAAGCAATGAGTAACTTGGCACTTCCAGTTTTGGTCTCATGTAAACAAGCCATTACTGGCTTGAATAGGCATCTGATCAAACCGATCTTGGTTTGATCAGATGCTCTGGAGGCCAGAGAACAGATATGGGCTCTAACAGACACCAGATCTCTCCAAAGAGGACCTGTCATGGTCCATGCTATCACAAAGGATGTTGTTCATCCTTTGTGAAAGCAAAAAAAAATGAAAGATAGTGTAATTTTTTTTATTTTTAATAAAATTTAAAATAAATTTAAACTGCCCCCACTTCTTCGTGCTATCAATTGCGAACGCACACATGTTTAAATGGCAACAAACCGGCATTTCGTTTTGAGGCGGGGTCAGGGGTGGGGTCAAGGGTGTGGTCAAAGGGTGCCCCATCAGGTAGGCTGTACGGGGCCCCACGATTTCTAACAGCGGCCCTGTCAGTGGCAGTTAATCAGTTCCCACTCAGTGTGATATTGCCTGCTACACTATGGCAGTCCCAATAAGTCACTGATCACCGCCATAAGTAGTAAAATAAATACGAATTCTAGTATCAGGGATATGCAATTAGCGAACCTCCTGCTGTTGCAAAACTACAAGCCCCATCATGCCTCTGCATCTGGGTGTAATGCTTGTGGCTGTCAGTCTTGCTATGCCTTATGGGACTTGTAGTACTGCAACAGCTGGAGGTGCGCTAATTGCACATCCCTGATATATACCATAGTTTGTAGGTTCTATTCTATATCTTTCATGCAAACCAATCAATATACACTTATTGCGATTTTTTTTTTTACCAAAGACCTGTAGCAAAATACATTTTGGCAAAAATAAAAAATATTTTACTTTTTTTTTTTTTTTTTTTTTTTTTTTTTTTTTTTTTTGTGGTTTATATAATTTATAAAAATCCCAGTGATCAAATACCATCAAAAGAAAGCTCTGTTTGTGACAAAAAATGGTATAAATTTTGTTTGGGTACAGCGTTGCATGACCTGTGCAATTGCCAATTAAAGTAGCATAGGTCAAAAAATGGCCTGGTCATGAAGGGTAAAACCTTCTGGAGCTGACGTGATTAAATATGATTATTATGCTGTTTAAAGACAAAAATAAAGTTTTCAAGTATCTTTTAACATTTTGTCAGATTAATAAGAAATATTTCTTACAAATATTTCACATTTACGATTTTCAGCTAGAGCGTGGACTTTTAGGCTTCTTTGTCTCCTGCACTTGCACTTTGTGGGACAACTTCTCTTTGGAGCTGCCTTAGACACCCTCATTCAGATGCCACTGGTGGGGATAAGATTACTTCTCTGCCCCTGCAGAAGAAGCCTTGGTCTCGCCCCCTCCTCCCCTTTGAGACCACGAAGAGTTTCTTTTGCTATTCCCAGGCCTCAATCTCAAAAGCCTGACCCAAGCTAGGTGCCCATTTCAACCTCAAACTTTGAGTTTTCGTGTCCCTGAAACCTACTGACAAATTATCCTTTACATGAAGGAATACCCCCTTTTACAAAGCGCTCTTTGCGATTACCTGGACAGAGAGCCCTCTCGGATGCCTGGGTACAGGAGGTGGTTACCATGGGCCACAAGCTAGGGTTTTGCTCTCAGCCCCTTCCCCAGTCTTCCCCGAAGTACATAATAAAATAGTGGCGCTAAACCAAGCGTGTGTTAAACCATGAATTAAATAATCATTAAACATATAATTCAGTGAAATCGTGTTGAATATATTCATAAATACAATCATATAAAGAGCAAAATATAAAGGTGATCATTGATACATTCAATAATAGATCATCACCATAACGATAGTGCTAATTCAATAATATAAACAACAAAAAGAAAAAGGTCACTTCTCATATTCTTTTGTAGTCCACATCTTGGATGTGTGAAATAGGATTCGATGCAGTGCTCTGACGATCACCCAGTGGACAGATTATACAAGGTCACATCAGGTGTCCCCTAGAACCCAGGTTCACACTGACAGCGGGAATGAAATCGTAGGAGTTCAGCTGCACTCGCACCATTTCATTCCCGCATGTCCGTCCCAAATTCAGGGTCGATTTCACAGACATCTGTGCGGGTTGCTGCACAGATGCCTATGGAAATCACACCCCGAACTCACCAAATGTAGTACAGAAACTACTTTTGGGAATTGGTGTGGCGCCGCAATTGCTGACGATTTGGCATGCGATTTGACATGTCAAATCGCACCAATGTGAACCTAGGCAGGCCATACACAGTGCGAGTTTCTTTCCTGCAACCATGGGTTGCAGAAAATGAAATTCTCTTGATTCCCTCATCAACACAGACAGTGCTGACAGGGGAATCCATCCTGCAAGCAATTGTCTTTTCCTGGCTGGGAACGGGTGGGGGAAGCCGTCCACGCAGGGAGAAGACAGTGATTATCGCTAGCGGCTATAGCAGCTGCTAGTGACAATCGCAGGAGTATCCAGCAAGCTGGTTGCACCCAAGTTGATTGAGCAATCAACTTGCTACATTCAGCCTGCCATTAACTGTTCAAATCTTGGCCAGCTCCTGATGAACCGCTCAAAATGTAACCAGTGTATGGCCAGCCTTAATCGCTCTCCACAATCAGGGTGCTACTTCCTGCATTTCTCTCCACAAAAAAAAAAACACCATGGTGGTGGCAAATGGTAACCCCCTCCCAGCCAGATGAAATCCAGTCAACCCAGTTTTAATAAAAACACATTTACAAGCACAATCTTTATCTTGCACCAGATATTGATCGCTTGAAAAGTGATGACCGATGTGAAAATATGTAGACTGAGAAGAGCTGCCGCTGTTATTTCCTTTCCCAGACGTGCTTGCATATATACTGTGTGTATGTATGTATATATGTGTGTGTGTATATATATGTGTGTGTGTGTGTGTATATGTGTGATATATATATAATATATAATTATTATTATACAGGATTTATATAGCACCAGCAGTTTGCGCAGCGCTTTACAAAAATGAAGGCAGACAGTACAGTTACATCACAATTTGGTACAAGAGCTTACAATCGAAGAGGGAGGGTCAATTGATACAAAAGGTAAAAGCTGTGGGGGATGAGCTGCTGTAGGAAGAAAGAGTATTAGGTAGAAGCAGGATAGGCTTCTTTAAAGAGAAGTTTTCAGGGATCGCCTAAAGATCGATACATTAGAAGATATATATGTGTATATGTGTGTGTGTGTGTGTGTATATATATATATATATATATATATATATATATATATATATATATATATAATATGACTTGGCACCTGCCCACACTGCCAAAAGTACCAATACCTGGTTTAATGATCATGTCATGGTGCTTGATTAGCCAGCAAACTCGCCTGACCTAAACCCCATAGAGAATCTCCATAGAGGAAGATGAGATACCAGACCCAACAATGCCGATTCAAACACTTTTTGAATTGAATTACTGAAATTAACTTTTTGATGATATTCTAATTTTATGAGATGCATCTTTATATCTATAACACTTCACTTTAAGCTGTCGCTGTCTGAAAAGTTTTTATTGACCATTTTCCTCTTCCAGACAGTAGTCATGTAAACCTTGTACTAACTCCCAGCATCTCTTCTGTCTTTTTAAGCATATTGCCTAAAACGCATTGAAGAGGAACTTTATACACAATCTGACATTTTCACATAAGCACCCTGCACAACAGTTTCATTGATCTGATGCAGAGCTATTTAGACAGCAACCAGCTGTTCCACTTCAAAGTAAAGCCAGGCTGCAGAATTTAGCACAGCCTATTTATGGTTTGGTTAACTGAAAAAAAGAAACCTTTTTTCTCTTTCGTTCATTGACGGACGCAGCAGCTCTATTCGTGACATGTGGGTTACGCCACCTTTTACTAGGAGTGGACTAGGCAGAACACAGTTCAGCTAAAAGCAGACACAGCCCCTCCCAGGGGGCAGCCCTCTCTTGGTATAACCCCTCCACTCTGCTAGCACACTCAGTTTTTTTTCTGCCTAGTGCAAGGAGTAGGACCTGGCTCCCTGCTGGGACCTGTGGTTCCCCATTTTTTTTTTCAAGAAATCTATTGACTACAAGTAGCCGGCTGGGTGACAGGCTGGATATCCTACAGACAGTGCAAAATAAATATGAAGACTGCGCTAACCCTATTATACACTATATCCCTGTGTACACAGCTGCAACAATGAAGTGTGATTCCTACACCTAAAATACAAATTTAAACCAAATAAAGCTGCGCTTGTGAAAAGGACATAGAACAAAGGTGACAAAAAATAAGTGTAGAAGGTATCCGTAGGATATGAAGAAAAAAAGGTGATGAGATGAAACAACTTATATAATCCCAATCACTTATAAATACAAATAACAGTGACTGAACCAAAGTCCAAATGTGAAAAGCAAAAAGTGTAAGGAAATGTCCTTAATTAAATCCTCCAAAGAAGTGAGTCAGCATGCATCACAAAGTCCAACAGTGAACGAGACCTCCACCACGGATAGTTGTGCCCTTACCGGATCACTTGGACCTCTTGTTATAGGAGGTCAAACACACGTGTGGATTAGGCCTCCACAGGGCCACTCCGATCTTTAATTCACGGGACACCCGGTCTAATCAATTGGATCCTCCCCTATCCTAGGTGGGGGGTATTGGAAGCTGCTTCCAAGGATACGTAATCAATGGAGATGTTGCACGACGCAAATCCAAACAATTCCACTCCAAGGAAGTCACGATAACCAAAAGAGAAATGGGCCAAATAGTGTGATATATCGTTTAAAAAAACCAATTTATTAAAAAATATATAGTGAACTCACATGTATCCGGATAAATAACAGCTGAATAGAACATAAAAGCAACCAGCGGTGGTAGTGAGACAGCTCTCCGCCCGATCGATTTCGTCTCTACAGGACGTCTTCCGGGGCACGGAGGCTGTCTCCTCTCACCGCTTTACATATACTTCACAAAATCTGATTGGGCCAATCACATCTTCCGTTGGGGGGATAAGTCCCTCCCAACCTATTCATCATGTAAGTCTTAAAATCCAGCTGAGCTGGCATACTGACCTTGTCTCAGGGAGTCTATAGATTTTAGGGCACAAGGGGGTGCACATGTCTCTCGCACCAACCCACAGGAACATACTCCCGCCGTATGCCGCGCGGACCGGAAGTGTGCGTTCCAGATAGGAGCGCTCAGCTTCCGCTTCCTGTGTCGCGCTGGCCGGATGTTGACAAATTCTGTTCCAGTCATACGGTCGAGTCGACCTAAAATTCTGAATGTACTACTTATCCAACCCTCCCTGAATAGGGGGGTTGCCTTCTACACTAACCGGGTTAGTCTAAAACACTTCATATACATTTCGCCACTCTCCTCTGTCGGAGGCACGGGGCCTTCTGCAGGACATCT
>BLSH010527798.1:401005-423505 GCA_018402905.1 Glandirana rugosa
GGGGGGTGTGGGGCAAGTCCCGCATGAACGGGTAGGACTGCCCGCATCACCCATTGGGTGGGCTCTGTCTGGACGGTGGGGCGATGAGACCCCCCTCGACGGCCGGTACGCTGTGGGCACTGCGCTCGGACCCCTGGGCCAGGATTCACGTGACCGCCCCGTTGCCTTGCCCCGGGTTGCGCCTCGATTCCAGCCGAGCGCAGGCTACCGGTGCGACCCCTCTGATGGACCTACATCCGATAGGTAAAAATTTGGTTTATTTCGACGCGAACACTTTTCCTGTATCTTGTTTCCACTGTTTTTTATTCACATCTTCATCACCTTTTTTTCTTCATATCCTACGGATACCTTCTACACTTATTTTTTGTCACCTTTGTTCTATGTCCTTTTCACAAGCGCAGCTTTATTTGGTTTAAAAATGGATAGCCTACATCCAGGTAGTCTCCCCAGCGTGGCCATCGGACGCGAGCCGACCTTAGCTCCGCGTTGGGCCCCGTTCCGTTGCCCCGCCAGTGCACTTAGGACCGGGTCCCCAGGCTCGCGTCACGGGTGTCGCATGGCCGGCAGCTCCCCCCAGAGTAGCGGGGTGGCAGGTCTGTCTCGGGTGGGTTACCCACTACGCCCGTCAGGATGGGCAAGTACGCCCTGAACGGGGTGTGGGGGGCAGGCTGGTTTCCCCCCCCCCCCGGGGGTTAGGCTGGCCTCCTCCCTTCCTTTGCCCTCCCCCCCCTTCCTCCTCACTCTCCGGGGCTGTGTCTCTCGCTGCTACCTGTCTTCCCCCCCCGACTGGGGGGAGTCTCCTCGAGCCTGAGCCGCTGACTAAGCTCTCCCATTGGCGGCCGCTCTCAATGGCGGTCTGCGCCATTTTCTAAAGGCCTGGCCGCCATTTTCTTGTAGCCACAGCCACCATTTTGCGGTTTGGCCTCTAGTGGACACAGCGGCCATTTTTGCATGGTCCACCACGCTTTTGTCCCTGGTAGGACGGCTCGGAGGGCGGTCCCTGGGGTATTGGCACTTTTCCTATACCGGAGCGCACTCCGCACGTATGGGGATGCGGTGGCAGCGGGGCCATACAAGGCGGCAGCAGCAGCACTCTCCCGGGGTAGGAAGCGGGTGGTGTGGTGAGTCCTCCTGGGTGCCCTTGGGACCCTGTGCGGTGGATTTTTGGGGGTGGTGGGGTTCCGGTACGCAGACCTCTACGGGTAGTGTGTGTCTCCGGGTGGGTGGCGCAATGGCGGCTGAAGCAGGTTCCTCCCCCGTCGGAGGTCTCCGGTGTGGCTCTGGGACCTGTGGTCCCTCTTGACAAATTGACTGCGATCCTGGAGGATTTTTTTCTCCCGGGTGGAGCCGATCCGTGACCGCAGGGTGGTGAAAAGAAAAGACCACCCCCTCCCCTATCATCTGGGGAGGAATCGGAACAGGAGGGGGGCTCCGCCATGACGGGGACCCCCCTTGAGCTGTCGGATGGTGAGCTTGGGGACTCCTCCAATGGGGAGAAGGAATCCTGGGGGGCCACTGTTCCTCACGAGAAGGCGCTGGTGGGCTCTTTGATTTGAGACGCTGAAACTGGGGCCAGCTGGAGCGGCGCAGGAAGCGGTGTATGCTTTCGGGTTGCACAAGCCAGCCCAGGCCCCTAAGGTGTTCCCTTATTTGCTGTATTTTGATCAGTTTGTTTATAAGGAATGGCAACGGCCTCAGAGTTCTTTCACAATGCCCAAGCATTTTTCTGTGCGCTACCCCTTTGAGGACGTGTTACAGAAGTGGGCGTCTCCTACGGTGGACCCGCCGGTGGCTCCCTGAACAAGGTGACCACTATTCCGATGGAGGGCTCTCCATCTTTTAAGGACCCGGCCGATAGGCGTACCGAGGCGGTGTCCAAGGCTATGTTTGTTGTGGTGGGGTCAGCCATGCGACCGGCACTGGCGTCTGCGCTGGTGGTGCAGGCGCTTACGGAATGGGCGACCATTCTGCACCGGGATTTGGGCGGCCTTTAGGTTCCTCCTGAATCGGTGCAGCTGGCAGACCAGCTGGCCCAGGGCCTTGGGTATCTCTGCGATGTGGCACTGGACATGGCCCCCATGCTGTTGAAGCTGGCCGTCTTTGCGGTTGTTATCAGGTGCTTGCTTTGGCTAAAATGCTGGTCGGGTGACCATGTGTCAAAGAAGGTCCTGGCGAATCTGCCCTTCCAAGGTGGTCGACTTTTTGGGGCTTCCCTGGATGAGATCATTAAAGATCTCACGGGGAGGGAGAGCACTTTCCTCCCGGAGCCCAGACTGGGTAAGGAGCCCCGACGTAAGCCAGGCCCCTCTTTTTCGACTCAGAAAAAGTTTTTTTTTGTGCGCCCCGTGCAGCAGTCAAGGGCTCTCAGCCCACCAAGGCCGTTGCGGGGGGGCCGAAAACGTCCCTGGCAGCGTAAGCCAGAGAAGTCGAAGGGAGAAGCCCCCCTCTGCATGATGGATTGCCCCTGCCCGTTGCATTTCGGATCTCTGGGTGCGCGAGGTGGTTTCCTCCGGGTACAAGATAGAGTTCCGTACCCAGCCCCTGGACAGGTTCTTTGCCTCCAATTTGAGGCTCCCCCCAGGGCGACAGCAGGCCTGTTGGGCTCTGTACAAGACTTGTTCAGTAGGGGGGTGATTGTTCCGACTCCGTCCGTGGAACGTTTCCATGGGTTTTACTCCAACCTCTTTGTGGTTCCAAAGAAGGATGGGGTCAGGCCTGTCCTAGACCTGAAGGTGCTCAATCACTTTGTGAGGGCGTGGAAATTCAGAATGGTGTCAGTCCGTTCTGTGGTGGCGGCGCTTCGCCAGGGAGACTTCTTGGACATCAAGGACGCGTACTTGCACGTCCCCATATGGGCTCAGCACCAGTGCTTCATGCGCTTTGCAGTAGGTGATCTCCACTACCAGTTTTTGGCCCTCCCATTTGGTCTGGCCTCCGCTCCCCGGGTCTTCACCAAGCTGTTGGCCCCGGTATTGGCTCTGCTGCGACGGAGGGGAATAGCGGTGGTGGCATATCTCGACGACCACCTCCTGTGGATGGAGTCGGCCTCGGCTTTGAAGGACAACATGGCAATCACCCTGAGCTCCCTGCAGGAGTTCGGCTGGGAGATAAATCTCCCGAAGTCGGTGCTGACCCCGTCGCACCGTTTGGAGTATTTGGGCTTGACCTTGGATACGGCACAGGCGAAAGTGTTTCCTCCACCGGCCAAGCTGCTGATGCTTCAAGTGGTGGTGCCGGCCCTGCTATCGCAGCGGTGGTCCTCCCTAAGGTTTGGCCATGAGGGTGTTGGGGCTCATGGTGTCCACCTTCGAGGCGGTCCCGTATGCCCAGAGTCACACCTGGTCCCTGCAGCGGGCAATTCTGCTGTGGTGGGTCCCCTTCGTCCCTGGATCAGGTTGGATCTGCAGACCTGGTCCTCCCTCGCCTGGTGGCTGCGGGCCCCGGCCCTGAGGCTGGGGGAAGTCGTTTCTCCCCTTGGAATGGATGGTGGTCACTACGGATGCCAGCCTAATCGGCTGGGGAGGGTTCCTGGGGCTGTCGTCGGCCCAGGGTCGCTGGTCCCTGGAGGAGTCTCATCTCCCGATTAGTGTACTGGAACTTCGGGCCATCAGGCTTTGCCTCTCCCATTGGTCGGGCAGGTTGTGAGGTCGGCCTGTCCGAGTCAGACAACGCCACTGCGGTGGCTTATGTGAATCATCAGGGTGGAACAAGAAGCTCGGCAGCGGCGTCGGAAGTGGCTCACATTCTGAGGTCGGCAGAACTTCACGTGCCGGCCATCTCCGCCGTTTAAATTCCGGGCATCGAAAATTGCCAGGCGGACTATCTCAGTCGCCAGAGGCTGAATCAAGGAGAGTGGTCCCTGCACCCGGACGTGTTCCGCCAGATCTGTCTAAAGTGGGGCATGCCAGACGTGGACCTGCTAGCGTCCCGGCTCAATCGGAAGGTGCAGAACAAGGGCTCCGTTGGCAGATGCTGCGGACTCCCTCGTGGCTCCGTGGTCCCAATATCGGCTCCTCTATGCCTTTCCCCCTCTCAAGCTGCTTCCGCGCCTGTTGCACAGAATAGAGGCAGAGGGGATCCCAACCATTCTGGTAGCACCGGATTGGCCTCGGCGTCCCTGGTACGCCGACGTGGTGCGGATGGTGGTGGATGTTCCCTGGCGCCCCCCGCTTCGCAAGGATCTGCTCTCCCAGGTCCCAATCTTGCACCCTGCTTTACCCTCGCTGGCTTTAATGGCCTGGCTATTGAATCCCAGGTGTTGAGGGAGCGCAGGGTTTTGGAATCGGTGATTCCCACCATGCTCAAGGCGCGCAAGTCCACGTCACGTAAGATATATTACCGCACCTGGAAGGCTTACATTGCCTGGTGCGAAGCGGGGGCGGTGAAACCCCCGTTCTTTTTCGGTGGCAGGGGTGCGGGCCTTCCTTCATCAGGGCCTAGACCACAAGCTGGCGCTGAGCACTATCAAGGGGCAGGTTTCTGCCCTGGTGATCTTTTTTCACGGTCCCCTGGCGACGCATTCTTTGATTCATACTTTTGTACAAGGGGTTCGTCATGTCAAACCTCAGGTATGGTCGCCTTTGGCGCCATGGGATCTTAACTTGGTCCTCTCAGTGCTTCAGAAGCCCCCCTTCAAAAATATCATGGAAATCGCTTTGCAGCTGCTTTCGCAGTGGCTTTCCTGGTGGCTCTGTCCTGTAGGTCTCCATATCTGGTCCCATATAGAGATAAGGCGGTTTTGCGCCCGTCACCTTCCTTTTTACTGAAGGTAATCTCTTCTTTTCACATCAATGAGGACATTGTCCTTCCTTCGCTGTGCCCGCGCCTGTCTCACCCTAAGGAGGTTGCCTTGCACTTCCTGGATGTGTGTATTTGGCGGCTACGGCTTCCTTTCGGAGGTCGGATGCGGTCTTTGTCGTGGTGGATGGCCCGTGCAAGGGTTTGGCAGCCTCGTCAGCCACTATTTCCGGTTGGATTAGACAGACGGTGACCCGTGCGTATACTGTTCGGGGTCTGGAGCCCCCTTTTCCGGTCACGGCTCACTCTACCAGGGCGATTAGCACCTCCTGGTCTTTCTGACATCAGGCGTCAGTATCTCAAGTGTGCAAGGCGGCTACTTGGACCTCTGTGCACACCTTTTCAAAGTTTTTTACAAGGGTGATGTTTCAGCATCCTCGGATGCTGCTTTTGGCCGCAAAGTTTTGCAGACAGCGGTGTGAGGCGCATCTGGCTTCTCACAGGGAGCTCTTCTATTGGGTACAGTTTGTTGTTGCGTTACCCACCCCTCGTTTTGACACTGCTTTGGCACGTCCCCACATGTCACGAATAGAGCTGCTGTGTCCGTCAATGAACGAAAGAGAAAATTTAGGATTTTTTGACTTACCCTAAATTCTTTTTCTCTGAGTTCATTGACTGACGCAGCACCCACCCCCTCTTTTGTTGCATTTGTACTGCTTGTTACGAACTGAGTGTGCTTAGCAGGGTGGAGGGGTTATACCAAGTGAAGACTGCCCCCTGGGAGGGGCTGTGTCTGCTTTTAGCTGAACTGTGTTCTGCCTAGTCCACTCCTAGTGAAAGGTGGCGTAACATGTCACGAATAGAGCTGCTGCGTCCGTCAATGAACTCGGGGAAAAGGATTTTGCGGTAAGTCAAAAAAACCTATGTAGGGCAAAAAACACGTTTCTCTTAATGCACCACCCCAGCAGCACATTCTGACCCTTCCTCCTCTCCCACATCACTCTATATAGCCCATAGATATAAAGAAAGAGAATCCCTATCTAAGGCTCCTTTCACATGGCGGGTCCGATCAGGTCCGCTTGTCAGTTTTTTTAGGCGGACCTGATTGGATGGACAGGTACAAGTCCATTTACACCCCCCTACTTCTGGGTCTGATTTGGCCCACTAAAAAAGTGGAAGGGAATCCTGTCCTCTTCTGTTTAGGTGGATCAGATTGGAGGGTAGTCTGGGGTAAATGGACAGCAGAGTCCATTTGCACTCGGCTGCCTATAGAGCAGAGTATGCTCTGTCCGTGTCTGCTCTGCATAAACTGAGCAGACCCGGATGTGTCATCCACCCACTCTGCTCCGATCAGCTGATGTGTTAGCGGATCCTCTGCCCCTTCTGAAAGGGGCCTAAGCTATGTATGTGTGTGTGTGTGTGTGTGTGTGTGTGTGTGTGTGTGTGTGTGTGTGTGTGTGTGTGTATATATATATACATACAGCGCTTTATGGTTTTTATTTGGGACATGTTATGGGAATGTTGAAAGCGCAAACGGTTTAAGTACTTTCGAATTACATTCATCAAGTCATCGAATGTAATGAGAATTTTCTTACAAATGTTTGAATGAAGTTTCTTTAATAAATCTTCTAGGTTATGGGCAGCTTTATTTAAGAGAGATCTTTTTGGTGCCTTTTCCAGTAAACACTTGTCCTCAAGATTTATTTAGGAAAATTTTATGTTTTTACATTTAATTTTTTTTGATGTTTTTCAGAACAAACTACAGTGACATCTGAGGAACCCCACAAAGATCATGCAGGTAAATAATTTATCTTTCTTTAGACCAAACTAAATAAATTAAAAGTATAATACTTGGCAGATATAAAAAAACTGGTTTACCATAGTGGTCAAAACTTAAGCAATTTAACGATGGCCATATGGTTGTCTTTTGCTTCTTCTTGTCAGGAGACCACTGTGTTGGGCTGAATTTTGGAAAGTTACAAATAGCATTTTTTTAAATTTAAAATGTCATAGCTGAACAATCAACAGGAATTTTTAGGTCCAGTTAGGTCTCCAAACTGCTGCCTGGGGGCCAGCTGCGTCCCTTTGCTTGCCGTTATCCAGCCTTTGGGGCACTTTTCCTCCCACTGATACAAGACACTATTCCTCCCACCGACACCAATGATGGGGCACTATTCCTCCCACCGACACCAACGACGGGGCACTATTCTTCTCACCGACGCCAGGAAAATTTCTACTTCCAGTGGCCAAACTCTGGTCCCCCTAAAGCAAGGGTCTTCAAGCTATGGCCCTCCAGTTGTTCAGGAAATAAAGTTCCCATCATGCCTAGTCATGTCTGTAAATTTACAATGCCTCATGGGACGTGTAGTTTCGCAACAGCTGGAGGGCGGTAATTTGAAGATCCCTGCTCTAAAGTCTGAAGGACCGTAAACTGGCTTTTTGTTTAGAAAGTTTGCAGACCCTGTTTTAGGCAATAGTTTTAGATGGGTTTCAGAGTAATTTTAGTTTGGGAAATAATTAAAAGTTGCAGAATTATTTTGCTTAATATATTCATTTTTATCTGCCATACTGTCATTGGAAAGCTTTTATATTCTGCTTGCTATAAGGTTGTTTGTGTGAATTGTATTTTTAAAAAAATCATAATTTCTTCCAGAAAATGACCTGTCCTTGGCCATGCTGGAAGCACATACTAAGAGAAGCTGCTTAGTCTTTATAGTGTGTGATAATGTAATAGTGGGGGAGGAGGGGATGGTGAAAATACAAAAGGGAGGAGCGCAAAACATCTTTTATTGATAGTGATTTAAGGCCTCGTTCGCATGTGTGTGCTACAGCGTACTCCCATG
This sequence comes from Glandirana rugosa, assembly GCA_018402905.1. Classification (NCBI taxonomy): domain Eukaryota; kingdom Metazoa; phylum Chordata; class Amphibia; order Anura; family Ranidae; genus Glandirana; species Glandirana rugosa. Next base: position 408,586 of record BLSH010527798.1, read on the forward strand.
TGAGGGCCGTGTTTACCCACATGGGCATGCACATGTGTTTTCGTGCACCCCCATACAGGCAGTCCCATTTGTATCAATTGGGATTCAGCAACTGCACAGAAACAGATGCTGCTTCTAATTTGACATTGGTGCGGGTGCATAGCCTTGAAGGCAGACCATGTGCATTCGGGTCCATGAACCTGCACAGATGTCCAATTGGGATCAGTGGTTGTGTCTGTGCCGCCACTACGTCCCAGATTATGAAATCTAACTGCTTATATGGAGATGTACACAACACCTGTGCATCCCTGTGTGGGAAAAATGCCATGGGAGTACGCTGTAGTATGTGCGTGTGAACAAGGCCTTATAGTAGTCCACATATGACAACCTTTAGGCCCCTTTCACACTTGTGCAACCCGATTTTACCGCAATTTTTTGCAGCGATTTTGACACGATTTGGGATCAGTACGACTTTGGACTGACTTTGTTGCAACTTTGGTTCAATGAAAACATATTATAAAGTCGTACAGAAGTAGTACAGAAATCACATCTATATTATTCAGGTGCGATTTTCATGAGCCCTTTGAGGGTTTAACATTGAAGTCTATGGATTCTATTGCATCAAAGTTGGACCAAAGTAATGCAGGGATTACTTTGAAGTCGGCACGACTTGAAAGTCATACAGATATGAACGATACTCATTGGAAATAATGGGGAACGATTTGTCATAGGACTTTGCAGTCCCAAATCGCAGGACAACTCGCACAAGTGTGAAACGGGTCTTAGTCTCCCTGGGGTTTCTTAGGAAGGCAGGTTGTTTTTAGTGGCTAAGGGGCTCTTGTTAACTAATGCTATTTTCTCACTCATCAAATGCAAGTCAGTAAAATCCATACGTCTTAAGTTGAGCAGTACACATGGCAGTTTAGAGGTTGAATTTGGTATGATTTGCATTGCACTGTGTTTCTTTGGAAGTAGAATGTCCTATTACAGTGCATCTGAACTGTAGGCAAAGCAGGTCAAACGCTGCAGTTCCACATGATCACTGATTTTTGTTTTAATAAAATGATGGCCCATCAATGTGAATCCTAATGGCTGCTTAAGTGGGAGGGTTTTTTTTTTTTTTTTGCTGATGATCACAAATTCGACCAGCCTGCATGTGATCTGGGATTGCAAGTAACACCATTAGACTTTTCTGTATCATTCTGGTGACACAATTGCATGTCACTGATGAAAGATGTCTATCAGATTCTGTTGCGTGTCATTCCAAACTTAAAGTCTAGTTAAAGACCGAAACCTTAAACTCCGGTCTGCTATGGCTTATAAATGATTCCTCTTCTGTAGTCATGCCTAACATTGGAGCATAAATCTATTGGCCCATTTTGTAGTTGGGAGACTAAACTAATCTATTCTTGTATGTCGCCTGAAGGATTAATGCGGTACAGTTGTGTAGCTGCAAATTATAGGAATGCATGTGATGTTTTATTGTGTTCAGAAAGTTAATGAGGATTCTGGCTGTCCCCAAGGCTAGCAAATGGATGTTTTCTGTCCTGGAGGAAGTTTTTATTTAGTGCTTCTTCCCAAGGGTGAGTATTGTGTTTTACCCTAGAGATAGATTGCAGTGCTGTTCCTCATATGTGACAGAGCAAGAGTGGTGATCATAGGCATAAACTATAATAACTATATGGTTGACAGAGAGTCAGTATGCCATGCTCGTCCATTTCTTTATGTATAAAATGATGCTGACTAGGTATTAAACCACTTCGGGCATTTTTACCCCCTTCCTGCCCAGCCAATTTGCAGCTTTCACCGCTGTTGCACTTTAAATGGCAATTGTGTGGTCATGCAACACTGTAGTCATATAAAAATTTTTATTCTTTTTTTTTTTTCACACAAATATAGCTTTCTTTTGGTAGTATTTAACCACTTAAGGGTTTCTCCCTTAATGACCAGGCAATTTTTTTGCGATACGGCACTGCTTCGCTTTAACTGACAATTGCGCAGCTTTCTTTTGGTGATATTTGATCACCTGTGCACTTTTTATTTTTTGCGCTATAAACAAAAACAGGCCGACAATTTTGGGAAAAAATTTTTTTTTTTTACTTTCTGCTATAAAACTTTTCCAAAAAAATGTATTCATCAGTTTAGGCTAATATGTATTCTGCTAAGTATTTTTGGTAAAAAAAATCACAATAATAGTATATTGATTGGTTTGCGCAAAAGTTAGTTTCTACAAAATAGGGGATAGATTTATGGCATTTTTATTTTTTACTGGTAATGGCGGCTATCAGTGATATTTTAGCGGGACTGCGACATTGTAGCGAACAGATCGGACACCCAACTGACACTTTTTTGGGAACCAGTGACATTATTACAGTAATCAGTGTTTAAAATATGCACTGTTATTGTACTAATGGCACTGGCAGGGGTTAACGCTAGGGGTGATCAAGGGGTTATATGTGTTCTAACTGTATTGGGTACTGTGTGAGTGGGGAAACGCACATATCCGTCTTGCTGCATAGCAGAAAGACCGGATCTGTGTGATCTCCCCTGTCAGAATGGAGATCTGGCTTGTTTACACAGGCAGATTCCCGTTCTGTCTCAGCGGGGAATGATCGCGGGTGGCAGTTGACATCGAGTCCTTCCCACCCTGGCCAGTGGGAGCATGTGCGCTCCCACAACGGCTCGTTCCTGCGCCAACATACAGTGACGACGATTCGCGGGAATGAGCCACATTGCCGCAGTAAAACGATGGTGGGCGGTCGTTAAGCTGTTAATCACCACCAGGGTTTTTATTTTTTTTCTGAAAAGACTTGTTTTTCTGTGTTTGTTATAAAATTTTGCAAGTTAATAATCTTCATAAATTTAGGTCAAACCGTATTCGGCTACATTTCTTTGGTGAAATTAACTCCAGTCAGTTATATTCTGTAGGAAAGTCCACAAACAATGGTGTACATCTGAAAATCGATCAATCCTGATGTACTGATGGACTATCTCATTTCTTGAGGACCAAAAATGCCAGGGCAGTACAAATATCCCCCACATGACCCCTTTTTGGAAAGCAAAAAGTCCAAGATATTTAGTAAGAGGCATGGTGCGTTTTTTAAAGTTGTAATGGTTTTTTGTCATAATTTTTAGGAAAATGAAGACTATTTTTTTTTTTTTCTCTTACATATTGTCACCAGTGCAGAACACCGTCATCATATAACTAGTATGGCAGTGATCAGGGACACTGACTGTGACAGTTTGTAAAAAGAAAAAAAGATATATAAATTGTTTTCAATTTAAAAAAAAATACTTTTTCTTTTTTAAACATACTGTGAACAGAGCAATATAGTGTTACCATAGTAACAATACTACTCCTGACATGATCCAGGTCATACATGTGTGTGTATGTATATATATATATGTATGTGTATTTAGATGGCTAGATATAGTGAGGTTACCTGTTATAAGCAACTATTTTTACTGAATGAAATGGATTCATTCACTGTGTGTTGTTATGATTAGCTGTGATTTGCCAGTGCTAATCACATGGAACAGATGCGCTGTGATTGGCCCTGTCTGTACCATGCGATCACTGTTGGCAATCACAGCTAGCAACACAATTGTACACAATGAATGGCAGCCATCCATTGTGTACAATTGTGAAGTGATCTGCTGTTGGTCACAGTGATCACATGGTACCGGTAGCAGCTCGGATGGACACAGTGGGTGACAGAACGAGCTGCAGAGCTGCCCGTTTCGGGAGGATATCATATGACGTCCACCCAGAATGATAAATGTCCTGCCCGGCCATCATTTTGTCTATAGGCCAGGTGGGAACTAGTTAGGGTAACAGGGCAAGCCATAAAAGAAGCACACTAATCTCCAGGCTTTAAAGTCTTAGTCCAGAGTGGAGAAAAAAAACTTGCAGGAGGTTCCCCTGTACTTCTTGGTTTGGGTTTAGAGGCGCTGAAGAGGATATAAGTATTTACATTAACCCCCACTCATGCGTTGTCTTCCTCTCCCTGATGCTATAGGCTGTGGGCTGTTGCATGGTGTCATCACGCACAATGCAGGCTGAGGAAGCAAGGTTGGGTTACAGGACACTATGCAGACACTCGGTGTGCTTGGATTGCATAGTCTGTTCAGCCTGAGGCAAGATGCAGGCTGTGCTTGTTGAGGGGGGGCATGTTCAAGAGGCAAACTGATTGGGAAGGGAGTGTGTCCTTGAAGCAGACTGCGATTGGTCAGGGGGCATGGTGGCTGAACAAAACGACACAATATAGATGTGCTATGGGTCTGCACAGTGTCCTGTACCTCTGAATGCCAAAGGATCAGCTTCTGTTCCCAGTTTACAGCAAGCAAGAAAAGGAATTGGCAGGATCAACCTAGATGGAAGAAATGCATCAAAATGATCGACACTATGATGTATAATATACACATGTAATTTTTTTTTTTTTTCTAAGGGTAACATATACATTTAGTTAAAGGGGAAGTTGAATGTTGCCTCTTTCAGTGTGCTTAGTAGTCAGGAAGATTATTTTCTACAAAGGTAAGTGTTCACATAGAAATCTTTAATTTGGTAATGTAGACCTATTCGCAAATGTTTACCTGAAGACAAGTATGTAAACAGTCTTGCTCAACAGCGCCAGGGTAGTTTGAGAACTACAAGCCGTCAGCTGCAAAGGAATGCGGCACTTGTAATTGATTCGTTTACAGGTCTCTGAATGAATGACGCGGCCATGTGGGCTGAGCGCTCTTCAAAAAGAAACAGCTGGTGTGGGGAGCTTCTCCCTGTACTGCTTTCACACCAGGTGCTCGGATCCCTGAGCGGCTGCAGAAGCGCAAACATGTTACATGTTCCACACTAAAAACAGGTGGAACATGTAACCTCTTCCAGAAGCTGAACTTGCCCTTTAAAAATTGTTCATGATGGTTGAGAGCATTTAGTTCTTTAAACTGGCCATAGATGGATCAAAATGTCCATTCTTGTTCTGTATCTATGTGCGTTTCAGTTTGAAGGTGGGGGGTGTTCAAAACCGCTTGTCAGGAAAAGGGGGCTACAGAATCACAATATACCCAGGAGGCAAAACAAATTGGAACACCTGCTGTCTGTGTCCCTTTTTAAGGGAAATGTCACCCTCTGTATTCATCCTCTTGTCCTGTTAACTTCATCACAGAGAGAGTGAAAGAAAGTCCAAAATTCTATTCAAGGTGTTCCCTTGAATAGAAATATAGGGGGCAAATCTTCCATTGGTAACAACCAGGAATTCCCTCACTTTGGAGTGATTGCCTCCCATTTCCTGTTTTGGCCGCGGGACAGGAAGTGAAAGGAAATCCCCCTTTCCCCAATGGGATACATGCCAAGAAAACTGACAGGAGTTATAACCCACCCTTACTATATCAAAAAGTTTTGACTTTAAGGCCAAACTCCAGTTCCATCTATTCCCCCCACAATCCCCTACACCAGTGATGGCAAACCTTGGCACCCCAGATGTTTTGGAACTACATTTCCCATGATGCTCATGCAATCTGCTGTGTAATTGAGCATCAAGAGAAATGTAGTTCCAAACCATCCGGGGTACCAAGGTTCGCCATCACTGCCCTAGACATTTCAGGTATACCTTCAATCCAAGTCTCTTCCAGCTACATGCCAATTGTTGGGTTGTAAACCCTTCTGGACTGAACGGCTCTCTGATTGCAATGTGTGGTTACTGCTCCACCATCATTTTTTTCTTCTCAACTAGAGGGGGAAATGAGCTATTTTTGAATTGGAATTCGGTTTTATCATGATCCGGTACGTCAAGTCATGTTACTTTCAGAATGCCGTAGAGCAGTGGTTCTCAACTCCTGTCCTCAGGACCCACTAACAGGCCAGATTTTGAGTTTTACCTTGGGGAGATGCAGACTAGAACACTGCAATCACTGAGCAGCAAATGATATCACCTGTGATGTATTTCAGTTATCCTGCAAACCTGGGCTGTGGGTCCCGAGGACAGGAGTTGAGAACCACTGCCGTAGAGTAAATCATATGAAAGGCACTCTGTGCATCAGAATGTGGATTTAGGTGTATGGTACACGGCTTTGTCTGTGGTGGCAGGAAGAGCGAATTTATGGTGAAAATCTGGAAGGCTTTGGTTCCTGATGTACATTTAATGCTTTTATGATTTTTCTTTTTTTTTTGTCATACAACGATTCTTTAATATTTTGATCATATATATAATGCAGTAACGTGTACTAAATCGATTTCTACTACTGACTGCTTTGTAATTTACTTCATACTTTTCCCTAAGCTGTAGTTACTGTACAAACAACAAGGGTATTGCTATTCACTATTTTTTTTTTTTTTTCAGAAAAAAGTACACCGTTTTTCTCCATTTTTGCTTTCCTTGAAGTATTCATTCCTATAGGCCAAGTCTGTAGAGTTTTATAAAGTGTTCGGAGGAGGTGGGAAGAGAAAAAAAAATCCCCACATTTATGTAGATGGTGGGGGGGGGGGTGGGTCAGTAGAACATCCCCAGTGGTGCTTTAGATGTGTTTGCTCATACTTGCAGCAGATTAGGACTAGAAGCTTGCATAACTAATAGAATTTTGAGGTAGTCTGAACAAGCAGTGATTTAACCTGCTGTTTCATGATGAATTAAAAGTGAAAGGGTTTTCCAGCAAAGCTCGCAAAAAAAAAAAAAAATAATTTAAAAGGTAGTATTTGCAGGCTTGCTTGACTGAAACCCGTGATGGCACAATTCGTTCACCTCTTTGAGGATCAAATACTTATTGCAGTTTAAAATTTCCAAAGATAATATATTTTACCAGTCCTTTTCAGTTTTTTTTTCTTTTTTTTTTAGCCTACTAATCCTGTCCTAGGGAGACAAACCACTACTGACTGTATTGTATTTATGGGGAAGCTGGGTTGTCATTTTGGCTGCTCTCCTGATTTGGACTATAAACACCTTCTCCACTCCTAGTCTCTGTTACATAGGGAGGGGGTATTCATGGGAATACTGATAACCTTGTTTATTTTAGTTCCGTGTACAGGAAAATACACCGGATTTCTGCCAGAATTAACATATATTTTTCTGTATTTGCCAAAATGTTTCTGGCATAGAAAAAGAGAGCAAATGCTCCCACCACCACCACATCTAAGGCAGGCCATAGGTGATGCATTTTTTTTGTTTAACCAGTGGATTGAACGAAATAAAAAAAAAAAATTGATTTCCCCATCTACACACTTGACGTTGATGGGGGAATTCCTCTTGTGGAGCTATTGTAGTCTGACAGTGGGGAGAGTTCCTGTTGTCCCAATACCATGATCGGTTTTGCCAGCTATAACGGGCAGCACAGATTGAGCGAAAAAAACCCCACAAAAACAGGCTGGTTGTACAGAAGTCGATCAAGAGATGGAATTCTGTACAACTAGCCTACCCATGATGAATCAGAATTTTTCCGGTCCCTGCTGAACCAGCCAAATTTCGATCTATGTATAGCCAGCTTAAGGACTGGTAAGCCGCAATATTACATTTTTTTTTCTTGAGTTTAGATACTTGAATATATTCTATATTCATCATAATAATCTGATGTTTATTTAAAAACAGAGTTATTACCTGATAACTCACTTTTCAGGAATCTGTTTTTCCAGGACGGCTTATAGAGGACAGCATAGAACTACATGATTAGGGTGGGACCACAGCTTTAAGCAACCTCCTCCCGACAATCTGTTCCTGGTTAGAGAACAGGCCCAGTCGGAAAGGTTTCACAAAGTTTTGGAAGCTGGACCTGGTTACTGACTTGCAGATCTGGGGAGGAGACCTGATGATGCTGTCAACCCAATAATTGGCCCCTGCTCTGTTGGAAAGAGCTTTGATGTTTTCTAGAGAAAACCGTGATGATGCCTGGTAAGCTTCCATCACTGCATATTTTAATCACCTTGTGATAGTAATATTTTGACATCCTCTTGCTTTTATCTGGGCTCCAGAACCGAACAAGCAAACTAGAGGTTGATTGCCAATCTATAGATCTCTTACTACATAATCTTCATTCAAGAGATACCTATGGACATTTAGACAATAGGCCCTTGTAGTTATCCAGCGAGAGTTCTGCTACAATGCTATGCATACCCAAAATGCATATGCCCACACCTATGACCCTTCTCCCCTCTAAAAGCGGGTACGGTAGCTGTTGAGTGTTTGGAAAGGAACTGGGTAAAAAAGAACCTGACAATTTTATAAATGACAGGTGCTCTGTTCAACGTTGGAAGTCTGACTTCATATGGCACATTGTGATACTGGTGTCTAGTTATGCAGATCACCACTTCAGACGACTGAGCCTGTACCATTAACAGAATATTTACTATGACCTGCTATAGCTGTTCTGTTAGGAAGGCTGTGTAAAAGAGATGCACTGTGCAATATTCCCTCCAAAAAAGATTTGGGGAAACCAGCTGCCGTGATCAATCCATATTAATCAGGCCAGAAAATGAAGATATGGTGCTTGACCCGAAGGGAGTGCTCCACTAGAGCCTCAGTGCTCACTAGAATAGCTGCTTCTCCTCCAGCGGATGAGGAATCTTTGTGAGAACCAAGACACTTTGTCATTTCTCTGCAATGCTTTCTAGGAAACTGTTGCAGCACTGGAGCTGATATCCAGGCAGGAGATAATCTGTACGTGCAGGCTGTTCAACCCGTTCCTTTAGGTGGTTCCCCTTTTGCTCCCTTCCTTTGTCCTACAAGGAGAGGACACAAGGTGGTATGAGCCTTTTACAAGGAGAGACGAGGGTGCAGATGATCATACTATGACTAGCACTCAGCTGCCTAGGGAGACCCAAATGAAGCCCCACCACAGATAGGGAAAAGAGGGATACACAAACAGCCAGACTCCCCAGACCCACTCTGCTGGTCTGTGGATTGTACAGAGAATCATCCCAAATCCTCTGGTGCCCCCTACACCAGAGTATAAGAAACTTGCCTTTAGCCTCTTTCTTACCTTAGGATCCGAGTCTGCAGGTGTCCCAGACCTGCTTCCTGCTTACAGTCTCCACTGGTGACTTTACCAGCACAGGACAGAATGGCTTCAACTATCTTCTCTGTAGCCCTGAAAGGTCAAGTAGTGCGGATCCCGGTCTGGCGCTGTGGATCGGACGCCTCATCTGCGACAGTGCATGAAGCTTGCAGCCCCAATCACCAGGTCAGTGTTTGCTACCAATAACATGGCCGCCCTGCAAGCATCAGGACACCACTAGACCACACTGTCCCCTGGAAGACTCACTGAGTCAAAATCCCACACTGCCAGTGTACCTGAACTACAGGCATGCTGTTGACCGGACTCCCATGGAGAGAGGGGGGTCTCCTGGAGTAAAAATTCAAGGCTCCTTTCCAGGGCAGCCTGAAAAAGCCCAAGCTACATGCACCCCCAGGTTCACTGCCCCTGTTCTGGGATGCTGTAGCCAGGAGGCCCCTGCCGCCTAGCATGAAGGCCATAAAAATAACAAACTTCTTCGGAGTTCTTGTCAGGCCGGAGGAAACCCATATACTGAGGTACTGCTGATGAGCAGTCTTTTTATAATGTGTATCGTGTATTTCCTGTTAGGTGGGAGGAGCCTCTCTGTAAGCCGTCCTGGAAGATGACTTGGAAAATACATATTTTAATTTTCTATTCACATTTGGCTTGAGTGTAGCCAGATGATTTTTGGCGACTTGAAAGAGGAGCAAAATTGCTTATTTTTGGCCCTATAGACACCTAAATAGGAGCACCAAAATGTTTAGACGACAAGAGACACAACACTCAGTCATTGATGATAAGATTGTTCATCATAAGCGTTGTTACACTTTGGGAATCACGCAGCAAATTGCTCAGGTTGGAATAGGAGCTAATGTGCACAATCCCCAGTGGCCATAAAGTCATGGCCTGATCTTCTAGGATATAATTTTTTTTTTTTTTTGGGGGGGAGGGTGGGAATTGCTTATAACTAGTATTTGATGATGATTTAGTACTGGGTGTACACATTGCAAAGTGGGTATGTTTTCTTGTGCTTAATGTTGGTGTAGATAGCTACAGGCATACCCCGCTTTACGTACACTCGCGAGTACGGACACATTGGCGTCTATGGGAAATCTTGGTGAGCTTGACCTGGCGCTGCTCCCGAACCATAAGTGACTGGGACACCAAACTTGTGGAGCACCAAGAGGGGATCCGGGACTACAACATATCTGATTTTGGGTTGGCCAGCTTGCCTAGGTAATCTGCCATGTCGTAGTCCTGGGTCCCCTTAACGTGCTCCGCAAGTGTGGTGTCCCTGTGACTTATGGTTCCGAAGCAGTGCCATGTCAAGCTGACCAAGATTTCCCATAGACCTAGTGTATTTACATGCATTGAGAAGTGAAAAAAAGGTATTGCTTCACTTTCGTTTTACATACATACTGTGGTCCCATTGTGTACAAAAGTGGGGTATGCCTGTATTGATTTTTTTTCATTTTATCTTTAATTTTCTCAAATGCATAAAAACCTACCTGTCATTAAAACCGCACCAGGCAAAATAGGAGCATGTATATTCTCAAGCTTTGCCTTTTTTAAAAAGGGTGATTTCTGGCTTAAATACATTCTCTCAGCTTAATATGCTTCCTTCCTTTAGTAAATGAAGTGGTTCCAATTATATGAAGCCTGTTTTGTTCAGAAGAAGAGAGGGCAACCATCTGGTGGACTTAAGGTCTGACCATTGGAATACAGTGGTAATGGACATGCCTTGTATTTTATGGGCAGGCTACAGCAGCATAGAGTTCCAGCCAGTGGTGCTGGAAGTGTAAGTTTTTAATGCAGTTCTTGATCCCAGTTAACCCAAACTCTGAGGTAGTGGTGCATTATCGGAGACCTCCATTTTTCTTGTGCATGCCTATTCAAATTAATCTACATAACAGACAGCCTTTTTTCAGGTCTTAACTGGTATTCTTGTAAAGAGAACCCGTTTATTTCATGAGGAACCAATGAACTCATGTTGACACATAATGGCTGGCTGTACTGTATATGCATGACAAGCACGCGTCAGCAAGTCTGGCTGGTTTAGTTATTCTAATTTTATGTTGATACAATAAAATATTTTATTTCGTCTGCTTTTGGTTGGTCCTTAATTTAGATCTCCCCTTATTTTTACAGATACTTAAGAAGTTCAAAAAGACTGCCCCTACATCAAGAGGACCAGCCCTAACCAAACACTTCACAAGGGAGCAGAGGGGTTAATTGGACCCATGAAGTAAATTACAAAGCAGTTTCTGGGAGAGAACGTATCATTTTAGAAATGTAGTTTTTTTTTTTTTTTTTAGGGTACACTTTGTAATGTTTTTATTTTTGTTTTTTAAATTTTTTTTTATGTATTTTCCAAAAATGTCTTTTCTTTCAGTTTAGTTGAGATCTGTGTGTTTCCGTGTGTGTGTGTGTGTATATTTTTTGTTCTTGTTTTGATGCGAAGTTTGCAATTTGTATCTATTCAGTGGGCCATGTGTTATTCTATTTATGAAGTAGCAGCATTGGGTCTGGTTGTTTTTAGATGTTAATATATTACTTTTGTTGTGGGTACATACCTAAATCTCCTGTAGGGTGCGCTTGAGCCTTTTGTATGTAATTTATAATGGATAAGTGAACACTAAAAGTAAAAAAAAAAATCTTTCTTTTTCTTAAATTTAGGGGAAGTAGTTTGTTGTGATCTCACTGTATTTTAGTAGCACAAATAATAAGCGGGTGACAGATTAGTACTTATGCGCTTACGGTGAATTATAGGCGTATACACTACAGCATGGTGGATACTTGCATGGTGTGCAGGGCACAAACACAGACACTTACCTTTCAGATATTTCATAGATTCTATTCACTGTGGGCTTCACTCATAACCATGTCTGAATGTTTTGTTGGCCGTAACCACCAGCCAGTCTCCATTTCCAGTGCTGTATGGCTGATTGAAAAGGAGGGTAGTTGGTTGCAGTGGGCAACAAGAACTGTCCTTTTTTCCCATTGGATGATAAACCATGGATCAGAAGGGACTAAGCCGAACAGACAATTGGATTGCAGCACCATTTTCTAGTCTGTGCTAAGCAGGGGGGAATCTGGATGAACATGTTTCAGATGCTTTTTTTTATAAATGCGGCTCATTGATGGGTATTCTTAAGTATTCCTTATTTAGGGTTAAATGCACTTCATTTTGTGAAGATTCCATTGTACTATGCATAGACAATCACTACTTATAATGTTAACTATAGAACTATAGCAGCTTAACTCTGAGAAGATGTTTTTTAGCTTTAGTATTTTTCTACTGACCTCTTCCCTTGTCAGGCTGCACAGTACTCAGGGTTTTAGGACATGCAAATAGTAAGACTCAGTTATTCAGGAGCCCAGTGTAGTATGAAAATGATGGAAATGCCTCTTATGCTCTGCAGCTGTGAAAACTGATGTGCGTTTGTTACCCTGTAATCGTGCTATGGATATCTGGGCATTGGCATTCCGTTCATTTTATACAGTGTAAGCTATAGAATTGTGTACACTGGCGTCCTGTGCTCTGTAACAATGATTAGGTTTTCCCATTGGTGTGGGGGACGTTCTTGTTATGTAATGCAGTGTGGTATTTGTAGAAACTAAAACTTGAACAAATTAAACTTGCTTTTGCAGGGAGGAAACCTAATGAAATTTCATATTTTAAATGAAAGATGTTAGTTTCCATGTACCAATATTTGTAATCCTCTCACGAAAAGACCTACATGCTTTGTTTTAAGAATAGCGATATATGGTTGTCAAACTGACAGCCAGTATTTGTGCTAAATTGAGAGAATTCCGCTAATTGGTCCGTTATGTAACTGCGTGCCAGTGGTAGCCACTTATAATCAAATCAACAATTCACCATATTTCTTTGGGCCTTATACCATCATGAAATTGGTATGTAAATTGGGTGGTAAAATGACTGTGAAATTAGCCTTCAAACATATGGACTAGCCTTCAAACACATGCCCACCCAATGTTGGTCTAAGAAAGTTTGTTTTTGTGGTGGGACTATAATTGACAGTATAGGGCTAGATGGTAGAAGAGTAGAAACTGTCCTATATGTCTGAGAACATGTGGATGAAAACAAAGGGGAACATGTAAAGGAGCCTTTGGAAGAAGTGAGTTTTAGGCAAGCTCTTGGTCAGGACTGTACTTGTGTCGTCATGTACAGCTAACGAAGGATATTTGGGTGGTTCACATTGTAGCATTCTATTAGTTTTTGGACCCCGCAAAGGATTTTTTTTTTCTGGAATGACCCTGAACTGACTGCACTGGTGTGAACTATGCCATTGAAAACCATATAACCTACTTTCCATGCATTTTTAATGCAGAAAAAACGCACTGGACTCCATGTGGTGTGAACTGGCCCTATAATCTAACTGTGCTTGGTGTCTGAGAGAAATTTGTTTGTACTGACTTTATTGCATCAGACTTTCTGTATGTGTGAGTTAGCAAGGACTAGGGCAGTGGTTCTCAACTCCTGTCCTCAGGACCCACCAACAGGCCAGATTTTAAGTATTACCTTGGGGAGATGCAGACTAGAATACTGCAATCACTGAGCAGCAAATTATATCACCTGTGATGCATTTCAGTTATCCTGCAAACCTGGCCTGTTGGTGGGTCCCGAGGACCGGAGTTGAGAACCACTAAACTAGGGAGTGGGTGTTCCAGCTTCACCAACAGGTGTGTTCCAGGATCAATGAACAATGAAAAACTGAAGTGTTGGGAACATTAGGTTATTTTTATATATTTTTAGGTTAATTTTCAATTTGACTTCCTTCTTTTATGGCAAATTTGAGTATAGGCCCACAGCAGAGAATTCCTGTAAATTATCTGCTGCTGATGTCTTATCAGTATGGATCAAAATGACTGAATCTTTATGTAATTTTTTAATTAACTTCCCAAAAGCATTACCAGTGGGGTGTTTTTGAAAAGAGAGTTGTAGGATCAAGTCCGTATGCACAACATTTTATTACTAATGTCACTCCAGGGCAGAGTGGACAAGCAATAATGTTCCAAAGATGTGAGTTTTTATTTTTTGTTTAGCTATGTCTTAGAATAGGAAAACAAAAATTATCTATTTTGTGAATGCGAATACATATTTTTAACAGAGCCATATTTTGTGGTAGGGGGACTAAGAAGTAAACAAAGTTCACATTTTATAATTTTCCATCTTTTAAAAAAAGGGGTTTACATTCATGCCTAATAATGCATTGTGTAGCTGATTCTGTGACAGATTAAACATATTGTGACCTTTTTGTATGGGACAAGAATTGTAGATTTTTGGATGTCTCATGCTGTGAGTGGATTTTTATTTGGAGTTCTTCCATTCCTGATTTTTAAAGCTTGGTGTTTTATGAAAGTGTGCCAACCTTGATAACATAAATTGGATTTTCAAGATAAAGTACAATAATCCTCTTTGTATTTTTGTCTCAAATAAAATACAGAAGAGTAAACCAGTTTTCCGTGTCATCATTGTATTCCTTCTATTTATTTTTACAAAGTTCGTCATGTAGAGATTCACAGCATAGGACCTTAATAGGACCTGAGGTTATCTTGCAGCACATGGATGGACTGGTTAGTAATTCTGAAATTATAGAGCATTGCCAGCCTTTGGGGTCATATCTATAAAGCGGAATTGCAGCTTTGTCTACTGCCATTTTGGAAATTTATTGGAATCTTTTGTCAAAGTACAGACAATAGTGCATAAATATACTTGACCATTTTGCTAGATACTGTGTACAGTCCAGAAGGGACTGCCATGGCCAAAAACTATACACTGGTATACTATAGGATTCAGATTAATGTGTATGTAAAGTTTCATCACCAAAAAAAGTCTCAACTTTCTCCTGTTGTATAATGTATAGGGGACGTTTTAAAAGCCTTTACATGTTACTAATTGAGAGTTCCACTGGAGGTCTGGTGCAAAAATTATCAGGAAGCT
>BLSH010527798.1:427940-445027 GCA_018402905.1 Glandirana rugosa
TTGTTTAATTTAAGTTTTATGATTGTTACTCGATGTTTCGGTAGGTGTTGAGTCGGGGGTCGATGTAGTGCCCTGCTCCTTTAGAGCTTACAATCTAGGAGGGGGGGTAAAGTGATATGACAGGGCAATAACTGTGGGGGATGAGCTGATTGCGAAAATAAGAAGTGTAGTTGTTAGGTGGTGGCAGGATAGGCTTTCCTGAAGAGAAAAGTTTTCAGGGATCGTCTGAAAGTGGATAGATTTGGGGACAGTCTGACAGATTGGGGTAGGGAATTCCAGAGGATGGGAGAGGCTCGGGAGAAGTCTTGGAGGCGAATATGAGAGGAGGTGATGAGGGTGCTGGAGAGCAGGAGGTCTTGGGAGGAACTAAGAGGACAATTAGGTTGGTATTTTGAGACTAGGCTGGTGATGTAGCTGGGGGCTGAGTTGTGGATGGCTTTGTAGCTCATTGTTAGTATTTTGAATTTAATTTGTTGGGCGAGTGGCAGCCAATGGAGGGAACGGCAGAGAGGGGTGGAAGACCCTGAACGGTTTGAAAGGTGGATGGGTCTGGCAGCGGCATTCATTAAGGACTGGAGGGGGGATAGTCTATTTAAAGGTAGGCCAATGAGGAGGGAGTTGCAGTTGTCGAGGCAAGAGATGATCAGGGAGTGAATCAGGAGCTTTGTGGTTTCATTGGTTATAAAGGGATGTATTTTAGAGATGTTGTGGCGATTGAGGCCTTAGAAAGTGATTGGATGTGGGGCCAAAAAGAGTTCAGAATCCAGGATAACACCAAGCACCCTGACATGTGTGGATGGGTTGTGCTATTGCTCTTGACAGAGAAGTCAGGGGAAATGGCACGTGGAGGTGGAAATATTACGAGTTTGGTTTTGGACAAGTTGAGTTTGAGGAAGTGGTGTGACATCCAGGCAGATTTGTCTGTTAGTAAGTTAGTGATGCATGAGGAGACTGATGGAGTGAGTTGAGGGGTGGAGAGGTCGGTTTGGGTATCGTGAGCGTAGAAATGATATTGAAAGCCATGGGAGGCTATCAGGCGGCCCAGGGAAGAGGTGTATATTAAAAATTAGAGAGGTCCAAGAACAGAACCTTGGGGGACCCCGACAGGGAAAGGAAGAGGAGAGGAGGAAGTAGAATAAATATATATATATATGTGTATGTATGTACTGTATATGTTGGCTGGACAGTGGCTAAAATGGTAAGGTTGACGGCGACAAAGTGGCTCGATATCGCAAACCGCCGTCATATGACGGTGGCTGCGAGATCGTGCATTGTGAGCGCGCGCGCACCGCCGGAGGCGCGCCCGAGCGCTCACTGTGTTCAGGGGGGGCCAGAGAGTGAGTGCGGTGGACTCGATCCGCCGGCTACCCGCGATGCCCCCCCGCACTGAAAGAACGGAGGTCTGTGTAAGTAAACACGGACCTCCGTTCTGTGAGAGGGGGAAGGGCTGTGATCACAGCCTTCCTCTACATGGAAGCTGTGATCACTTCCCTTCCCCTGCTAGGGCAGCCCACACACAGTTAGAACACGCCCAGGGAACACAGTTAACCCTTAGAGCGCCCCCCTGCAGGTTAACCCCTTCACTGCCAATGGCATTTACACAGTAATCAGTGCATTTTTATAGCACTGATCGCTGTATAAATGCCAATGGTCCCAAAAAAGTGTCAAAATGGTCCGACATGTCTGCCCCAATATCGCAGTACCGCTAAAAATCGCAGATCGCCGCCATTACTAGTAAAAAATGAAAACTCCAGAAATGAATTCTCATCATCCGTAAACGCGGCCACTTTTGCGCAAACCAATCAATAAACGCCAATTGCGATTTTTTTTTTTTTTTTTTTATCACAAATATGAGGAAGAATATAAATCGGCCAAAACCGATGAAAAAAAAATTTTTTTTTTGTATTTTAGCAAAAAGCAAGAAATTTGTTTTTTTTGCAAAATTTTCGCTCTTTTGTTTATAGCGGCGATCAGAAATGACACAGCGGTGATCAAATACCACCAAAAGAAAGCTCTATTTGTGGGAAAAAAAGGATGCAAATTTTGTTTGGGTACAACGTCGCACGACCACGCAATTGTCAGTTAAAGCGACGCAGTGCCGAATCGCAAAAAGTGCTCTGGTCCTAAAGTGTGAAATCCTTCCGGGGCTGAAGTGGTTAAAGTGTCACTTTCACCTTGCCCATGCAGGGAAAAAACAGTATTTCTGCAAAGGCCCCCCATATACATACTATTGCTGCCTTGCTGCTTTTTCCCTCCTCCTCCACTATTCACTATACCCAGAGAATTGGCCATCTGTCCAGTGGAGTGATGTCACCTCTCTCCCCGGTTGCCAACACCAGTTATTTCAGTGCTGACTGTGAAGATGTGATGAGGAAATGCTAGTAAGGTACATTTTCACTTTCCCCTGCAAAAAATACATTTTATTAAAACATTTTTGGGAGGTCTGGAAAATAAATTTAGGTGCTAATATGCTCTCTGATTCTAAATGTTGTTTTGCTCTACATTTACACCTCTTTATTTTAGTGCATAAAGAAACCTTGCTATTACCAGCAAATTGCACCTTCCATTAAAATGAATGGTAATGTGTGTAAAATGCACAGCAGCTATACCACATGAAAAACAGAGGTAGACAATCACTGACACATGGCAAAAATGAAAATAGTATCTTCTTATGAAGATTTTCATTACCACCAGATGTTCATTTCCAGGTTAGGAATTAATGGTGTTAAAGGTTTGGTTAATTCCATTTCATGTATTTTTTCCACCTTAAGGCTGGGTTCACACTACTGTGAATTGGATGTGGGTTTCCCTGCATCCAATTTGCATATCAGGAGATTGTGACCAGCTCTCTATGGAACCGGCTCACGTGGCTCCGGAGCGAATTGCATAGGAGCCCTGTGCGTCTTCTGGTCTTTCAGGTCCGAATTCTGCTAAAAATTCAGACTGAAATCGGACCTGAAACAGTAAACAGGGGCGCACCGGACCCCCTGCTGTGAGCCAATCTGTACAGCAGTGTGAACCCAGCCTAAAGTATATGTAAACCCTCACCTTATAAAACAACCCATTCAGTTTAAGATGGGAATGCAAGGCAAAACGTGTATACATATAAAAACATTAACTTTTTTTTTTCCCCTCCTTTAGAAGTGATCACTTAATCTCTGTAATCGGCTGCATAAGGAGCTGAGAGAGCTAGGAGTGGAGAAACAGCAGTACGCTGATCTTCCCAGTGAATGACTGTGAGGCTGGGTGGGGCATGTAAGGCAGTTTTTGATAGGAAAGTAGAGGGACTGGTAGGAACACCAGGTGTTTCACACAAAGGAAGCAATACAAAGAGAACAGGATACGTTCTCATACAAATGCATGGTACACAGGCACATATCAGGAATATGAAATGTTGGGTTTAAATATTCTTTAAAGCTGAACTCCAGGCAAACTGTTAAATACACAGATGAAATGCATTTATAAAATCTGTTTTACCTGTCTCAGAATTTGTATTTCTGTGCATTGAGATATGAGATTTAAACCACTTTGTCACAGTACAGTTTTATCTGGCAAGGCAGGAGGCCTGCCTGATTTTTTTTTTTTCCCAATTGGTTAAGAAGCTTCTACAGGGCTTACAGGTCACCCCCCGGCGTGAATGGACAGAAAAAGGAGAAGCAACAGACTGATGGGCTCATCTTTCTGTCATTCTGCTCTCTCCTACTATTAGCATGACCCTTGTTGGCACATGCAGTATAATGGATTGGCTCTTTGTGCAGCCAAGTCTGTGCTCTGTCCTACAGAGACTGCAAGAGGTTAATCGTTCAGGTAAATGCACTACTTGCATTTAAAAGTATATTTAATGATGTAAAAAATGAAGGTGTATTCATTTGTGTCTTTTATGTGCCTGGAACTTGGCTTTATTTATTTTAACCACTTCCGGAACGCCCGCCATCGGTACTTTGACGGCAGATAGCTGCCATAACCCTGGTATTTCTCATTTTGTCTCCATGGTGGTGTCGCCGCAACATCACTTTTATCGGCGACTGAAGAGGTGTCGTCGCCCCCACTTCTGCTACGTCCCGGTCGTCTCCGGTCCGTTGGTAGTGGCAGAGACGACCCAATCCTTTTGCCTAATGTGCAGGCAGTCGATTAAGGGCATGATGGCCCCCACTCAACTCTATACCCTTGGAGGACTGGAACGACGTCAAATGTCACTTCCGCCCTCTGCCTTAAAGAAATATTTTTTTTTAAAAAGAAAAAAATTATTTTTTTTCTCCCCTTATTTTGCTTTTAAAGCATTTGTTAATCCCCTCCCCCCGCCCAAATAAAAAGATCATGTTCTCTCTCTCGGCTGACATTAGCGGGAGGGCTTTGCCCCATTCACTGGATCTGTGAGCCGAGAGTAGAGAGATGACAAGTCAGCTGAGCGCCGGGAGTCGAGCTTCTATAGGTACAGATCGGCAGATTTTTTACATAACACAGGCACAGGGACACTTCTTATTATGGTACAGAGGGGATTTTATGACATGGTGAAAGTGGGTTAACAACCACTTTAAGTGTAAATGTGAGGTCTTTTTGAACCCAAATCTCGCATTAAAGAGGCCCCGTCATGCTTTTTTCTATTAGAAGGGATGTTTACATTCCTTTTTAATAGGAAAAAAAAAAAAAGATCCATTTTTTTTTTTTTTTTAAAGGACAATGTTAAAATAAAAAGTAAAATAAGAAAAAATTGAATTTAAAGAGCCCCGTCCCTCCGAGCTCATTTGCAGAAGTGAATGCATATATAAGTCGCACCCACATATGAAAATGGTGTTCAAACTACATGTGAGGTATTGATATGATCATTTGAGCGAGAGCAATAATTATAGCACTACACCTTCTCTGTAACTCAAAACTGGTAACCTGTAGAAATTTTAAAACATCGCCTATGGAGGTTTTTAAGTGCCAAAGTTTGTCGCCATTCCACGAGTGGGCGCAATTTTGAAGCATAACATGTTTGGTATCCTTTTACTCGGCATAACATTATCTTTCACAATATAGAAAAATATTGGGCTAACGTTACTGGTTTATTATTTTTTAATTAAAAAAAAGTGTAATTTTTTTTTAAAAAAGTGTGTTTGTAAGACCACTGCGCAAATATTGTGTGACATAATGTATTGCAATGACCGCCATTTTATTCTCTACGGTGTTTAAAAAAAATATATGATGCTTTGGGGGCTCTAAGTATTTTTTTAGCAAAAGAAAATGATTTTAACCTGTAAACCAGTGTCAAAAATAGGCTTGGTCCCTATGTGGTTAAATAGGCCGTTAATGCTTGGCAATGCAACAAAAAAAATGGCTTACATTTTTTTTTTTTTTTGGAAGAAACTACATTACAACGCAATATGTTATGCATGAGTATGCATGTTGTTGCACTGCAGTCCATCTAGCTTGCCTACTATACTAAAAATTGGGTGTCACAACATAAAGAAGTAAAGCAAAAATGCGAAACTTAGAGCAGTGCAAGTCTGCCATCTTTGATTTTTTTTTTTTTTTTAATCTATATATGTATTTTAAGTTGCATGTCAGTCTCCTCAACAAGCATTGTTCATGTGACCAATCAGTAAGATATCAAAACCAGTATACAGTGGAATGTTTTATTTTTCCCCACAGTAAATGCAATTATAGTTAAATAATATTACATTCTTTCAATGCAATGCGAACGGCTAAAGCTGGTCATGCACAATACAATCCAAATGTACAATCTCCTTTGGATTTACCAAAGCTATGCAATATGAGAACAAACCTAATCAATCCATTGAATGTATTTAAAATTAGGCAGCCCCTCACAATACATAGTTGATTGTAGATCTCAGGACTTGGCTAGCCATTGCAGATCAGTGCGATTTAAAAAAAAAAAAGTAGACCTGCACAAACTTAAAGGATGAAATTCTACTCTCTTAATCCCATGCAGGATTGCAGGAGCATGAAGTGCCCACACATCTCTATTTTCGGGAATGCCCCTAAGGACCCATTCGCATAGGGTCCACTGTGTCAGGGTGGTGCGTTACCACTTGGGGCAGCCCTTTCATTTTAAAGGCGCTGGAAAATTTCCACAAGTTTTCATGGACGTGCACCATGTTTTTCAGCCACCACAAAGCACATATGGTTCATATCTGTACTCTGTCTAGGTGGGTTTGGGTGCCATTTAAAATGAATGGCTGTGCATATAGTTACATGCATTACGGAAATGTGTGGTACCATAATGCAATATTGTGTATAGAGCCTTCATTTGTGCTCAAATAACCAAGTATTGACTTCCAGTTAAGTTGGTCCATCATTGTGCCTCCTCACTGACCAATAGACAGCTGTTGGAGGGGACTGGGCTTTGTGTAAAATTAATTCTGAAGAGTGCCCCAGGCTTTAAAGGTGTGGAAGATGACTGTGGATATGCAGGTTCCTTTGGATATCTGGATTAAGGTGCTACTGCCATTATATATAACACTAGATGAGCACAGGTAGCCTTCACAGCAGAACTACCGTAGTTAAATCTGCTGCCATCTTGTCTGCCAAAATATCTGGGTTCCATGGCACTTCTGTTTGGCCATCGGGGGGCCACTGATGTAACTACTGTGTTTGTGCAGGAGTTACATTGTACCCGATGCAGCCCATTCACAGACAGGGACTGAACACTACACAGCATGTTCAGCTTGATGTACATGAATCTAAGGAACTGCTGCCAGCAAGAAGAAAGTTTTTAGGGGGCAAGACTTTGCATGTCTCTTCTGACGGTAACTATTATATTAGCCCGGCACTAAAAGTGATTTTTGTCACTTAAAACAACTTGTAAACTAACCACATACATGAAGTAGTAAGCCTACAGAAGTCTAAGGATGCCTTGTGATCCCTGAACATCCACTGTGCTCTAATATGCATGCTTCAATGCACTGGGATCATGTCCAAGTTTAATCCACCACCCAGTGCTTGCTATTGGCCAGTCTTCTCCCTAATCATAGTGATGAAACATGGAAGAGCATCAGCCTTCAATACTACCTTTTTTTTTTTTTTTTTTTTTCCCCAAAGTGGAAAGTCAGATTCTGGGCACCGCACTTTAAGGGCTAAAACTGCCTGGGTGCACTCAGAGTAGAGTAGATACAAAAACTGTCCAGTGGAAGAGGCACTCATGGGTTTCTTATTGAATCAACATCAACAGATTTATTGGACGATGTTTCGAAAGGGTACTGATTGTGTTTTTCAAGACCTTTTTTTGAATGATAGGTGTTTAATGAGCTCAAACTAGTTTTGGTTGAAAACATTATGAAAGCCCTACAAACAAATAAAAATGTACGTTTTGGGTTGCTTAACCTAGGTTTAGGCTTTTAGATTATGTGACAATTGGAGGGTAAATTGCTTTATTCAGAAATTGTGTGTTTTAGTGATACAGTACAGAATACAGGCTGCATATTCATAGACCCTGGGCTATAGGCTGCTATCTTCATGTGATTGAACACTTGAAATGCTTTTAGATGTGCCGCGTAGACCTACCCCTGTAACCCTCCCACACTCTGCAAGACCTTTGTTTTTTACTGGTGTACCAAAGTGATTGACCTCTTCTCTCTTATGGAGAAGTTTTTTTTTTTTTTGTTTTTTGTTTTAACTCTTTAACTGCTTCCCATTCAGCCATCATTTGTCTATATGACATCCTCCCAGGATTGCGCCCCACATACCACGCTCAGGTGCAATCTGTCACCTTCTGTGTCCACCTGATACAACGGATGAATGGTCAGTTTACCGGGCCACTGCCAGTACCATGTAATCGTTGTGACCAATCACAGCAGATCACATGACAATTTACTCAATAAATGGCTTCTATTCATACCATCCATTGTGTACTATTGTGTTGATCTCTGTGATTGGTCACAGTGATCATATGGTACAAACAGGGCCAATCACAGTCTGACTGCACCATGTGATTAGCTGTGGCCAATCACAGCTAATCACAATAATACACACTGAGTGAAAATTATTTTATTTTTAAAAAATGGTGATTATTACTGTTGTAAACAATCATAGTATGTAAAAGAAAAAAAAAAATCCTGATCACCTCCCCAGAGTAGTAGTGTTACAATGGTAACACTGTATTACTCTGGTAATAGTATGTAAAAAAAAAAAAAAAAAAAATTAAAGGAACGTAATCAAAAAATGTAAGAAAATTATTTTATTTTATATTTTACATACTGTCACCAACCACTGTCCCTGATCAATGTCACACCAGTTATTTGATGACACTGTACTGCATTGGTGACAGTATTAAAAAACCTTTTCCAACAAATTGTGAAAAAAAAATTACAACTTCAAAAACTCGCCATGCCTCTTACTAAATACCTTTGACTGTCTATTTTCCAAAAAGGGGTTGTTTGGGTGTGGGGGGGTATTTGTACTGTCCTGGAGTTTTTGGGACTCTTTCATATACATTACATTTCGTATACATCACATTTCATATACATATATATACAGTATATACCATAGTTTGTGGAATCTATAACTTTCCTACATACTAAAAAATATACACTGATTTGGGTAATTTTCAACAAAGACGTAGCAGTTGTTTGCAAAGTGTTATAACAGAAATGAAGAAAAAACTTTTTTTTTTTTTTCTTTAAGTTGTCTTTTTTTCATTTGTTTAGCAAAAAAATACACAACCCAGTGGTGAATTAATACCACCAAGAGAAAGCTCTAACTGTGTGAAGAAAATGATAAAAAATGTATTTGGATTCAGTGCTGTATTACCACGCAATTATCATTCAAAGTGTGACAGCGCTGAAAGCTGAAAATTGGCCTGGGCAGGAAGGGGGGTGAAAGTGCCTGGTATTGAAGTGGTTAAACAACTCTTCACTTTTACAATAGAAGTATTGCATCCGGATTAGTGCAAGCTAGGTAATACCTTGGGGACAGGCTGTAATGTTGCTTTGGGAACTGGATCTTACTTGGGCACTTTGTGAAACGCATGCAGGTAGACACAGGGTACTTATACAGGATCAGGACCATTGATGCAAAAACAAAAAAAAAATTTTTTTGTCCCATCTCATTTTGTTTAAAACCAAAAATATGGAAGCATGATTTATTGCTGTTGTCCTGGATGATGCGCATGTTCCTGATGGATGGGAATGTTGATTACCTTCTAAAATTTACAATTCTAAGTAGCAGTTGGCACCTAGCTAACTTTTTTATCTTTAATGATCCTGTATAGAAGTTTGTGTAAAAGTACATTTCCTTTACTTTGTTCTTTTATAATATAAAGGGTAAGCTAAGCTTGGCTATGAGGGTCATTTAGCGAAACATAAAATCACATTGTGTCCATTTCCCCACAGAAGCAGGTTAGTAATGTGTGATGGCTGTTAAGCCCATAAAGCCTGTGTGTTGTATAAATCACAAGTCTATTTGTATTCTCACTCCTTTGATACATATGTTACAGTTAAAATGTATGTTTTATATTTTTCTTTTTCACAGGAGATGAATCTTCCTCTCAAAAAAAAGAGAAAGGTATTGCCTCATGCATAATGTATTTCCTATATTTCATTTAAGCCTACATTTGTGTCAGAAACCAGCCATGAAACATTGAATGCAATCTTTCCTCACACCGATATATTTACACGCACCTAGAGACCTATTTATTAAGATACAAAACTAGGGATTTGTTTAAGATGTCGTTGCCAGTTGGAATCCCAGTTGACAAGCTGATTAGAATTGGTTGCTATGGGCTATCGTTCTTTGTGCATTGGCCCTTGCTTTGGCAATTAGGCATGATTGTATCCTTCGTGGATTCAAAGCGAACTTGTACAGAAAATGCCAAGCAGAAGCAGTGCTGAAGACGTACTATGCAAATATAGACTTTCTGCAAGTTGTCGTTTCCACATATGCAAACAGTTAAAGGAAAAAGTGGTGTGCGGAGGAGCTCCACTAAGGAAGGTCTGGAGTTTAAACTTGTTTTAGTCACCTTTAGTAATCGGGGAGGCCAGGAGTGAAGAGGAGCAGAGGTCTAGAATGCAATCCAGGTATTAGTAAAGTTGGTAAATCTGTTATATACAGTAACTAGCTCAGTGTTGTCCACCTACTAGATCAAAATTTACTGGCACAGTCCCTTCACTCTACTCCAGTCCTGACAGTCCCTCTCCCGTCTTGCCTTGCTCACGTCCCGCAGACCCACACAAAAACTCCAGCCCCTCCGCTCGGCTCTCTTGCACCATGACCTTACACGACCTGCTCAGGCATCGCCTTCACCAGACCTGCCAGCGTCGCCCAAACACACTGTAGCCGGCACTTGGACGGTCTCTGCCGGCTCTGGACCAGAACTGCGCATTTGCAATCCTGAGCCAAGTGTTGTAGCCCTATCTTTAACTGCCAACCTTTTCCGGTCATGGGCATTTTCTGGCAGGAGAAAAGTACCCGGTTTTTACTGGCTGCCTGTAAAATTACTGATGGTTGGCGACACTGGTCTGGCTGCCATTCAAATGATGAGGTTCAGTTCAGCTGTTCAGTGCTCTATACTAGGAAAAGGTGTGGACTTCCAGTATCTAGGGATCAGTGTTCTACCAGTAGAGGGGGAAAATCTCAGTGGGCCTTTCTTAGCCATCTTTAATTGTTGTTTTTTTGTTTTTTGTTTTTTTACCAATCTGTGCTTTTAACTCTTTCCAACCACAAACAGTTTAAGCTCCAGTTCTGTAGTGTTATTAGTACAGTATGTAGTGGCATTTGATCTCGAAATTGAATGAGATCTTGAAGGCATCTACAGTTGTTTGTCACTGTTCATCTTAAAGCAGAACTAAACCAAACTTTTGTAAAACTGCAAGCCTGCAGCTGTTTATTGCAGAGAGAGAGATATGCTATATCTGTTCTTCAATACAGGTGGCCCCTGGGTAACAAACAAGATGGGGACTGTAGGTTTGTTCTTAAGTTGAATTTGTTTGTAAGTGGGAACAGGTACATTTTTTAAGTGTCGCTCCAGCCAAAAGCATGATTTTTAAGTTTTTTTTGTATAGCATAGGGAAGGGGTAACTCCCCTGTAAGTTATGTTTTGCTGTCTGTGCTTCTCTTTAGAAGATTTCACCTCACTTTCTGTCCCTGTGAAAATTGGATTTTGAAAATTTTGAGTTGTTGTGGAAACAAGGATTGGTGATAAAGCATCAGTGGAGACCCCTTTTTCCCATAATAACTCTTACAGGAGTGAATTTCCCTTCCTGGGGGGGGGGGGGGGGGTTTCCTCACTTCCTGTTTTCTCCCTCTGTAAGTCGTATGTTTGTAACTAGGGGACCGCCTGTAATACAAACCTATCTGCCTGCTTGCAGTTTCCTACTGAATGTACACTGAGCTGCACATGAGCGGCTCAGCATGCATTCACAACACAATTTGTGCTGTAATGAATGACTTCTGTGTGCATGTGACACCCCTCTCAGACCAATCAAGAGGCCGGAAAATTGGCACCCTGTAGTAGATGAAAAATTTAACAGCCACGTCGCTAGAAGGCGGTGGTAATTATTCTCAGGGGTTTGGTTATGTTCATTAGCAATGACACCAAGTGACATTTAAATCTCAACATAATACCAGTGAAATAATACAAATACACACACAGTAAGTAAGTGACTTCAAATATCCACCCCTCTGACATTGTCTGCACATAGTGGCTGTGATGCCCTGTGCTGCTGGTGTAGCCATCCATACACAGCAATATACAGCCCCGGAGCGAGTATCCATCATAATTCTTGCAAAGGCAAGCGCTTACTGTGCTCACCAATGAGAAGTGCTTCTGTCATCTCTGGGACAGAGAAACTCCAGTGAAAAAATTATGAATTGCTCCAATTGTCTTAAAATCAACTCCATAATATTGTGTACTACCTCCTACCACATTGGGTTCCACGCCCGTAATGACAGTACATTCCTGACCCAGACATAGGCTGTCCAATGGATTTTGAAACAACAACCAGAAAGTGCAAAGGGCAAAGAAAAAACAACAGATAATCTTAGTACATCAACGTTTAGGTAAAGTGTTATATATATTTCATACATTTTTTTCCCGATGAAAAGCACTTAAAGCTGGACTTCAACCTAAGGCTGGGTTCACACTATCCGACAAAAAAACGGTCCAACTTTGATCCTACTTTGCTGTGCGATTTATGGTCCTACATAGGGTCAAAGTCGGACCGTTTGTCTGTGAACAGGGATCCGACTTTGATCCCGACAATGCCAGGCACCTTGTGCTCTGGGGATCTTGAAGGGGAACTCCACGCCAAATTTAAAAAAAAAAATGGCATGGAGTCCCCCTCCAGGAGCATACCAGGCCCTTTGGTCTGGTGTGGGTTTTAAGGGAACCCCCACGCCAAAAAAAACGGCGTGGGGTCCCCCCCAAAATCCATACCAGACCCCTATCCGAGCACGCAGCCCGGAAGGCCAGGAAAGGGGGTGGGGACGAGCGAGCGTCCCCCCCCCCTCCTGGACCATACCAGGCCGCGTGCCCTCAACATGGGGAGTATGGGTGCTTTGGGGCAGGGGGGCTCTGCGCCCTCCACCCCAAAGCACCTTGTCCCCATGTTGATGAGGACAAGGGCCTCTTCCTGACAACCCTGGCCGTTGGTTGTCGGGGTCTGCGGGTGGGGACTTATCAGAATCTGGAAGCCCCCTTTAACAAAGGGGGCCCCCAGATGCCGGCCTCCCACCCTATATAAATGAGTATGGGGTACATCGTTCCCCTACCCATTTACCTGGAAAGAAATATGTATAAAAAAACACCACACAGCTTTTTCAAATATTTTATTAAATCTGCTTCGGCGGTCTTCTCCCCTCTCTGGCTCTTCTTTCTTCGGCTCTTTTGCGTGGTCTTCCATCTTCTGAGGGTTCTTCTTTCTTCTCCTTCTGTGCGGCGTCTTCTGCTCTTTTCCTGGTCTTCTCCGCTGTCCTCTTCCCTCTGTTCTTCCTCTCTTCTTCTTCTTCCCATGTTGACACGACGCGATCTCCTTCACGAATGCCCTCTCCGCTGTGTGCTGTGCCTTATATTGGCATGGGGCGTGGCCACCAGGTGACATCACCTGGAAGCCCTGCCCCCATATGATGTTGCTTCCTGGGGCGGGGCTGTGACATATGGGGGCAGGGCTTCCAGGTGATGTCATCTGGTGGCCACGCCCCATGACAATATAAGGCACAGCATACAGCGGAGAGGGCATTCGTGAAGGAGATTGCGTCGTGTCAACATGGGAAGAAGAAGAAGAAGAGAGGAAGAACAGAGGGAAAAGAGCAGAAGACGCCGCAGAGAAGGAGAAGAAAGAAGACCCCGCAAAAGAGCCGAAGAAAGAAGAGCCAGAGAGGGGAGAAGACCGCTGGAGCAGATTTACTAAAATATTTTAAAAAGCTGTGTGGTGTTTTTTTGTACATATTTCTTTCCAGGTAAATGGGTAGGGGTACGATATACCCCATACTCCTTTACATAGGGTGGGGGGCCGGCATCTGGGGGCCCCCTTTGTTAAAGGGGGCTTCCAGATTCCGATAAGTCCCCGCCCGCAGACCCCGACAACCAACGGCCAGGGTTGTCTGGAAAAGGCCCTTGTCCTCATCAACATGGGGACAAGCTGCTTTGGGGTGGGGGGCGCAGAGCCCCCCTGCCCCAAAGCACCCATACTCCCCATGTTGAGGGCACACGGCTTGGTATGGTCCAGGATGGGGGGGGGCACTCGCTCATCCCCACCCCCTCTCCTGGCCTTCCGGACTGCGTGCTCGGATAAGGGTCTGATATGGATTTCGTGGGGGACCCCACGCCGTTTTTTTGGCATGGGGTTCCCCTTAAAATCCGTACCAGACCAAAGGGCTTGGTATGCTCATGGAGGGGCATCCCAAGCCAGTTTTTTTTTTAAAAAATATGGTGTGGAGTTCCCCTTCATGATCCCCAAAGCACAAGTCGCATGCCAAAGTCGGATCAGTGAAGACACTGATACGACTTTGATCCGACTTCAATGCCTTTCAATGGGCTGTAGTAGGATCAAAGTCGGACAAAAGTAGTACAGGAACCTTTTTCAAAGTTGGTCCGACTTTGAAAAACACAAGTCGGACCAGTTAAGACGGCTCTCATAGGGAATCATTGTTTTTGTGACGTAATGCGATTTGTGCTCTTCATGTCGGTCCGAGAATCGGACTAGTGTGAACCCAGCCTAAAGGGTAAGTTCCGCTTCTCCACCTCATTAATACCACCTTTGGATACTTTTTTTTGTGGGGGGGGGGGATCAGGTACTTGGTTTCCGAAGGCACCCTCTCCCGCTTCCGTTTGCATCTCCTGGATCACCTAGGAGATGTAAAGTTCCTTTGCTTGCAACCTTCTGGGACACGGCACAGGCCCCCGAAGGCTGCAGGACTGTTCACAAAGCATGGCTCACGCTTGTACTGTGGAAAGCTAGCTGTAAAGTCGCAAGGGGTCACCAATGGCTTCCCACACTGAAGATGCCAGCACCGGGGACCCAAAGACCAGTGAAGAACTGGCTTGGGTGCAGGCGGCACTGAATCCCTGGACAGGTGTTCTTTTATTGAAAGTCAACAGCTACAGTATTTGTAGGTACCCTACCCTTTTTATTATACAATTTTCTAGGTTATAATTTTGTTTACGGATTTAAAAAAAAAATGTTTGCTGGAAAGCGAGTAAAGAATTCAAAAACTAGTTCTTGATGTATGCAGCAGATGGCGCCAGTAGTTAAGATATCAAAATGCTGCAGATTTCAGGTGCCTCTAATATGCCTGCAGCTTATACTGTGGAAGGACATAGCTGAAGTTTTAGTATTTTATACATGGTATGGTATTTGATTCATATTACATTTTGTAATTATTTTTTTTTTTTTTTTACAAATATGAGAAAAAAAACCTCTATTTCTACTAATTTGTAGAAACACACAGGGGTTGTTTTACTAAAACTGAAGAGTTCAAAATCTGGTGCAGTTGTGTATGGTAGCCAATCACCTTTTAACTTCAACTTGTTCAGTTAAAGCGGAGTTCCACACTTTTTTTGTTTATTAAAAGTCAGCAGCTACAAAAAGTGTAGCTGCTGACTTTTAATAAACAGTAACTTACCTGTCTCCCGGTCCAGCGACGGCTGCTCCCAAAGCCTCACTTGTCTCCCCCCTCCTCCCGACGGCCCCGCCATTCCTACTGTGGGCACCCACCCACTGCGCATGCGTGGGTCGCGCTGCACATTCCTAGTGGCCAGGCAATCTTCTGGGACCTGTGACGTGTCCCAGAAGATTGCCAGGAGGGAGGGGCCGCCTAGGAGGAGAGGAGTCATCGCCTAGGCAGCCCCGAGGCGGAAGGTGGAAGAGGGACAGGAAGTCCCTCTGAAACCTGGGCACACACTCCCCCCCCCCCCCCCCCAAATGTGGCATGTGAGGGGGCAAGGAGTGCTTAAAGCGGAAGTTTCATTTTTGGGTGGAACTCCGCTTTAAGCTTTTATTGAAAAAGAAAACCTGGAAGCTGATTGGTTTCTATGCAGTACTGCTCATGATTTTGCATTCTCCAGTCTTAGTAAATCAATCCCACATTGTCTAATCACAAAACAGGTTGTATTAGGCTGACTATACTAATATTTATAATGGATGCTGTTGTAGTGGGAGTTTTGGACTCATTTTGTAAAAGAGTTGGAAATCACAGCACAAAAAAGTGTGGGAATATTTGCTGGTTCACTATCCAATCATGTGAAAAGTAAATTCCTGCTCACTTTAAATACCCAGTTCTGTGCAAATGAAATAAATAAGCAGCAATTAGCTTTTAACATGACTGTATGTAAAAGTAAATATTCACACATTTTTGGTGTGACTATTTTCAACTTATTTAATAAAGGCTGTTCACCTTTTAACGTTTCCCCTGTAATATGTTCCAGCACCTGCCACCTCTTCCCCCGATCCCCTTCCCCCTGTGACAGTGGGCAGCGGCTCTTCTCTCTGCACCCACTGTCACTTTTTAAACAGCACAGCTGTTCAGGGTTCTGCCCACACAAATGAATCATTCATTCTCAGATTCCAGTGAATGAATAAGTTCCATAAGTACCATCTACCACCGTGGGCAGAGTGCTCTTAGTCCACTGACATGTTCTCTGGCTTTCAAACAGACAGCCCTTACAGAGGTACGGCCTGAAAGCTGGAGGACATGTCTGCAGGAGCTCACATTGCAACTATGATCTACTGATCACACTATTGAGACACAAGCTCGAAATTCTGCTTGAAGAAAACGGTTAGCCATTACTTTACAATTCTACTCTGAAGCAAACAATCTTGCCATTGATGTCACTGTTGCAAGTCTTTTATCTTTGGTAGTTGTTTCAGTCAGCCCTACCCCATTCTCCATGTAAGACCTTGTTTGGCCAATATTTGACCATCCACTATATAGCTAATAGTTTCCTTTGAACAATTTAGCCAGTTTTTAGTGTAAAGCAATTTGCCCCTTTTTAGTGTAAAGCAATTCACTTCTCTTGAGCTTCTGTTCTGAGTTTTTTCTTCATTATCTTGACAATTCCATTCAGTACATACAGTCCTGCTCACCATTATTGGCACCCATGAAGTTTATGTACATATTGTGGAATATCTACTGAAGGAAATGTATCAAATTAACCAACATATTACTACAGATAGCTTGTGTTTGACAAAAAACTGTAAATGATAAATAACATTTAAAAAGATAAAGATTATGAGGAAAACAGAGAAAACCATAATGCTTGCCTTGTCAGTGGTATTGGCACCCTTTGCTGCAAATCAGTATGGAAACCCAATTTGGCTCACCTGTTGCAGATCTCAAATGAGGATCACCTGTGATGAATTGCCTCCACCCATGTGACCCAAATTAGCCAATAAATGAACATTTTGGTTTTATAAAAAGCCACCTGTTATTCCCTCTTCATGTGTGACAATGGTAAAGACAAAGGAGCTGTCTGACGACACCAGAAATGCTATTATTTGCAAGCACAAGACCTCCAAAGGGTATAAGGCCATCTCCAAAGACCTTGGCATCCCTGTTTCAACGGTGCGTAATGTTATTAAGAAGTTTTCCAGGCATGGAACTGTCAAGAACCTCCCTGGACGTGGGGGGAAGAGAATAATTGATGACAGAAG
>BLSH010527798.1:445292-455292 GCA_018402905.1 Glandirana rugosa
TTCCTTTGGGTGTGTTCGCGTCCCTCTTGTAGGTTTAAGGTCCATCCATCACGGCACCAACCTTAAGCTTGGTTACTGGGATTACGACGGTTAGTCTTCACGATTGGTGAAACGGTGACACGACGGGTGTTCCATTATTTACCCAAATGTTTTCTGCAAACCACGTAAACTAAAATGAATCTCAAATCGCAATTTTTCTGAAGTGACTCACTTAATGTCAGGACGAGTGGTAATAACCGTGGGGAAGTACAAAACGTATTGACTCACTTACAGAAGTCTTTATTTACCTTTATATGGTTTAAATATAGTCGTCCTAGAAAATTAACCTCCAGGTTTCATTAAATTGTTTCTGTTAACAATAAAGTAATTAAAAGATCCTGCTGATATAAATTTGGTATATTTCCATTTATTTCTGAAGACATTCACTCAGTTATGCAAAACATGAAGGGGTGCCAATAATGGTGAGCAGGACTGTAATTCACTCAGTGAAGTCTTTTTAACGCTAAACTCTAAGTAAAATCAAATGCACCAAACGTCTTTTGTAAACCCATTTATTACCTTGTGGGCAGCACAGTGGCAAAGTGGTTAGCACTTCTGATTGGCAGCATTAGGGTCATTGGTTCGAATTCCAACCACGGCACTACCTACCTGGAATTTGGATGTTCTCCCTGCGCTTGTGTGGGTTTCCTTCCACACTCCAAAGACATTCTGGTAGGTTACGTGGCTCCTGTCTAAATTGGCCCTAGTATTTGTATGTATGAATGTGACTACCTGCAGAAAGCTACAGGGGGGGGGGGGCAGACCAGTCAACCCCGTACAAGGAGAAAGAGCAGCAGTGGGTGATCTGTATCATAGAGATCATCATTCCTACAAAGAGACAACATTTCATGCTGGATTACTGCACAGATCTCCAAGATATGCAGAAAGCACATCAAGATCAAAGAAAGAGCACACGTGCCTACTGTGGACAAAATGTGGTTATTCTGGAGTTTAGCTCAAAAAAAAGTCAATAGGTGAATATTTTCCTAGTCGTACAATACATGATGCAGACTCTTAAATCATTGAGACTGGGATATATGCATCTACCTTCAGGCTATTGGACACAAGCAAAAAAAAAGAAGGCCGTAGAAAACTCACCCTGTGTAACACCTTCCAGCTATCCAAATTTTTTGCCAGTGTCCTTAGGTGATGGACCTCCTCTCTCTACTGAAATAAACTTACCTTCTTATGTAGAGGATTCAAGAAGCCTACTGCACCATAGCCACTGCATCTCCTCACGCAGCTTCAAAATATGTTGACAACTTGGCAGATCCTTGGGGGACCATACTCAGACCCCCACCAGATGGAAAATACAGGGCTGTCCTGTAATGTCTCTTCCATGCATTGAATCCTGCTGTGGACACTTCCATTGGCATGTAGTGCAACACATGGAGTTAGCTTTAGGTTGCCTTCCAGGTCTAGGGCCATAGTCAGCAAGTGGCAGAGGGAGAAGCCAGGATGGAGTATATCTCCGGTTACTCATGCCTAATAGATCTCCTGTGGAGAGCACAGGGAAGAAGTTGTTTAAACATTCAGTCTAGGTTGCCCTCATTTTCCAAACTCCCTTTAGAGTGTATGGGAGCCACCAACCACCCTTCCAGTGGTCATGGCAGGGAGGAATGCCAGGGTTCATTTGAATTAATCATCCGTTATGTCTACTAGGGCACCTGTAGCATCATGACTGCACCTGTGCCCATCCCTCCAAGTGACACTCAGTGTGACTGCAGGAATAGGGTGCTTGCTGAGCATTCACAACTTAATTTTCAATGGGGGTTACTGCAGCTGCCTCTTCCTCTTTGTGGGCAGGACTTCTGGCTTTCTCCTGCTGGTACAATATAGCAACTATTACCATCCTACCTAGGTTACTGCAGTCTACAAGTGCTTGGCACAAAGGTACTGCCCCCCCCTGTACTACTACAGAGGTTTTGAGTACCCCTCTGGTGATGATATTCACAAGCATTACGCATCTTAAGCACAAAGAAAAAGTGTAAGGCTCACCTTTTAGCTCCATTGTTGATCAGAGAGACAGGCCTGTAACAGAGATTTTGTTCAAGCTGAAGCTTGTCATGGCTACATGTACTGACCCTGTGCATTCCTGCTATGTATTAGAGCAGTCTTGAGTCAGCTCGCCTCATGGTATCCAGTATATGGGTCCCTCAAATTACCTAAACCAGCCAAATCGTTTTCAGACCACATGCTGATAGAGCCAGTGCTGTATGGAGACTGGCCTCCCCCACAGAAGATTTTACTCTATTGGAGACATTTTTCTGCTTAAGTGGGTGGTTCCTGTGGTAGATACAGCCATTTCCTGTCTTAACAAGACCCTCACACCTCTTGTCAAGGATTATCCCATGTTCAAAGTCTGAGTAGACAAGGAGATAGAGGCCCTATTTAAAGCCCTTTTCCTTAGGGGAGTCCTGCCATGCAACCTGCAGTTGCTGCTATAAAAATCTGCCAGATGATTGCTGTAGATAGCAGCGAGGGCGCTACATCAATGGTAACACAGTATTTTTTTACTTGGGAGAAAAGAACAAAAAGTGTGCCTCTATGTGTAACCATAAAATGTTCCGTTTATTAAAAAAAGGGTTAAAATTACTCACAAGAGTAGCACATTAAGAGCATTGCGGTTTTCAGCCACTGCTGGCTACGCATGGACACACTGGGGTTCCTGGTTGATTCCGGATGTGGACAGTCTCTGTATGGCGGATGTGCACTGTTGCAGAATTCTGGGGACACGTCGGTGGCTCCCGGCGTTTCCTGGTTTCTGTACAGCTATCCGATACGTCTATCCGATATTCTCTATTTGTAAATTTGTGCATATACCTCTACTATTATCATTTTTATTTTTATTATTTTATTATTATTATTATTTTCACTATCATTCTTATATATTTACATTCACCATCCATTAAGGTATTACCAAGATATTATTGGCCCATAAAAGATTTAATAATTTAATACATTAATATATTTATATGCCCTCCGGTTTTTAAATAGGTTTTTTTCATATATATGTTTATTTATATATTTATATATTTATATATATATATATTTTAAATATTCTTAAAATGCCCCCGCTCCCGTTAGTCCTCTCCTGTTCATATACCCATAAGCACATATCCTTTTCCTTGAGGATTGTAAAGGTTAATAGACCAGATATATACACTGTCAGAAATACATGGTTATATGCCAGTTTATATCTTTTAATCAGCCCATTGCAGTTTTTTTATTTTATTAAAAGGCTCCATCGTTTTGTACACGTTCATGTTGGTCCTCACTCCACCTATCCCCTCCCCCCTCCCTCCCCCCTCCGTTCTATTGGTCCTTCTCCCCCCCACCCCACCCCCACCCCCCCTGTTTGCCTGCACCACTATAGTCCAGACATGTTTATACAACTTCTCTTCTTATGATATAATGTATTGACAATATGTTATAAGCATATCGCAGCAATAGTATTATAGTATGGGCGCGAGTCTACAGGGGGCATACACATCCATTGAACCCCGCCTATGACTCTGCCCATAAATATGCCCATCTCCAAGATGGAGCTTACACAGCCTGAAGAAGGGGCATATGCCTCGCAAACGCATCGCCGGATTTGCATCATCGCATTACCGGAACCGGAAGTGATGTATCGGATAGCTGTACAGGAACCAGGAAACGCCAGGAGCCACCGACGTGTCCCCAGGCTTCTGCTACAGTGCACATCCGCCATACAGAGACTGTCCACATCCGGAATCAACCAGGAACCCCAGTGTGTCCATGCGTAGCCAGCAGTGGCTGAAAACTGCAATGCTCCTAATGTGTTACTCTTGTGAGTAATGTTAACCCTTTTTTTTAATAAACTGAACATTTTATGGTTACACTTAGAGGCGCACTTTTTGTTCTTTAATCCCTTACTACAGAAGATTGGTTTGCTTCTGAAAGGTGCAGCCCTTTGGTTTACCATCCACCACCATATTCCTATGGACTATTATTTCTAGACTATTTAATACACTTATTATATAATTGAAGTTTTGAACCTAATATTATCCTGTATGCTCTCCTTGCTATTTCAAGTTATCATTTTTCCTGCAGAGTATTTTTTTTTTATTTTGCTGTTGTTTTTTCCAAAATAAAAAACTACTCTGGACTCTAATCTTAGGTGTGGTGCCCTCACTGCTATCTATTGGATCTCCCCTAAGACCCCTTCTTTGATTAGGGTTCTTTGTTGAATGGAAGCAGCTGTTAATGAGACAGTTATTCGCCATATTGGACACTAATAATAGATCTTATGTATGCATTTCAGATGATTGCTGTCTGGACGAAGCACGTGACCTAAAATCCTTTTTCCATCCTTATGGATACCTCTGTCAACTCTGGTCAGTTGAGCTCCAATGCAAGAAACGCTCTAAGTGGTTACCCTTTGAAGGTGACTGCCTGTTAGGTCCCTCCTTGAATAAGTACATCAGGGAGATCACAGGAGTAAGAGTACTCTGCTCCCCCAGAAGAAATCTAGCGTCTCTACCAGTAGGACTTCTATGTTTGATGTAAGGAAGGGTTCCTTTTGTCCCTCTCAGTCTTCTAATGCCACTGGAATGTACGTTCCTAACAAGACAAAGCCCTCAAAGCCAGCCAAGGCTGATTCCATGGTCTCTTACAGTGATGGGGCACCCCTACTAAGAGTAGGGGGAACATCTTGTTGGCTATCTTTGCCTTCTGGTCCCAGAAAATCTGAGGTGTCTGCATTCAGAGTGTCATTCCAGGTACTATGAACTAGAGTTTACAACTCCCTCTTCCTTGCTTTGTTCCTTCAAATTTGTCCCCTGCTTCCATCACAATGGGCAGATCTGCTTGCTGCTCTCAAACAGCTCTTGTCTCAAGTGGTCGTTACTCCTGTATCAAAAGAAAAACACTTTCTACTCAAACCCTTTTTACAGTTCTCAAGCTGAACTGGGGAGTCCAGCCCCTTTTTGGATCAAAGACCCTCAGTTTGTTCCTATGGGCTCAAACATTCCTCTTGCAATGCAAGTACGCCCAGTTTAACTCCAGACTAGTGCAACTTAACATTCTGGCAGCATGGGACAGACTCGACACTTGGACCGACCCATATGTCTGACCCCCAAAGCCAGACTTTCTCTAGGTGGTGGATTTCCAACTCCGTGTTGTAGTCAGGGAAGCTTTTCATCTAAAAACATGGATGGTTCTCACAATGGATGCCAGTCTTTTGGGCTGGGGAGCAGTCCTGGGTGCCCTCTAAATGTAATCAACTTAGTCATCACAGCAAGCTTGCCCTCCCTAAAACATTGTAGAGTTCAGAGTGATTCACCTTTCTCTTCAACGCTGGACACTACTATTGCAAGGGCACCTGACGAGAATCCATTTGGGCAGTGTGTCGGCAACAGCCTACATCAACCATCAAGTAGGTGTCCTAAGTCTAAAGAAAACAGACTTGATTTTATTTTGGGCAGAACTTAATGTTTTGGCCCTGTCAGCTGTCGACATTCAAAGTTCAGAAAATTGGCAAGCAGACTTTGTCAGATGTCACTGTATGGATTGAGGGGATGTGCTATCCTTCCAGAGATGTTTTGAGCATTTTTACAACAAGTGAGGGACACTGGATGTGGATCTAATAGCTTCCATATTCATCGACAAATTGAATAATTTTGTTGCCTGGTTCAGGGACCCTCAGGTTTTTGCAGTGGACGCTCTGGTGATGCCATGGGATCAGTGGAACCTGATCTATGCCCCATTGCACCAATTCAATTTGGCACAAGAGGAAGCGAAGCTTAAATATACTAAAACTCCTGCAAGAGAGGACATAGCCCTTTATAGAGTTTAACAGACTGCATGTGTGCCCACTGCCCACACTTAATGCCAGAGCCTTCTGCACTGGGGATAAATGCCCAGTGTGCTTGGGGCTCTAAGAACCTGTGTCCCATTCTGTATGACTATGACTATGAAAGTAGAATATTTGATCTACCAGTAAAATCCATTTTTGGAGCACAGTATGGGACAGAGGTCCCTCTCCTCTGTCCTTATGATCTCCCTATTTCTTGCTACAAAACTGAAGCTAGCTGGGAGTGGATCTTGTTATATAGGGGGATGTTCCTGCAGATTCCCTCTTGCCAGTGCTCAATCGCCTGAATACAATATGACCCAGTCATATTGAATAAAATGCCTGTGTCCCACACTGCACACCAAGAAACAGATTTTACTGGTAAGTCATAAATCCCATTTTATTGTTTCATTCTCATATTAAAGTATATGTAAACCCTCACCTTGTAAAATACCCCCCCCCCCCCCTTGCAAAATAACAGATTCTGTTTCAAAATAAATGAAAGGCAAAACTTTTGCGTATAGATATAAAAAAAAAACATAAATACCTTTTTCCCCCTTTTTGTTTTTTTTATAAGTGATCTGTTCTCAGCTGCACAAGGGGCTCAGAGAGCTGGGGGAGGAGAAACAACAGCACAGTGGTCTTCCCAGTGAATAGCTGTGCAGGGGGGCATGCCAAGACAAGTCTGATAATTGGAGGAGAGCAGGCTGAGCAGCCAGCACAGCTAGAGAACTGACCATGCTGTGGTGTCATGCCTAGCATAGTTTGTTTTTGAAAGGAAAGCAGAGGGATTGGCAGGAACACCTTCACATGCCTGACAAAGGGGTCCTGCGTGGTTCTGAAATGTTGCACTCTGTGATGTGATCCTTCTTTAAATAAAGAATCTTTGGAAGGTGATCCTTGGTGTGCTGGCAAATACGAACACATGGCAGGAACACCAGGGATTTCATACAAAGGAAGGAATACAAAGAGAACAGGATACGTTCTCATACACGTACAGGGTATAACCGGCACATATCAGAAATAGGAAATTTTGGGTTTACTTATTCTTTACGTCTGGATACTTTGAAACCTTTAATAATGATTGTGAAAGTTCTACAAGTATTAAGGCGAGCTATGCAAATTAACAGATATATCTGGCTTTTCACGGAGCCCTTTTGTGAGATTTCAGCCTCTTGACAAATGATTCTGTAATGTGCATCCCCATCTTGTGCAGAGAGATGGGCTTGCTGTTGAGAAGGTAAGAAGCCTGGCAATCAGGGAGCAGAGCTAGTAGTGCAGCCAGGTGCCAAAGATCAATAAAGGATGAACGTTCGAGTCAGTATTAACCTTCTGTTCTCATTAAACGCCTGCACCGGTTACTTCATTTCTACAGAAAGGATACAAAATGTTTCCCACTAATGCATTTTGTAGAAGGGGGGCTGCACCATGGCAGCCTTCATCTATTAAACACTTAATTGCACATCGGTAGTTAGGTATTTACATAATTCTAGATAAAATGTGGAATTACTACTAATCAAGAAATTAGCATGTGTTTGTTTAATCCGCCGTTGAAAAAAATCAATATTTAATTACATTGAATTATTAGCTTTTGCACACATTTTCTAATTGGGTCACAAATAATGAATCAAAATAAAAGAGCATTGTTTCATTCTTTAGTAGTTCCTTTAATTGTCTTAATTAGACAAGATGGTAATTAAGAAGTTATGCATGACAAAAGAAGCCACTAATAGCAATGTGTGCCTTTGTTTTGTGCTGCCAGTTTGATAAATTCTATGTGCAGGAAATAGTGTGTTTATGATATGTATGTTTTCTATAGCTCTAGTAGATATAACACATACAGGTCTATATAACTGTTTAAAGGGAAAAAGCATCTTTGTATTTTACAACACACATCTTTTACATTAAAGGTAAAATTAAAATTGAAAAATGACTATTTTGTTAGTGCATTTAACAGCCTCAAAGACGTATGCACTTTTAATGGAAATCTGTCATCAAAGAATTGCTAGCTGCTTCACTGTTGTAGATCTTTTAATAAGCATTCTACAAATGAAACCAGAAATTCAATTTGCTATGTCTGTTCTGCATTAATGATGTATAAAGAAATGAAACCAATGAGACAGCATGACAGCCAGGGGCCTAACACTTTTGAGCTTAAAAACGATAGACCCCATATTTCTATGACAGGTTTTGTATGCTGCAAATATGTAGCATTGTGCTATATTTATGGAACCCTAAACTGATGAAGAAAAAAAAATGCCATTCTTAACCTGCCTTGAAAATGCTAGTTGCCTTTTTTATGGGGATCCAATAGCTTTCTTACTTTCTCAGTTATGCATTTCTAGTGCCTTTATTTTTATTCTTTATTTACAGTGGCCCAAGTACAGTGGAACCTTGGATTGCGAGTAACGCAGTATACTAGCGTTTTGCAATAGGAGCTGTTTTTTTAAATTCTGACTCAGTTTGCGAGCGCTGCCTCACACAACGAGTAGGATTCAAGCCTCTGTGTATGCAATACTGTATGTGGCCAGAG
Source organism: Glandirana rugosa (assembly GCA_018402905.1). NCBI lineage: Eukaryota > Metazoa > Chordata > Amphibia > Anura > Ranidae > Glandirana > Glandirana rugosa. Next base: position 453,683 of record BLSH010527798.1, read on the forward strand.
GTGCGGGGGCACTGGTGAGGCTCGGAGACGCTCAGAAATACTTGGAGCACCCAAAAGTGTCAACAGTTCCCGAGTGTTTCTGAGCGTCTCCGAGCCTCACCAGCGCCCCTGCACCTCTGGCCACATACAGTACTGCATACACCAGCGCCCCCGCACCTCTGGCCACATACAGTACTGCTTAAACATGCAGTCATTGTGGAACGAATCATCTGAGTTTCCATTGTTTCCTATGGGGAAACTTGCTTTGATATACGAGTGTTTTGGATTACAAGCATTCTCCTGGAACGGATTATGCTCGTAATCTAAGGTTCCACTGTACATTCTTAATTTTTCTCTCAATTTGTCTCATGATATATTAAAGCCAGAGAGAGCCAGGAAACTAGCATTTTCAGAATATATTGAATCTTCCATATTTCTGCCAATACTAGTTTTCTTCGTGTTAACGTAAAGGAGCAGTTGAAATGACCACAAATCAAAAACAAACTTTTCTTTGGGTTTGTGTCAATGATATCAGTATGTGATGCCTCTTAGAGGATTTAGAATTCATTGACAGGTGCATTTGTTTTTTAAGCTCCTTCTGACCTGTATTAAACCCACTTTAAGTGAATTTTGCATTTCTCTAGACTTGTGTAGGAAATTGAAATGAGAAATCCATTGGACACAAACAAAAGCACATACCTCTATTAATGTATAATACCACTTTTTGAAACCTTTTATCTAAAAAAATAACTACACATGAAAAAGCTGCCTATTTGCCCCTCGCCTATAGGCACAGCCTTCATCTAATAGATCAGGGGTTTCCAAACTTTCTAAGCAAAGGGCCAGTTTACTGTCCTTAAGTGTTTAGGGGGGCCGGACCAGTGGGAGAAGAAAATACTCAGTGCCCCATCATTGGTTTTTATTGGGAGGAATAATACTCATTGTTGAAATCCGTTGAAAGAATAGTGCCCCATTGTTGATGTCAACAGGGGGAATGGTGCCCCATCATTAGTGGAATAGTGCCCCAAGGGCCAGATAAAGGCAAGCAAAGGGCCACATCTGGCCCCCAGGCCACAGTTTGGATACCTGTTCTTAGGGCCAATATAGCATTATTTCACTAGCTTTGTGACTTCTTATAAAAGTCATGATGCTGACAATATTTTGTATCCAATTAGCGGCTCTGTACGACGTGATCAGCTGTGTCCAATCACAGCTGATCATGGATGTAAACAGAAGCCAGTTATCTGCAACTCCTTCCTCATGCTGACAGCATGAGGAGAGGAAAATAAGCCAATAACTGGCTTTTCTAAAAGGGACATGTACAGTGATAATCAGGGCACTGATTATCAGTGCGGTCCTAAAAGTGCCGCCAATCGGTACCCACCAGTGCTGCCAATCGGTACCCACCAGTGCTGCCAATCAGTGCCCACCAGTGCTTCCAATCATTGCCCACCAGTACTGACTATTAGTGCCTCCTCATCAGTGCCACCTCATCAGTGCCCACCAGTGCAGACCATCAGTGCCGCCTCGACAGCGCACATCAGTGAAGGAGAAAAATTACCTGTTTGCAAAATATTATAACAAACTATGAAAACTTTTTTTATTTCAAAATTTTTGGTCTTTATTTGTTT
>BLSH010527798.1:479503-491573 GCA_018402905.1 Glandirana rugosa
CGATAGGCAATCAGTCTATTCCGTGTTGCTAATGAACGTAAACAATGTAAGGCTAATCGATACCTATGTACGACGACACTATCTTTGTAACAATTGTAAGAACTGTAAGGACTTCACGAAGGATAACTAAAGATACGAACAACGGTAACGATAGGAATCGACTGTGTCAAGTCGACGCCTAAGCACGTCTATGCACGCCAATCGTAGCAATGATCTCAACTCGCTTGGAGACCTTCAGGCCCAGGCCCACCTTGGGCTTGCTAGCGTGCCTGTTGCTTGGGGTAACTTTAGTTACCCCTGGGCTTGAAAATCCGTGTTTTTACCGACATTTTTCCAGGACTTTGTTACAGCCATTTTTGTGCCTAAAAGTTCGGGTCCCCATTGATTTCAATGGGGTTCGTTGTCCGTGCGATCGTTCGGGTTCCACCCGGACCCGGACTTCCAGAGGTTCGCTCAACTCTAGTAACGATGCTAACCGCACGTATCTGCACGAATCCGCAGCTGAACTGTGTCAGCTAAGGATAGCAATGGCAACAAGCATAGAAATCAATAGGAAGCACTTCAGGAATGTCAAGAATGTTAACAATGTTTCTATCACAGCAGCATGTATCCATAGCTAATCGGAATGTAACAAATGCAAGTAATCGTTGTGCCTTATCTGACTAACGGATAGCAACGGCAGATCAGCTGTTTCTATCCGTTCATGTGAAAGGGGCCTAATAAAGTGGCCTGTGCGTGTACATGTCAAGTTGGTAGGATTTAACCAATCATTAACACTTCTAAGGAAGATAGCACATTCCTGACATTCCTTTAGTATGAAATCAGCTAACGTGATCATTCTTGTATATCTTGTATTATTTATTTCAGGTACTTAGGTTGTATGGCCCCTTAACCAGGTTTAGAATCCATTATTGGTAGAGTTGAGCGAACTTCTAGAAGTTCGGGTTCTGCTGGTTCGGCCGAACTTCAGGACAAAGTCCGGGTTCGGGTCCGGACAGAACCCGAACTTTGCCCCGGACCCCGAACCCCATTGAAATCAATGGGGACCCGAACTTTTAGGCACAAAAATGGCTGGAAAAAAGTCCTGGAAAGTCCTAGAGGTCTGCAAAAGGAAGGAAATGGGGGTAAGGGTGGGACAAGTGCCCTACAAAGAAATGGGGACAGGGAAATAACTTTAAATATTAAAAAAAAAATAAAAACATAAAAAAAATCAAAAATGGAGGTGGATGTGGGCCATCTTCAAACTGTGTGTGAAAAGTATTAATTAACGGTAGAAGCCATATCACTGTTCTAAAATTATCTTCAAACTGTGTGAAAAAAGTATAAATTAGCCGGGAGTACCCATATCACTGTTCTACAATCATCTGGAAACTGTGTGTGAAACTTAATCTAAAACCGGGAGAACCCATATCACTGTTCTACAATCATCTGGAAACTATGTGTTAAACTTTTTCTAAAACCAGGAGAACCCATACTACTGTTCTACAATCATCTGGAAACTGTGTGTTAAACTTTAACTAAAACCGGGAGAAGCCATATCCCTGTTCTAAAATCATCTAAAAACTGTGTGTGAAACTATAGCAGAGAGAAGAATAGGGATATGTGTTCGCTCTGCTATAGTTTCACACACAGTTTTTAGATTATTTTAGAACAGTGATATGGGTTCGCTCTGCTATAGTTTCACACACAGTTTTTAGATGATTTTAGAACAGTGATATGGGTTCGCTCTGCTATAGTTTCACACAGTTTTTAGATGCTTGTAGAACAGTAGTATGGGTTCTCCTGGTTTTAGAAAAAGTTTAACACACAGTTTCCAGATGATTGTAGAACAGTGATATGGGTTCTCCCGGCTAATTTATACTTTTTTCACACAGTTTGAAGATGATTTTAGAACAGTGATATGGCTTCTAGTGTTAATTAATACTTTTCACACACAGTTTGAAGATGGTCCACATCCACCTCCATTTTTGATTTTTTTAATGTTTTTATTTTTTTAAAATATTTAAAGTTATTTCCCTGTCCCCATTTCTTTGTAGGGCACTTGTCCCGCCCTTACCCCCATTTCCTTCCTTTTGCAGACCTCTAGGACTTTCCAGGACTTTTTTACAGCAATTTTCTGAACTTTTAGTAAAATTACCAGAACCCCGGACCCGAACCTGGACTTTTTTTTTGAAGGGTTCGGGTCCAGGTCCCGGACACCCAAAAGTTCAGTACCGACCCGAACTTTACAGTCCGGGTTCGCTCAACACTAATTATTGGATATTATGAGCCAATAATAAAAAAGATATTAAATATGCAATTTCCCCATCAGGGCTTAAATGAAAATGGCGGGTTCTAATAGTGAACCACCATATTCTATGCTTGGGTTGCACTAATGCATTTCATCAGTAGGTGCTGCTGCATATGAAATATGTACTTGCAGCTCCCACACCCAATAAATACTATGAGCTATAGGGGAGGCCTTGTTGCTACACAGGGAAATCATGAACAAAGACCTTGGTTTTCCTGTAAAATCCTTTTAACGTGTACAAATGCTGACTGATGCTGCACGCGGTAAAATACATCAAAGTGGGAGATTTATGACAGCGTGCCATTGTAATACATTGAGGTAAACAAAGGCATTATGTGAGCCTCTCTCTTTTGGGACCTAGGATTAAGTGATCACTTTACATCACACACAGCGTAATCCCATTTTCCATATCTCCAAGTCATAACCAGCAGACATAAATGAAAATAAAGCGGCATTATTTTTCCCTTCATGCCAGGCTTTGCTCCAGGCTGAATTGAGCTGCAGTATATCAGCTGGAAGTGTCATCCTCACTGCAACAGCTGGGCCAGTTAATAACACAACAGTGCGCAAGTTATCTTGTCATAGTTATTTCCCATTTCTGCAACATTCATTCCCCTATGTAAGTGATAAATGTGTTTCGCCCACCTTGCAGTACAGGTTACTAGATGCATTTTAAAAAAGCAAACTTCTGTGTCGTTAAAAGCATTCACAAGCCAGCAATTTTATACAGATTGTAGATGATGATATGACTAGCTATTTCATACAGATTGTAGATAATGATCAGTGCAATGCTGTATATATACATTAGCCCTGATATAAAGAAAACACAGCTCTGAGCTTTTTCAAGGTTTGTGTCCTTTTACTGACCACTATCATACACCACTTCGACACCATTATCCTGCACATTACAGTATTCTGTAAAACAGACTATTTGGCAGTAGTACTGAATGTAAAGAAACAAAGGATGAGAAGTATAAATCTTGAGTTCAGTGTTACAATGTGTGTTGTTAAAATAGCAAGCATTTTCCAGAAAATTAACCCCTTCACGCCAACCACCTCCTGGCCCTAAAAGCCGTGAGGCGGAGGCAGGCATTTTGGTAATGTGATTGACTGCCACAGCGGTCACAAGATCCGAATGCTCCTGATCGGTGCTATGCATCGGAAGCATTCAAGTACACGCCAGCTACTGTGTTGGCAGTGCTCTCAGCACAGTAGGTGGTTTTAACAGGGCACTTGACGTTAAGGCGCACCCGCTGAGCGATGGCATATATGTGTGCGGTTGGCATCTATGGATTGAAGCAGAATTCCAATTATGATCTGTATTGTATGGTTACATTGGTGCAGCTTAAAGACCCGTACACACGGTCCGATTGTTGGCCAACAACGGTTGTCGAACAGCCTGTTGACCGATAATCCGACCATTAGTACACATAATTCGACAGCCGATTTACAATTGTCGTCCAACAGAAGTTGGCTGACAAGACTAGAAAACTTTTGTTGGCCAACAAGGCGTTAGCCGATTGTTGGCTTGTGTGTACAGAAGTTGGCTAACAAAAGTTGGAAGTGCAAACACGCATGCTCGGTGTCCAGGAAGTGTTTGGTCGTGTAAACCTGGGTTCCTAATTCACAATTCACATTCACCTGAACTTCCTCGTTATACGCTCGTAACATGTCACTACATTCGGCTTTGTTGGACGATTACGTGACTACCATCAGTATGCTAGACAAAACCGCCGACAGCCAAATAGGACAAAAGTTAGACACGTGTACGGGGCTTATATTTTCACCTTTTCAGAAAAATGAAAAGGCAAACTAATACCATAGATCGCGGTGATAAACCCCATGTCCCACAGGCCACATGTGGTCATCAGAGCCCTATGATGTGGCCCACAACCTCAAGCCAGGGAAATGCATGCCCATGCTTTGGGATGGCTAGTCGGCAAGCCCAGATCTAGATGAAAGGATTTCCGACCCGCCATACTAGGGCATCCGAGTGCATGGAGCCAGCACCGGCAGTGGAGGAAGCAAGCGGCTATGCAGGGAGCAGGAGCCGCATGAACCGGAGCTTCCTCTGTTGTGCCAGCTCCTGTCCCAGGCGGAGTGATACCATGTGTACTTCTCCTGGGACCTTTCTAGCATCCTGGAGAGTGATGCCAGCAGACGCTGGAAGAGGAAAGGATCAGTGTATTAAACATCACATACACTGCACTTTTGCAATTTGTATATTAGCACTTACAAAAAAGGGTAATTAGGCTTTCAGAAACTGCAACACACCCGCAAGATATAATAGAAGTCTATGGCAAAGCACAGCTACAGTACTTGTCAGCTTCCCTGGTGGTCTCTCAGGTACTTCTAAATATGCATATTTACATTGTGTCAAGCTGTACCAATGTAAGCATGCAATACCTGGAGTTCAACTTTAATACCTGGTTTGCTAAAGGAGTTGAGAAGCTCCTTTTTACTTTGAATATCCAATCAGGTGCAGAGGGAAAAAAGTGAAGAGGGATTTGCTTTTCACATGTTTGGATAATTGGAGTAAATATTCACCAAATTGATTTAGTTGAGATTCTCAACTCCTTTAGTAAACCTGCCTCTTAGTGTCTTTTTCTCTGTACCTTCTGGTTCATGGCCCTCTGCTTTTGAGAAGATCTACTAGATCATTATTGAATGAGGTACACGCTTTCCTCAAGAAAAAGGGTTTGTGAGGTGCTTGACTCTGATCTTTCATCCACTAGTCAGGGCGCATTAGTTGGGCTTGATGGTTGAATCATGGTATCTCTAACACAAAGTGAGGGGGGGGGGGGGGGTGTGAGAGGTCACTAGACTCCACTGAGAAGTTCAAATGAAATTGACAAAATTCCAGATAGCCATCTTAGGAGTCCATAATTTATTGCTAGTAAAATCCAGACAACAGCAAATGAAAAGTAGTCAATTCATTTGGGGCCCAAACAATCCCGCTTATCAGGCCTGAGAAATGACAAGGCTTCCTAAAAAAAAGAAAAACTCCTGGAAAGTGTTCTATATCAGGGAAAGAGCATTAATAGTGGGTGTGCTAAAAAATACTCAAGTATTTACAAGTATAAACAAGTATTTCTAACAAAAGTCCATTGTGACTAAGTGGGCTAAGTTCACATCATTACCAAAGCAGATTTTTAGTCTTGGTTTTTGAAGCCTCACAAACACCTTTCAACGCTGTGTTAATTATGTGCATTGCATTTTCCATGGCAGTTGTCATGTCAAAATGTATCTGACATACAGCATTCGGCTGGCTTTACCAACCTCTAAATGTCTCCATTCACGTCAAAGTAAAAGTGCAGCAAATGTGCTACAAACACCCCTATGGCATTTGCAGCACATTTGAGATGCATTTAGAAAGTTGTACTAGCCGAGATGATAGTAGAAGTATCCATACAATCGAAAACTAATACAGAGGAGACGTCTGGCAAAAATCACGTCAATATCACATCTTAATGTGATAGGCACCCATGGTATCTAAAATTCTAAACCATGTCTAAAGGAGCCCTTAAAGTAGAACGAAGGGCAAAACTTTATTTTTTCATTTTGGATAGAGTAAGGGAGGATTATATAACCTGTGTCAGTTTATTTTTTGCTATTGGGGAGATTTACCTTCACTTCCTGTCTCCATCGCCAAAAGAGGTAGTGAGGGGAAAACCCTCAATTACTTCTCTGAGGACACCCAACATTTGGGATTTTCTTTTACTTTCACTGATAATGGTAAACAGGACAAACAGAGAGGGTGAATCTCCCTAACTGAGGCATGGACAGCAATAAAAACTGACAGGTGTTCTAACCCCTCTCCACTCTATCCAAAACTAAAAAAGTTTTGCCTTTAGTTATACTTCACTGTTCCTTCCCCGAAACACAACACTTTCCAGTAGTTATTTTCTTAGAGAGTCCTATAGGAAGCTTTGTAATTTCTCATCCACTCCCCCCTGGTGAAGAAGGATTGTTTAGCTCCCGAAACATGTTGAATTCTTTTTATCCCCCGTCGTCTCAATTTTATCAGAAATGAATGATAATGGAGTCTTATGACAACTCTCTGGTGCTCTTTTTATCATTGATTTTTATCGTTGATTGTGTCTGCCCTGAGATGATTCACCCTCTCTGTTTGTCATGGTAACCATTGTTGCCAAGGTAGAAAGTGATGAAAAATCCAAAGTGTTATTGTTGTCGTCACCAGAACAGGAGGCAAGGGGAAATTTCAAGTACAGACATATGTTTACTGTTAAAACTCAATCTCTCAAACAGGAACACAGACAATAAAACAAAGGTTATCCAGGTTTACAGTAGGTAAAAAAGTATTGAACACGTCACCATTTTTCTAGGTAAATATATTTTTAAAGGTGCTATTGACATTACATTTTCACCACATGTCTGTAACAACCCATGAAATCCAAACATACAAGAAACCAAAACAAATACGTTCAGAAACAGTTATGTGTAATAAAATGGAATGACACAGGGAAAAGTATTGAACACATAAAGAAAGGGAGGTGCAAAAAGGCATGGAAAGCCAAGACACCAGCTGAAATCTATCAGTAATTAGAAAGCAATCCTGCCCCTTGTCAGTGCAAATTAATATCATCTGGTTCAGGCCCAACTGATGGCCTATAAAAAAGTGTCTCATTACCAAGATGTCACACAAGAAACATCTTATGATGGGTAAAAGCAAAGAGCTCTCTCAAGACCTTCGCAAAGGTATTGTTGCTAAACCTACGGATGGCATTGGTTAAAGAAGGATTTCTAAACCTCTGAATGTTCCAGTGTGCACTGTTGGGGCCATAATCCAGAAGTGTAAACATAATTTCACCATAAACCCGCCACAACCAAGTGCTCCTTGCAAGATTTCTGACATAGGAGTGAAAAGAATTATCAGAAGAGGTGTACACGAGCCAAGGTCTACTTGTGGAGAGCTTCTGAAAAAACTGGAATTAGCAGGTACAATTGTTTAACCGGTTCCAGACCACACACAATATATTTACTGCTGCAGTGTGGAGCTGTCTCGCAAATCGCCGACCCATCGCACTCTGCAGGAGTGTGCCCACGGCCCAGGCGGACCTGATGTCCGCTGGCGAGCCATGGTGAGCTGCCAGAGAGAGAGAACGGGGAACCGCCGATGTAAGCACGGCGGTTCCCCACTCTGTCAGTGGGCATGTAAGAGATCTACTGAGCCCTGTCACTGGGATCAGTTAGATTTCTTATGCCCAACAGTTAACCCCTAGAACTCCCCCTGCAGGTTAATTAACCCCTTCACTGCCAATGGCATTTATACAGTAATCAGTGGATATTTAAATTTCTGATTGCTGTATAAATATTATTGGTCCCACAAAAGTGCCAAAAATGTCCGACATGTCCGCCCTAATATCAAAGTCCTGATAAAAATCACAGATTGCCGCCATTACTAGTAAAAAAAAATAAAAAAAAAATGTAAAAATGCCAGAAATGAATTCTCATGGTTTGTAAACACGTCAACTTTTGCATAAACCAATCAAACACAGATTGCGTTTTTTTTTTTTTTAACCAAAAATATGAGGAAGAATATAAATCGGCCAAAACCGATGAATAAATTAGTTTTTTTATATATTTTTTTGGATTTGTATTTTAGCAAAAAGTAAGAATTTTTTTCTTTTTTTTTTTTTTTTTTGCAAAATTGTCGCTTTTTTTGTTTATAGCAGTGATCAGAAATGACACAGAGGTGATCAAATACCACAAATACAGAAAGCTCTATTTGTGGGGAAAAAAAGGACGCAAAATTTGTTTGGGTACAACGTCGCACAACTGCTCAATTGTCACTTAAAGCGACGCAGTGCCGAATTGCAAAAAGTGCTCTGGTCCTACAGTGGGAAATCCTTCCCGGAGGTGAAGTGGTTAAAAGAAAACAATAGGTAATGCATTCATCCTCCATGGCCTGTATGCACGCTCACAATGCAAGACTCCATTCCTGAAGAAAAAGCATGTTGAAGCTTATTTAAAGTTTGCTGCACAACATTTAGACAAGCCTGTGAAATACTGGGAGAATATAGTCTGGTCAGATGAGACCAAAATTGAACTTGTTGATGCCATAATACACTTTATATTTGGAGGTCAAATGGCATTGCACATCACTCCAAAAACACCCCCATACCAACAGTGAAGTTTGGAGGTGGGACATCATGGCGTGGGCCTGTTTTTCAGCATACAGTACTGGCAAACTTCATGTCATTGAAGAAAGGATGAATGTAAAAATGTACATTCTTGATAAAAATCTGCTGCCATCTACCAGGATGATGGAGATGAAACGAGGGTGAACATTTCAACAAGACAAATATTTCAAGCACAAAGCCAAGGAAACGCTCAATTGGTTTCAAAGAAAGAAAATAAAGCTGCTAGAATGGTCCAGCCAATCGCCTGACTAGAATCCAATAAAAAAATCTATGGAAAGAACTAAAGATCAGAGTTCATATTAGAGGCCCACAGAACCTTCAAAATTTGAAGACTGTGTGGAAGAATGGGCCAAAATCACACCTGAGCAATGCATGCGACTAATTTCTCCATACAGGAGGCGTCCTGAAACTGTTATTACCAGCAAAGGATTTTGCATGCAGTATTAAATACATTTCAGTTAGTGTGTTCAATTATTTTTCCCTGTATCATTCCATTTTATTGCACATAACTTAATTTCTGAACGTATTTGTTTTGGTTTCTTTATATGTATGGATTGCATGTGTTGTTACCAACATGTGGTGAAAATGTAATGTCAATAGCACCTTTAGAAATATATTTACCTAGAAAAATGGGGACATGTTCAATACTTTTTACCCACTGTATGTGTTATTTAGTAAGACCCCTTTCACGATGGGCTGGTTTGCAGGCGCTTTAGCGCTAAAAATACCGCCTGAAAACTGCCTCTCAATCCTCCCCAATGTGAACGCCTGAGTGCTTTCACACTGGGGCAGTGCGCTTGCAGGATGGGAACAAAAGGTCCTGCAAGCAGAATGTTTGGGGCAGTTTGGGAGCGCTGTATACACAGCTCCTCTACCGCCCCTGCTATTGGAATGAATGGCCAGCACTTCCGAAGCACCACAACACAGGGGCACTTTAAACCCCTTCTGGGGGGTTAAAAGCGCCCCCCTAGTGGCGGCAAAGTGCCGCTTAAACAGCGGTAAAGCGCCACTAAAAGTACCATGCTTTACCGCTAACGGACCCGCTGCTTCAGTGTGAACGTGGCCTTAAGGTACACACTATATACAGCTTTAATCTTGAACAATGCTGTTACTGTTCCTTTGCCTAAAAGTAAATGTTATTTTAAAATAAATGTCCAATTTATGGTCCCATGTACCCTTCCCTCTGTTTTTGTGATTGTCTGGAATTAATTTGTTATAAATAGAAATGAAAGTATAAAATGTTCATACTCTGTCTTGTTTGAAGTTACTCACTTAATTGCAAACTATGTTCACCTATTGCATTTATATTCAAACAATATTTGCCCATCAGCATTATCCTGCAACTTGATGGATTCAAATTTTAAACAAGACTTGCCCATCACATTTAAATTCAGGCAAGCTTTGTCTGCCAAATAAAGTCTGCCACTGCACACACATACAAACACCCTGAAAATGATAACCAAATTCCATATAATACAGATGGAGGAATATCCAGCAAATGTTCTTTATAAATCCTGTATAATAATAATAAATAGATCTTTTTATGGTTTTACGAGGTTGAGTTACACGCTAAAGGCAACATGAAGTGAGAAAACATTCCCTAACCACCTCTATCAGCACACAAATGGCCCCTCCTGGACACCAGGTCTATTTTCCTCTATAGTATATGGTTGCTGCCCACTCTGGTGCACAAATTCCAACCCGGCATCCTGGTCTTACTTTTAGACATCTAGACAGCTGAAGAGAAAAACTGAGTGGACATGCAGAAAGCGTCTGCTATGTGCTGATATCAATGGTTTGAGTATACTTTAAATCAGCAAATTCTCATGTTGTGTCAAATCTCTTGCATTCTTTGCTCTGTAGATTGCATTTCCATGCTTCCTGGTTCAAATCCAGGCCTGTAAAGTCATTGCACTATTTATAGCCTGTTTAGATCATATTTTTATTATTGCCTACCAGCGCGGATTTCTGCAGTGACACCTGGGATGGCGGCTGATAAAAATTCAAGGTCACATGGCTAACCCACTTCTAGTGATGTGGAATAATTTGATTTGTACTCACATGGAAGACTTTAAGTGAATTTTACATTAGGTTCTATATTTAGCAGAAGCAGTAGAGCGAGTTTATAATGCACAGAGGTTTATCACAAATGTCCACCTGTGCTCCTGTCATTTTAGTCCTCTTTATTCTGAACACAGCTCCCCGACCTCTGCCCACTTATTTGCCGCTCTAATGCTTTATCAGCGTGCTTTGCTAGTGGGATTACTTGATTTGTTTCTTTGTGTGTTGTAAATTGAACATGGCCAGTAATTATTGCCTTGTTTATGATTTACAGGGAAAAGTGGAGGAGGCTTTAAAGGCTTTTGAAACCCTGGTAGAGAACTATCCACAGAGTCCAAGAGCCAGATATGGCAAAGCCCAGGTATGTTATCTTCCAAAGGAAAAATGGAGACACTGGTACGTTCAAGAATGCATCAAAAATATGTAAATATCCGTCATTTAATCCAAAGGCCAGTAGGAATGTAAAAGGTGGAAAATTTTTGCAAGTCTTTCCCATTATTCTCCTATACTGTATTTAATTAATGTCAGCCATGTAAAGACTGATTTTCTATATTGCGGACATCAATCTGAGTTAAAAGCTATTGATGTGTACTACAGAGGTTAAAGAGACTCATGCTGGGACTTTGGCTTCAATGCTCTTTGTGTTGCTAGCCCAAAACAATTTTATAAATCTGATCAAGTACAGCTAGGCATCTTCATTAGGGGATGCAAGCAATAACAACCCCTGTGCTTCCCTCATTATAGAGTTAAAGCGGTAGTTAAATCCGCTATATGATTTTCATTTTAGGGGCCCCCAGGCAGGTAATGCCATAATGTGCTAGTATGCACAGCATTATTAGTACATTATGGCAGATTTACCTGTCAAACGGTGCCCCCCAACGCATCCATCTTCGCCCAGTCTTCCTTCCCGGTTCTGTGCCTTCGGCTGTTTGATAGGCCAGTCCACTATTGCGTCACTCCAATGCATGAAGTCACATCGGGCCGTAAATGTTCGCTGAGCTGCACATGCGCAGCTCACTGTACTTGATGGCTAACAGGCAGGAGGATGCATTTATGGCAGAAGAAACCAATAGGGTCCCTTCTGTCATAAAAACCCTGCATGTCAGCAGATTTTTGAAAAAATTTAGTTGACTTCCACTTTAACCGCTTGCCGACGGCTGATCGGCAATTGACGGCGACAATGTGGCTCTGTAACGCGAATCGCCGTCATACGACGGCGGCCGCGATACAGAGCCACTGTGAGCGCGCGCTCACTGTGTCCGGGGGGGTCCAGGGAGCGGGTCCGGCGGCTTCGATTGCCGCCGGCCACCCGCGATGCCCCCCCCGGAGCGAATGAGCGGAGGTCCGTGTATGTAAACACGGACCTCCGCTCTGTGTGAGGGGGAAGGGAAGTGATCACAGCCTTCCTGTAAGTGAAGGCTGTGACCACTTCCTTTCCCCAGCTAGGCAAGTCCCCCTACAGTAAGAACACGCCCAGGGAACACAGTTAACCCTTAGAGCGCCCCCTGCAGGTTAACCCCTTCACTGCCAATGGCATTTACACAGTAATCAGTGC
>BLSH010527798.1:494393-507428 GCA_018402905.1 Glandirana rugosa
GAGACGTGGAATGTCTCCCATTTTTTAATTGTAACCGCCGTCTCTTCAAAGTACTGTCGTCGGTACTACATAACATCCAGTGGTGAAACCTACTTCACTTCGTTGTATGATCTCGTCACCTGTAAAGATTTTGGGACAACGGCTCTCTTCGGGTGACCTATCCAACGGTGGTATACACAGTTTATTCTTCAATAGAAACGTCCGCTATACCAAAATTAATTAGAAGTGGAAACCCGAAACACAGGTTTTCAAGAAAAAGGTGATGAATGAAAACCTGTGAAGTCCAACTTTATTTTACGACTATTATTTCTACGTCATCGTAGAAATCTGAATCGATTTTATCGTCGTTTTTGCCACGTACGTGTCCTTTCCTTCTACCATAGATAGTGCATGCACCGTTTTTGCTGCTATTTTAGCTAAGTCTAAAGATGCTACTGCATCTTTATTATCAGCATTTTATTTCAACCTGAAGTGTCCAAAAGTAAGTAGTGGAAAAAGAACTTTTGGACACAAAGCCCAAAGGTGAAGATTAATTAAAACCATATCGCCTGCAAAGATAACTTCTTATTTGACACATATGGTGGCAACCTATCCAGTGGGCTTCTCTCGGCAACAGGGTTTTAGAAATGTCCACTGCTCTAGTATGTTGCTTCACTTCATCCAAAGTGGTGACCTACAATACATCATGGCTGCTGTCATGAAACTTCTCTGCCGCCAATGTTAATTTTTTACCCTCTGTAAGGTGCAGAGTTGCTAGTCTGATGTTTGGAATATGTTTCTTAATTCAGACACTAAATTTGTTTTGAGTCTGATCCACATATAGTTTCTTGTAAGAACAATTTAGAGCATATACTTTAAATCACTCCTGTTGTGTGCAATGTAATAAATGGCATTATCTTATAATAGCAAGTCCCACTATTATTCCAAATTCTGCATTACATGCTTATAAATGGAGCACAATCCATATGAATGGCTTCTAAGAAAATGTTGCTTCCTTAAGTGCAAGTAGTGAATCTTGAGAAATTACTTCAGCGAAGTTTATCGCTTTAAGTCTGAAGCTCATCAAGCTGTGAAGGAAGGATTGCTGGCAAGGTAATGAACCTACCAGTCTTTATTGTCTCATCAGATTGAAGTTGTGGCCAGTATTTCTTTCACAGTTTATAAAGTCCAGGACCATTGGTTATTGCAACACCTGTTCAAAGGCATAATCTGCATGTTTTGGTCTCAATGTTGTGCGATTATTCTGCTGGTCTTGTAAGTTTGTGGATCTGTTTAAGGATTTCAGGTTATCAGAACTGCCTGTTCTAAAAAAAAAGTTTACTTTTTTGTGCAACATTTCCTGAAGTATAGAAATTGTCCCACTAGAATATTATTCTGTAAACCATTTAATATGGAAGCTTTGGCAATGCAAATACAGTAGCTGTTTATTGTCATGGGTTTTCTATATGCAGTAATGACCATCGTCATCTTCTATCAATTTTAAGTTTAAAACTGAATATAAATATTTTAAGATTATTAAAATACAACTTATTGATACATCACAACAAAGTTTAGATAGACCAGTCCATAAAATCAAAATATTATCGATGAACTTAAACCAACACTGAATGAAGGAGTGGTCAGCTGCATACCTGTCACTGAACACAGTCTTACTTTCCCACCATCCCAAAAAGAGTTTGACAACAGATGGAGCACACTTTGACCCCGTTGCTACTCCCAAAATCTGTAAAAAAAAAAAAAAGCATGCCATAAAACAAAAAATAATTATGTTTTAGTATAGAATCCAATGTTCTAAAATAAATTCTGGTAGGTGGAAATTTGACCGAGATTCTATATTTTAAATGTGTTTTACTGTATCTATCGCTGCTCATTGACAAATAGTGTATAGTGACTCCACAAAAAGTGTTTCCAAAAGCGTTCCTGGGCATAGTGTCAGTTCTTCCAGATCTTGAAAAAGTGACATAAAGTGCATCCGGAAAGTATTCACATCGCTTCACTTTTTTCCACATTTTGTTATGTTCCAGCCTTATTCCAAAATGGACTAAATTAATTATTTTCCTCAAAATTCTACAAACAATACCCCATAATGACAACGTGAAAGAAGTTTGTTTGAAATCTTCTCAAATTTATTAAAAATAAAAAACGAAAAAAAATCACAAAAAAAAGTGCGTACACATCATATTTTTGTAAATATTTTATTATATATCTTTTTATGTGACAACGCTGACGAAATGATACTTTGCTACAATGTAATATAGTGAGTGTATTGTACAGCTTGTATAACACTGTAAATTTGCTGTCCCCTCAAAATAACTCAGCACACAGCCATTAATGTCTAAGCCACTGGAAACAAAAGTGAATATACCCCTAAGTGAAAATGTCCAAATTGGGCCCAAAGTGTCAATATTTTGTGTGGCCACCATTATTTTCCAGCACTGCCTTAACCCTCTTGGGCAAGGAGTTCACCTGAGCTTCACAGGTTGCCACTGGAGTCCTCTCCCACTCCCCCATGATGACATCACAGAGCTGGTGGATGTTAGAGACATTGAGCTCCTCCACCTTCCAATTGAGGATGCCCCACAAATGCTCAATAGGGTTTAGGTCTGGAGACATGCTTGGCCAGTCCATCACTTTTAACCTCACCTTCTTTAGCAAGGGAGTGTTCTTCTTGGAGGTGTGTTTGGGATCGTTATCATCTTGGAATACTGCCCTGTGGCCCAGGCTCCGAAAGGAGGGGATCATGCTCTGCTTCAGTATGTCACAGTACATGTTGGTATTCATGGTTCCCTCAATGAACTTTAGCTCTCCAGTGCCAGCAGCACTTATGCAGCCCCAGACCATGACACTTCCACCACCATGCTTGACTGTAGGCAAGACACACTTGTCTTTGTACTCCTCACCTGGTTGCTGCCACACATGCTTGACACCATCTGAAGCAAATAAGTTTATCTTGGTCTCATCAGACCACAGAACATGGTTCCAGTAATCCATGCTCTTAGTCTGTCTTCAGCAAACTGTTTGCAGGCTTTCTTGTGCATCATCTTTAGAAGAGGCTTCCTTCTGGGACGACAACCATGCAGACAAATTTGATGCAGTGTGCGGAGTATGGTCTGAGCACTGACAAGCTGGCTCCCCACTCCTTCAAGCTCTGCAGCAATGCTGGCAGCTCTTATATGTCTATTTTCCAAAGACAACCTTTGGATATGACGCCGACCACGTGGACTTAACTTCTTTGGTCGACCACGGTGAGGCCTGTTCTGAGTGGAACCTGTCCTGTTAAACTGCTGTATGGTCTTGGCCACCGTGCTGCAGCTCAGTTTCAGGGTCTTGGCAATCTTATAGCCTAAGCCATCTTTATGTAGAGCAACAATTCTTTTTTTCAGATCCTCAGAGAGTTCTTTGCCATGAAGTGCCATGTTGACCTACCAGTGGCCAGTAGGAGAGAGTGAGAGCGATAAAACCAAATTTAACACATCTGCTCGCCATTCACACCTGAGACCTTGTAACACTAATGAGTCACATGACACCGGGAAGGGAAAATGGCTAATTGGGTCCAGTTTGGACATTTTCACTTAGGGGTGTGCTCACTTTTGTTGTCGCAGTTTAGACATTAATGGCTGTGTGTTCAGTTATTATGAGGGGACAGCAAATTTACACTGTCATGCAAGCTGTACACTCACTACTTTACATTGTAGCAAAATGTTTCTTCAGTGTTGTCACATGAAAAGATATAATAAAATATTTACAAAAATGTGAGGGGTGTACTCACTTTTGTGAGATACTGTACATAAGTATTCACAACCTTTGCCATGACACTCAAAATTGAGCTCAGGTGTATCCTGTTTCCACTGATTACCCTTGAGATGTTTCTATTACTTGATTGGAGTCCACCTGTGGTAAATTCAGTTAATTGGACATGATTTGAAAAGACGCACACCTGTCTATAAAAGGTCCCACAGTTAACAGTGCATGTCAGAGCACAAACCAAGCCATGAAGTCCAAGGAATTGTCTTTAGACCTCCGAGACAGGATTGTATCAAGGCACAGATCTGGGGAAGGGTACAGAAATAATTCTGCAGCATTTACGGTCCAAATGAGCACAGAGGCTTCCATCATCTGTAAATGAAAGAAGTTTGGAACCGCCAGGACTCTTCCTAGAGTGAGCCATCCTGAGCAATCGGGGGAGAAGGGCCTTAGGCAGGGAGGTGACCAAGAACCCGATGGTCACTCTGACAAAGCTCTAGTGTTTCTCTGTAGAGAGAGGAGAACCTTCCAGAAGAACAACCATCTCTGCAGCACTCCACCAATCAGGCCTGTATGGTAGAGTGGCCAGACGGAAGCCACTCCTCCATAAAAGGCACATGACAGCCTGCCTTGAGTTTGCCAAAAGGCACCTGAAGGACTCTCAGACCATGAGAAACAAAATTCTCTGGTCTGATGAAACAAAGACTGAACTCTTTGGCCTGAATGGCAAGTGTCATGTCTGGAGGAAACCAGGCACCGCTCATTACCTGGCCAATACCATCCCTACAGCGAAGCATGGTGCTGGCAGCATGCTGTGTGGCAGAAACTGGGAAACTAGTCTGCATCAAGGGAAAGAAGAATGTAGCAATGTACAGAGACACCCTTGATAAAAACCTGCTCCAGAGCATTCTGGACCTCAGACTGGGGCGAATGTTCATCTTCCAACAGGATAATGACCCTAAGCACACAGCTAAGAAAGAAGTGACAACTCTGTGAATGTCCTTGAGTGGCCCAGACTTGAACCTGATTGAAAATCTCTGGAGAGATCTTAAAATGGCTGTGCATCGACGCTCCCCATACAACCTGATGGAGCTTGAGAGGTCCTGCAAAGAAGAATGGGAAAAACTGCCCAAAAATAGGTGTGCCAAGCTTGTATCATCATACTCAAAAAGACTTGAGGCTGTAATTGGTTCCAAAGGTGCCTCAACAAAGTATTGAGCAAAGGCTGTGAATACTTTTGCACATGTGTTTTTTGTTAGTTTTTTTATTTTTAATATATTTCAAACAAAATTCTTTCACATTCTCATTATGGGGTATTGTTAGGAGAATTTTGAGGAAAATAATGCATTTGAATCCATTTTGGATTAAGGCTGTAACATAACAAAATGTGGAAAAAGTGAAATGCTGTGAATACTCTCAGAGTCTCTAACATAAGAGGAAAGATTAAAATAAAGAGCTGTAAAAAGAAACAAAAAAGTGCATCAGGTTTCAGTTAGCCTCCCTATTCCTGAAACTGTGGGTCAGCCAGGAGGGATAGTATGATTTGAAAATGAAATGTAAGATATTCTAACTCATAAAATGACGGTATCCTCTCTGGCCGCAAGTAGAGAAAGATATCCTTTTTTTCTAATAGGGTTGAAGGGTATCAGCCTGTAATGGGCCATGTTATTAAGTTTGAGCGTCTCAATGGGCCATGCCACAAATTTACCCTCTTTGTCTGCTTCTTTAATTAGGAAGTCTCCTCAAGAGGTTACATAGAGCCTTTGTCTCCTCTTGAGTTAGGTTCCCTCTCATCTTATTTCTAGTAGGTATACTTTTCACTTCTGAAGAAACAGGATAATGAAACAATTTTACTGCAGGTCAAACATTCAGTTAAGTTATAGTGCCATTGGGATATCTGAATATCTGGGACCTTTGTAGCTTTCTATTCATCTCTCTTATCATAAAGAAATAAATCCTGATGATAAAAGAAGAAGAAATAAATCCTGAAAGACTTGGCTGTCTGTCATCCATATCTGATGGCAGTTGTTCTACCATATAACTTTCTGCATATTTCAGTTTTCTACAATATATATATATATATATATTAGTTTAACTAAACTGTTTGTTGAGAAAGAAAGACCCATATGTAAAACCTTCTGTTCAATCTCAGACAATGACATGCTTGATAAATTAATAATCAATTGTGCATCTTTTTGCTACTCAAAGTCTTCCTCTGTATATTTGTCTTGTAACACTTGTGTGAAGTGTTTGACTTTCTTGACTTTGAGCCCTGTGTTTGTGGCCATCTCTCCTGGTTTCCTTTACTATGTTTGTGTCGCTTCCAGATACGAAAAGCTCACTCTCCATGTCTGTGCCAGGCATTAGCCCCTCACCATCAGACTTACCTTGTCATACACCGCCTCTTCTTCATTGCCTTTGTGTTTCCACCTATATGTAGAAAACTTTGAACTGCTCTCTGAGTTGTTGCAACTCTTTGGTCAGTTCACATATATCTTTTTTAATAGATGTAAGAAGGAATCTATCATGTCCAAAAAAAAAAAAAAAAAAATCAGATTTCTGAACTTTCACTTAGACCCAGCTCTCATTTCTGTTTAAATTCCTTAGACACCTCCCAGGCCAGAAAAATCTGTACTCTAATGCCTTTAATGAAAATCTGTTCTTACAAATGCAGTTCTAAACTCTATATTTCACCATACTTATGAAAATTTAGTATGTTTATCTTGCAATTTACTATATAAATCTCTTTAAATGAGGAGTAACGTTGGCTTGAAATATCATATGCAATTTATCCTGCCAGTTGGATTCTAAATCATGTAAAAAGGCTTCCAATTTTCTAGTAGGCTATGTTTTGTGTGGTACAAGCAAAAACATATATATATATATATAAAGATATTTTGTAAATAATGCCAAGTTTTATCAATACTAGTGTGCAGATTTGGTCATTGGGTCAAACATTTTGTAGGCAAGGACAATTGTCATGCTTGCCCCTAACACAGGTGGTCAGGCACTATAGCTGGCTTCAGCTATAGCGGCCCCCTTTCCCATAAGACAAGCAGGCCTACCGGTACTTGGTTGCCCTCAGGACTAATACACAATGCTATAGTGCCTGGCTACCACGGTGGGGGTGCGAACTGAGCACAGCAAACAGGTACTTGCGTTTGGCAGACAGGCAGAGTGGTTCAATGACAGTCCAGATACAAGGCAAACAAGGTTCAGAATAGTCAGGGTCAAATCCATAGTCAAAAGGCAAGCAGAGTTCAGAGAGTAGTCAATATATGATCGGAGATCATCAACGAGGGGCTCCAAACTAGCAGGCAGGACAGACAAACAGAGAGCTTGGAGCATGTGTTACATACGTAATATCACAAGCATGAGACTGTATGCTTGGCTGGCTTAAATCAAGTTTGGTCTCCACCCAGAGACTGGCCACATCAATCACTTTGCAAGTGGACAATCAGGCAAGGAGAATGTATCTCAGCCAAAACCAGGATGCTGGAATGAGACCAACAGCTATCAAGGATCAGGAGCACTACATGCTCCTGACAACTATAATACACACAAATACGCAAAGCAGCACCAATGAGTGTGCAGACCGAGAAAAGCATAATATACACACAATAGAGTACCCCCAAAAAGACAATTATCTGCAACACAAAAGTGTATGAAAAAGTAATGTAGCACAATACAATAGTAAAGCAAAATCTACAAGATGAAAACATTTAAAAACCCTAATAAATATCTACAAAGCAATCACTTTAACCTGGTATCAAAAGGAATGCAAATTAAGTCCCGAGTTGTACTGTCCTGGGTCAGTAAATAAACATATGATATTGTATTCTACAATTCACGGATAAAACACACATCACATGCTGAATACAATATATATATATATATATATATATATATATATGAACATAATTGCAATATGTGTTTGTAAACCCGATCCCCAAAATCTTAATACTAATTCCTCAAATTACCAAAGAATAAGTCTACAAATACAGGAGAAATGAGGAGAAAGGATATGATGGAAAAGTATGTGTGCTAAACCTGTGAGAGAAAAGGAGAGATTGTGTATCCTGGCTCAGTGCAAAATGGTGGACGATATAATAGGGACTGGTGACCAAAGGTTCTACATGAATCAATATTGTATGCTGCTAAATTCTGTATTTAATAATTATAGAGAGGTTAACCCGCATCCCTAACATATATGTGTGAATAGAAAGAGAATCCCCCAATGGGACTTAGGTGGGAAACCAGCTCATCAAAAGTATACCACAGAGTAAAATTTAAACATTTATTGGTTTATTTAAAAAAAGATCCCAAACATCAGGGTCCATGAAACAACATGAAAACAAACAATAAGATTAGATGGAAACAAAAAGTTGCATACATACAAATGGTGAAAATACGTATAAATATAGATATGGAAGCACTGCTAATATGACCACTCCACTCTGCCCAAATGTTGGCAGAGGAAGCCCAACGCATTTCGAAATTGATTAATCCTAGATCTTCATTAGGGGTATGTGGTCAAACATTTAAAAAGTCCTCGTTTATACAAGGCACTGGTTAACCGGGCATAGAGGTATCCACATGTATGTATACAAGCTACCTGAACCTGTTCCAGTCCAGCAGGAGGTAACAAGGGGGGAGTATAATTGATAATTTTTATGAAGGCTTCAATTTGATGTCCCGTTAGGGTGTCATAAACAGGAAAAAGAATTTGCAGTTAGAACTGGGGGTAAGAAGCGTGAAGGTAAGCACCAACACTCATTTTGTCATTAGAGCCTGTTGAAGAGCTACCCAGGAGACATCTAACAATGTTAATATATTCAAAAGAGTATGCGACCAAATGAAGGACTGCTGAGAAGATGTCCCGGTTCCAGTGTTTTAAGGATCACTGTATCCAGCAGTCTCATTGACCTGAGACCGCTCTGAGATCCGGCATCAAGTCTACTTACTCATCCTTGGGGTCCCTCCATCAGACATCTTCTCAGCAGTCCTTCATTTGGTCGCATACTCTTTTGAATATATTAACATTGTTAGATGTCTCCTGGGTAGCTCTTCAACAGGCTCTAATGACAAAATGAGTGTTGGTGCTTACCTTCATGCTTCTTACCTCCAGTTCTAACTGCAAATTCTTTTTCCTGTTTATGACACCCTAACGGGACATCAAATTCAAGCCTTCATAAAAATGATCAATAATACCCCCCCCCCCCCCCTTGTTACCTCCTGCTGGACTGGAACAGGTTAAGGTAGCTTGTATACATACATGTGTGGGATACCTCTACGCCCGGATAACCAGTGCCTTGTATAAACGAGGACTTTTTAAATGTTTGACCGCATACCCCTGATGAAGATCTAGGATTAATCAATTTCAAAATGCGTTGGTCTTCCTCTGACAATATTTGGGCAGAGTGGAGTGGTCATATTAGCAGTGCTTCCATATCTATATTCATACGTATTTTCACCATTTGTATGTATGCAACTTTTTGTTTCTAAGCTTATTGTTTGTTTTCATGTTGTTTCATGGACCGTGATGTTTGGGTTCTTTTTTTAAATAAACCAATAATTGTTTAAATTTTACTCTGTGGTATACTTTTGATGAGCTGGTTTCCCACCAAAGTCCCATTGGGGGTTTCTCTTTCTATTCACACATAAAGGTTCTACGTGTGTTGCAGTGTAAGCAACTTCATCAGGTGCATTGATATGCTGGAATGGACTGGGGTCCTTTTTTATGGTCCCTCTAAGCATGGGCACGGCAAAAGTGACTGCCAATCAGGGGCAGCGTGTATAGAAGACTCTATCACTGCAGGATCTGGAAGGGATGTACACCAGTCAAGACTGATTGAGCATCCCTATGGTTAGGAGACCTGAAAATAAGTTGTGCAACAAAAGTAAAAATAAAATAAAGAATAAATCTAAAAATGGTACGTTGTTAGCTGTTGTGGTAAAGGAAAACTCCAGGCAAAATACAAAATTCAGCAATAAGTATGTAAAGTTAAAAAGAAAGAAAAATGGTTTATATGTACCTGCTTCATTTGGATGCATTAGGCTTTTGGAAGCAGACTGATTATGCGGGCTCTTGACAGCACAGTAGCCATTGCTAACATGCAATTAAATTCATTGCTAAATGTTTCACCCTTTGCCTAGCCATTGTTTGCACTTGCTGTGTAGGGATTTGTAACGCTTTTTTTCCAGACAACCTGGCTTTTATATATTTTTTTGGGGATTTTTTTCCTTATTGGAGTTATACTTCACACCACTGCAATGATTTTATACATTTTGTATTTATTTGAACTATGTATATCTAATGTTTCGCTCTTTTTCTTTGGCACACGTTAAATGGTATGATTTGGGTATGTGAGACTCTACTTATGCTATAATATTTTGTAGTTGTAAGGGCTCGTTTACACTTGCTTTGACTTCAATGCACATTAAAGCCTCTACTGCTTCAACAAGCTTTTATGATTCAGTGGCTGATGAGGCTTCGGTGGTGCTCTGATGAGGCTTTGGTGGTGCTTCAATGAAGCTTTGTTTAAGCTTGGCCTATGCCCTGTGTGTTGATATCTCACACCTGCAATTTCTCCAAAGCGAAGCTAATGCTGAATTAAAGCCTCTGAAAAGTCACAGGTGCTTCAAACGGGCTTTGTCATAGACTTCTATGGAGGCATTGAAGAGGCTTTGAAGCATGGCTTAAGCTACATGGGGTATAATTTTTGACACAAGGTTGAAGCGAAGCAAAGCCAACGCACAGTGTAAACAGGACTGTAAACTAACCATTTTATTTAGTGACAGGAGCTTTGACTGGCGTTAAGGGAGCTTTAACAAAGCATGTCTGATGCCCTGTTTTGAAGCAAGAGTAAACTAGCCCTGACTGTGATGTCAATTTTAGATCATTCCTTTAACAGAACTCCCCCTAGCACCCTTCTAGTTTTTATTTATTTTTTTATTTATGCAAACTAAATGTATAATGAATTCCAGGTAAAATGTATAAGGCATGTACACACGTGCCTCTTAATAGATATTCTTTTTTGTGTATAACTGTCAAATAAAAAAATGCCAAAGATTTTGAATGGAGCTGTCCAGCAAAGAATAAATGGAACGCATTGAAGTTTCTCTATAGCCACATCTTGTTTTTCTGTTTTTTGTTAAATGATGAATTGGATAGAGAAGAATTATAACCCCAATCAGGTTTTTATTGATGGCAGTGTCTTACGGTGGAGATTTACCCCTCCCTGTTTGCCTTGCTGACTATTGTCCTTGGGAACTGAAGCAATGGAAAATGCTAAATTTTACAGCTGTCATTGGAATAGAAGGGAAGGGAGGAATTTTCCAATAGGGATTTTTACAGTGGCAATTTTCTAAGAGGGTAGACTCCGTCACTTTGGAGAGATTTATTTCTACCTGTTGTGTTTTGGAGACAGTTAATAGGCACAGCAAAAAATATGAATACTGTACACATAAAATTGCACACTGACACCACATACAATATATGCATTTTCAAGTGCAGTTTCGGTATGAAGTTTCAATTTTTCTCTCTAATTGCATACTGAAAAATATAAAATACATTCATAGGTGTGTGTTAATTTAAAAAACCTTTCTCTGAATTCAGTAGTCAGCTGGCTGGAGTATTCTGTTTTAATGATAAGGCCTCATACACACGGGCGTCTGAAAAAAAATAAGCAAAATGTCGGGTTCGACGGTTTGAAAAAAATTGGCATTTTTATCGGCGTCTTGTATCGATGTTAGTGAACGTTAGTGAGCGTCGGCGTTTTTAAAAAAAAATCAGTCCTCTGATATTTTTCAACCTAAAAACGTTGGCGTCAAAAAACGCCTGTTAACACCGGTACGACGTTAGCGGGCGTTAGTGAGCGTTTTGCCGATTGGCGTCAAAAAACGCCAAAACGCTACAGCCTCAGAGCGCACTGGTCCTGCGTTCTAGAAACCGCTCACTAACGCTGACGCCCTCTACTGCTCCAAAAGGCCGGCGATTTTAGACGGCCATTGAATAACATGGAGAGCTGCAAAAAACGCCCAAAAACGCCGTGTGTAAGAGGCCTTAAGGCTGCTGCTAATCCAGATAAAGTCATAGCCATGTCTGTATGCCCCATAGGTTTACCTTTATAATAATTTCGGTAAAGACTAATTAGTAATTTTACACATAGTCATAGATCAGGTGTTTGATTTAAGACCTATAACTAGTGTTGAGCGAACCCGGACTGTAAAGTTCGGGTCCGTACCGAACTTTCGGGTGTCCGGGACCCGGACCCGAAAACGGACATTTCAAAAAACGTTCGGGTTCGGTCCGGGGTTCTGGTATTTTACTCCACGTGTTGAGAACCTGCAGGGCAGCCAATCAACAAGCGTTTCACTGGTTTGCCCTTAGAAGCCATCACAGCCATGCCTACTAATGGCATGGCTGTGATTGGCCAGTGTATCATGTGACCCAGCCTCTATATAAGCTGGAGTCACTTGATGCTGCAGTCACATGCTCTTGGGTTAGCTGTAGGGAAAGGTAGCTGACGGCGTCAGGGAGGGATTAGAGACATTTTAACAACATCTGATCCTGCATCCTGAGATAGATTACTTTACTACTGCTGTGCTGTTGCTCTGAGGACAGATAGCAGAAATTAGAGATTTCACATACCGCTGCTTTGAGTTGCAGATCAAACTCTGCATAAAACAACGATCGCCAAGATCGTGCTCAACGATCAGATTGTTGGAGGAATTTGAGATTTCAAATACCGCTGCTTTGAGTTGCAGATCAAACTCTGCATAAAACAACGATCGATACGATCGTGCTCAATGATCAGATTGTTGGAGGAATTTTAGATTTCAAATACTGCTGCTTAGAGTTGGAGATTGCAGATTAAACTCTGTCTAACGGAACGATCGTTATGTTCGTACACAACGATCAGATTGTGGGATCGTACACAACGATCAGATTGTGGGAGTAATTTGAGATTTCACATACTGCTGCTTTGAGCGATCTGACTGCACTAGGTAGAGGCTTCTGCTTAGAGGGACAGATTATTGTTCAAAAACCATTGCCTACTCCTACAGGGCCAGCTGTTGCTGTAAGTGACACGTTATTGTTCAAAAATCATCTCCTAGTTCTAAAGGGAGAGTTTCCAGGTGTTGCTTAGAGGGACAGATTCTTTACACAGTGAATGTCGTTGTCGACCGGGATATCCTCATCCGTTACCAAAAACTTGTTCTTAGACAGGGAGATTCGTTGTGGACCTTTGAGAGGGAAATCTTGATCCTCTACTAAAAACTTGTTAT
>BLSH010527798.1:511011-525363 GCA_018402905.1 Glandirana rugosa
TTTTTTTTTCTATGCAAACACGGCTTCGGATTTGTTTTTATGTGTTTCGTCTTTACCAAACGTATCACTCTTTTTCCCCGTTATTACCAATATCCATCTCAACTCGCTTGGAGACCTTCAAGCCCAAGACGACCAGGCCGGCTTGAAGCCCTGTTTCAGGCCCAAGCCCAGGCCTGCCTTGGGCTTGCTAGCGTGCCTGGGGCTTGGGGTAACTTTAGTTACCCCTGTGCTTGAAAATCCGTGTTTTTACCGACATTGTTTCAGGACCTTTCGGGATCTCCCGACGTTTTCCTTCATTTTACTCCCATTCCGTTCGCTCAACTCTACCTATAACCATTATTGCCCCTTTTTCTCACTATGCAAACCATTTCTGCTTTGTGTATTTTTGTTTAGGCTTCGGCACAAACGTATCTTTTTTTTTCCTAGTATTTATAAAAGACAGGAATACCTGCAGGTATGAGTGAGGCACAACATGTCTCACTAGTTAGGATCTGTGACTTTCTGAAGTGTTACTGCACACTAGACTGGGAGGAGCTGAATAATCAACTTTCTTCCTAACCCCTCCACCTCCTCCCAATATTTGCAAACACAGAGTAGAAGCGGAATGGAGGAGAGATGCGCTATATGGCCAAACAGTTGTGACCATCATATCTATATGAGCTTGTTGGACATTTAATTCCAAAACCATGGGTATTAATATGGCCATGGTTTTGAAAAAGCCTCTTTGCGGCTTTTCTATTAAGGCTTTTCACAAGATTTTGGAGTGTCTATGATAATTTGTGCCCATTCAGTCAAATGAGCATGTGTGAGGTCATTACTGATTTTGGACCTGGCTCTCAGTTAGAATTCCATTTTATCCCAAAGCTGCTCATTAAGGTTGAGGTCAGGGCACTGTGTAGGCCACTTGCATTTTTCTACACCAAACCCATCTGACTGGGTATTTATGAATATGGCTTTGTGCGCACGGGTACATGTCCTGTTTCCACAAGGTAGATAGCTCACAACTGTCTAATAGGTCTTTCCATGCTGTAGCATTAACAGAACTCAGTCCCATCTTTGACTTTACTTAGGTGTTGAGTGTAACGTTATTAGCTCTGATTTGCTTGTCAGATCAAGGATTAACAAGTTCAAATGTAGAATCAGTGTAAATTGTGATGGGGTCATAATTCAAGAAATCAGGTGGGGATATCCATGAAATATCTAGAAATGCAGCTGCTGATACTGCACGGGTGCCACAATCAGCTGGGTTTAGGACCATAGGCACATAGTGCCATTGATTGGGATTGGAGAACCTTCTGGGTTCTACTCTGTTACCGACATATACATAGAACTGTTTTGTTTGATTGTGTACGTATCGCAACGCCATTGTGCTGTCTGTGTAATAGTGAAAAGATTCTATTTCACGTTTTATAAGCTCCACAATTTCAACAGCTAATACGGATGCACAGAATTTAAGCCTTGGAATAGTAAGTAGTGGTTTTGGTGTCAGCTTGGCCTTACCGAGGACAAAACCTACACTTGCTTTGTCTTTGGAACTATGGCAATAAGGTAGGCTACCACAGCTATTGTTTTAGTGGAGGCTTCTGAGAAAACATGGATTTCTCTTCTGTTGGCATTTGTTAGGGAGGTAGAAATGTGGTATCTAAAGTTGTTTCAGTGCTTTCAGGCACTCTTTCCTTGATTCCCATCTTTGTTTCTCTCTGGGTAACGGGGTATCCTAATCTGGGTTTTCAGAAGTAAGCTGGCTAGGAAGTATCTTACCCTAAATGGTAAAGGGTGCTATAAAACCCAAAGGATAATACATGCTGTTTACAGCAGACAACGCTCCTCATTTCGTGAAGGGCTTGTCAAAAGTTTATACTTGAAATGTGAACGTGTCTTGTTTGACACCCCAAAGCAATCTGAAGCTACATTGCGTAAGGGGAAGATCTGCTCTCAGCTCAAATCCCTTTACATTAACAGCATAGTTGTCAGTGGAAAAGGCCTTCATTATCTTGTCACTGTTAGAGATAATTTTGTGAAGCCTGAGCTTGGCAGTGGCAAGCATATCATGAGTTCTTTTGAGAAGATAAATTGCTGCTTCTTCTGTAGGCAAAGATTTAAACCCATCGTCTACGTAGAATTTTTTTCTACAAATTCAAGTGCATCAAATCTGAATTCTCTCACCTTCTTGAGCTGTTCTTGTCAGCCCATAAATTGCTACAGCGGGAGAAGGGCTGTTACTGAAAACATGCACCTTTGTTTGGTAGTCTATGACTTTATTGCTGACGTTGTTCTGTTACCATCAGAGGATGTTTCTGTTGTCTTCTCAAATGATGAAACAGTGGAACATTTGCTGAATGTCAGCTATAACAGTAACTTGTTCTTGTTTGAAGTGGAGCAAAACTCCTATAATGTTATTGTCCTGATAAGACCCCTTGAGAAAGGCATCATTGAGGAAAACACCTTCATATCGAGCACTTGAGTCTAAGACCACTCTGATTTGATCTGGCCTGCAAGAATGGTACACATCAAAGCATGGGAAGTACCAACATACCTTTCCTTATTTGAAAGTGAGGTGGTACAGGCTCAGCATGATCTCTCGTGAATATCTTATGCATGGAGTCTACAAAGTGTTTTTTCATCACAGGTTTTCTTTTCAGGGTGCATTTTAAAGAAATAAATTGTTCTTCTGCACTCTGAACATTATTTGGTAGTTTCTTTCTTGAAGAACAAAATAGAAGGGGTGCTATCTAGCTGTTGAAATTGCCCTGATAGAAATTCCTTACTTACTGTGGTGCCAACATGGTCATCCCAGAAATTAAGGGCCTTGTTATCGCCTTGTGTTAAGAACTGTTGCATGCCTTTATTGCAAAGTCTTTTTTTGACATGGTAGTGATGTGGGTGCTGCTCGTAATGCAAGCATTTGGCAGGACACATGTCTTGAAAGAAGAAACTGTGGACGATCTCATGACATTACCGAGGCAGATGTTGCCTATGATGACTCAGCCTAGGTCCAGGCATTGGGCATATGGTGTGTCATATGGCCTGTTGATCTGTTGGCAAGCCTTGTGTACCCTTGGGATGTCTCTGCAGAGAAGCAGGAGAATATTGGCATTTCTGTCAAGAGCTGGTATGTGGTCAGCTATGCTCCTCAAAGGAGCGTGGTGAGAGGAAGCTGCAGAAGAAGAGATCTCCTCTCTGTTCATTGGAATCTGGTTGTGCTTGATGAGAGTGGGCAATGGTATTTCTACACTGCCTTTCAGGGGAGTTACTACAAAACCAGTGGCTCTCTTGCTTGAAACTTCTGTAATGCCAGCACAGGTGCAGTGGGTGTATGGTAAGGCATCCCCTGTTATGTTTAACAGGTCAAGAAGCTTTGATCTTGCAAGAGATCTATTACTATGATCATCTAGAACAGTGTAGTCTTACAGGCTTTTCAGGTTGACCCTTGGCATATACATGAAGTAAGCATAGTTTAGCACAGGATTTGTCACACTTGCTATGAGGGCACTTGTGCGTGCTCGCTCCCAAGCTGGCTTTATGTGTCCGTAAGACACACAGAGCATAGCTTGGCCCCACCCCCTGCTCCCTCCCTCCTGACTGTGATTGGCAGCAGCAGGAGCCAATGAGGAGAGAGAGAGCCGTTGCGCTTTTGAACATTGTGGGATTGAGGTCAGGCTCAGGTAACTATAAGGGTGGGCTTGGGGGGGGAAGCTGCATGCAGAAGGTTTTTTACCTAAATGCAATCCTTTGCTGTCTGTCCTGTTTGATTTCTCATCACTTCCTGTCCCAGAGAAACCACAGGAACTTCTTGAAAACTGTGTCCCATAACTTACTTTAACCACTTCAGCCCCGGAAGGATTTACCCCCTTCCTGACCAGAGCACTTTTTGTGATTCGGCACTGCGTTGCTTTAACGAACAATTGCGCGGTCGTGCAATGTTGTACCCAAACAAAATTGACGTCCTTTTTTCCCTCACAAATAGAGCTTTCTTTTGGTGGTATTTGATCACCTCTACAGTTTTTATTTTTTGTGTTATAAACAAAAAAAGAGTGACAATTTTGAGAAAAAAAAATATTTTTTACATTTTGCAATAATACATATCCAAAAAAAAAATATATAAAAACAAATTTATTCATCAGTTTAGGCTGATATGTATTCTTCCTCATATATTTGGTAAATAAATCTCAATAAGCGTATATGATTGGTTTGCGCAAAAGTTATAGTGTTTACAAACGACGAGAATTCATTTATGGCGGTTTTATTTTTTTACTAGTAATGGCAACGATCTCCAATTTTTAGCGAGACTGCGATACTGCGGCGGACATATCGGATACTTTTGACACTTTTTTGGGACAATGACATTTATACAGCAAACAGATCTAAAAATAACCACTGATTACTGTATAAATGTCACTGGCAGGGAAGGGGTTAACCTGCAGTGGGCAATCAAGGGGTTACCTGTGTACCCTCAGCTTGTTCTAACTGTGTGGGGGCTGGACTGGCAGGGGTATGACAGATCTAACTGATCCCGGTGACAGGGATCAGTAGATCACTGTCATGCTGCCTGACAGAACGTGGAACCGCTGTGTTTACATCGATGGTTCCCCGCTGTTCTTCTGTATTAGGCGATCGCGGGTCACTGGCGGACATCATGTCCACCTGACCCACGCCCACACTCATGGAGCGTGCGGCGGGCACGAGAGCACGCCAGTTATGGCTCGCGCCTGCCTGCATCACCGTTTATATACGAAAACATGACATTTACCTGGAGGGCACAGTTAAAGTGGTTCTAAAGCCTTAAGTTTTTTGTTACCTCAATACATTCTCTGCATGAAGATTCAAAAAAACATCAGTGTCCAGGACCCCCCAGCCCCCCATCAAACTTATCTGTGCCCAATCTCGATCCAGTGCTATGCACAAGAGCAGCGGCTCTCTTCTTTCTCTCCATCCTCACAGGGCAGATTGATAGCTCCCACTGATGTCAATCAATTCCTATGACGAGGGAGCGGGAGACGAGGTAAAGCCCCGCTGTCTGTATTTATGAACGCAGGCAGCGGGCTCGGGAGCGATGCCACATAAGTGCCCCCCCAAGCATGCAGCTTGGTAGGGGGGTACTTGGAAGGCAGAAGGCACTACAAGGCATACTGGTGGGTAACCCCAGAAGATGTGAATCAGGGCTGCTCTGTGCAGGTAAGCATAACATGTTTGTTATTAGAAAAAATAGGAATATAGGTTTATAATCATTTTAAGGTTATCATAGGCACAGATCTGTTTGACAGTGTTAGCGTTTTATTAATTTTTAGCCAGCACTTTTACTTTTTGCTCACATAACAGCATGGAAGAAGTTCATCAGAGCTCAAGAATATATCTGTATTGATTTATGTGAGCAGTGTAAGAGTAGGGAAGAGAAAAACATGGGTGGTGGGAAAGGAAAAAGCAGAGGGAAAGTATAAACTTTTATTTTTTAGTTTTGGATAGAGGAGAGTTGGATCAGAACACTTGTCAGTCTTTATTGCTGCCTGTGCCCCCATTAGGGAGATTCCCCTTCTCTATTTTTAGGGAGATTCACCCTCTCTATTTGTCCTGTTTACCATTTTCATTGAAAGTGAAAATAAATCCCAACTTTTGGGTTGTTCCCAGAAAAGTAATAGAGGGGAAATCTTCCAATGGGCACACAAGTTATAGTGACCGGGGGTCCTCAAGAGATTTCCTTAATCTGCAGGGATTTTCTCTCACTTCCCGTTTGGCTGTGGGACAGGAAGTGAAGGTAAATCTCCCCAATAGGACAAAGATGGCAAAAATAAATCTTACAGGGGTTATCACCCTCTCGTACTCTATCCAAAATGAAAAAAAAAAGTTTTGCCTATGGTTCTACTTTAAAGGGATGAAGGTGTGACTGATAGTGGTTCAGTGTACAGGCGGTCCCCTAGTTATTATTATTATTATACAGTATTTATATAGCACCGACAGTTTGCACAGCGCTTTACAATATTAGGGCAGACAGTACAATTACAATACAAATCAATACAGGAGGAATCAGAGGGCCCTGCCTGTTAGAGCTTACAATCTAGGAGGGAGGGTTAAATGATACGAAAGGGCAATAATTGCGGGGGATGAGCTGATTGAGAAAATAAGGAGTGTAGTTGTTAGGTGGTGCCAGGATCGAGAGGGAGAGGCTCGGGAGAAGTCTTGGAGACGAGTATGAGAGTAGGTGATGAGGGAGCTGGAGAGCAGGAGGTCTTGGGAGGAGCCAAGAGGACAGTTAGATTGGTATTTTGAGACTAGGCTGGTGATGTAGCTGGGAGTTGTGGATGGCTTTGTAGCTGGTTGTTAGTATTTTGAATTTAATTTGTTGGGCGAGTGGCAGCCAATGGAGGGATTGGCAAAGAGGGGTGGCAGACACTGATCGGTTTGTAAGGTGGATGAGTCTGGCAGCGGCATTCATGATGGACTGGAGGGGAGATAGTCTATTTAAAGGTAGGCCAGTGAGGAGGGAGTTGCAGTAGTCAAGGCAAGAGATCACCAGTGAGTGAATCAGGAGCTTTGTGGTTTCATTGGTTTGGAAGAGACGTATTTTAGAGATGTTGCGGAGATTGAGGCGGCAAGCCTTAGAAAGTGATTGGATGTGGGACCAAAAGGAGAGTTCAGATTCCAGGATAACACCAAGCACCTTAACATGTGGGGATGGGTGGGTGGTTGTGCCATTGCTCTTGACAGAGAAGTCGGGGGAAACGGCACGTGGGGGAGGAAATATTATGAGTTCAGTTTTGGACAAGTTGAGTTTGAGAAAGTGGTGTGACATCCAGGCAGATATGTCTCTTAATAAGTTAATGATGCGTGAGGAGATTGACAGTATCAAAGGCAGCCGAAAGGTCCAGGAGTAGGAGTGCCCATTGGTTTTTGCAGTTAGTAGGTCATTTGTGAGTTTAAGAAGGGCAGTTTCTGTTGAGTGTTGAGGGCGAA
The DNA here is from genome assembly GCA_018402905.1 of Glandirana rugosa. Lineage (NCBI taxonomy): Eukaryota > Metazoa > Chordata > Amphibia > Anura > Ranidae > Glandirana > Glandirana rugosa. The sequence goes on from BLSH010527798.1 coordinate 517,960, forward strand.
ATCCAGATTGAAGGTGGTCCAGAAGGTTATTCTTAACAAGGTAGTCACTCAGTTGATTGTAGACTAGGCGTTCGAGGAGTTTGGAGGAAAAGGGGAGCAAGGAGATAGGGCGCAGATTGTTAGGATCGGTAGGGTCCAGGGATGGCTTTTTGAGTATGGGGGTGACCAATGCATGTTTCAGAGCATTGGGGAAGATGCCAGAAGAGAGGGAGAGATTGAAGATATGAGTTAGAGAGTGCAGGATAGAGTCAGAGGGTGAGTGTAGTATTTGAGAGGGAATAGGGTCCAGTGGACAGGCGGTTAGGTGGGCATTAGGCGTTTAGCAACCTCGTTTATAGTAGCCGGTTTGAATAATGATAGTGTCAATTGTGCTTTTTGACATGGGGTGTTAACTGGGGAAGCTGCCTGTAGAGTGAAGATTTCGTCACAAATTGTTTCAATCTTGCTTTTGAAGTGATTAGTAATCTCCTGGCCAGTGAGTGAGTTAGTGGGCGGAAGTGGTGGAGGACGAAGTAGGGAGTTGAAGGTAGAGAAGAGTTGACGGGGACTGGGATGAGAAGGTGTTAATAAGAGTGGTAAAATAGGTCTGTTTGGCAGTGTGGAGGCGAGAATTGTAATTATGGAGGGCAGATTTGTATTGGTTGAAGTCTTTGAGAGACTTAGTCTTGTGCCACAGACGCTCAAGGGTGCGGCTACGCTTTTTGAGGTTTCTGGTGTCGTCTGTTTGCCAGGGTTGTGGGGGTCGAGGCCTGATTTTGTTTGTGGTGAGGTTACAAACATCCGGCTTACACCGTAGTTACAAACGTAGTTACAAACGTCTGACTTATGAACGACTCCTACCTACAAACGGAGTAAGACAACAGGAAGTGAGAGGAAATCTACCCCTAGGAAGGGAAATTTTCTCCTGTAAGAGTTGTTATGGGGAAAAAGGTGTCTCCACTGATGCTTTATCTCCATTGGGACAGGAAGTGAGGTGAAATCTTCTTAACAGAAACATAGACAGCAAAACAAACCTTACAGGGGTGTTAACCCTTCCCTATGTTATCCAAAAAGCTTAAAAATATTGTTTTTAGCTGAAGCTACATTTAAAAAATGTACCTGTTCCGACTTACAAACAAATTCAACTTAAGAACAAACCTACAGTCCCTATCTTGTTTGTAACCTGGGGACCGCCTGTAATAGGGAATATGGAGCAGAACATTTTTGAAAGAATAGGTTGCCAAGCAAAAAATAGAATGTGTCCAAGATGGACTTTATAATAAAAACACACCGTGTAGACTCTGTTCTCAAGTTGTGTATTGTATATGCTGCGTACTATAGGCTGCACACACAGAAGCCAATGTAAAACCTGAAGAAAATAAAAAATTAAAATTAAAACTGTCACAGCAGTTAATGTAAGAAAGACAGTTAGAGTTATCTTGACTAGTATGGGTACCAGCTCCACTTTTATTTGTAATTGAATTCTACATCATAGTAGGCCTTGCTGGCCTGTCTGTGACAAAATGTGAGTGCAACTGTCATCATATAATACTGCTTAAAGTGGTTGTAAAGCCTTAAGGTTTTTGACCTTAATGCATATGTATTAAGGTCAAAAACCTTCTGTGCTGCAGTTCCTCCCCAGACCCCCCCCCCTTTTTCTTACCTGAGCCCGATCCAATCCAGCGATGTGCATACAGTACCTCCAGCTGCTGTCGCTCTCCTCATTGGACAGCTTGATAGCAACAGGAGCCATTGGCTCCTCCTGCTGTCAGTCAAAAGCTGTGACATGGGAGAGGGGCGGTGCTGAGTCCCACTGTCTGTGTCAATGGACACAGCAGCGGGACTCAGGAGTGAGCCCACACAGGTGCACCCGATGAAGAGGAGAGGCCTGAATCACTGGTAGGGGACCCCAGAAAAAGAGGATTGGGGCTGCTCTGTGCAAAACAATTGCAAAAGCAGGTAAGTATAGGCATGTTTGTTATTTTTTTAAAAATCAAACATTTACAACCACTTTAAACTGGTTCATAAGGTGCCTTCATGCATCTCTAATTATTTTTCTAAATCACCCTGGCAGCCTCTAAAAACCCAGGACACTTGTTTTATGCCAGTGGTTCTCAACTCCTGTCCTCGGGACCCACTAACAGGCCAGGTTTGCAGGATAACTGAAATACATCACAGGTGATATAATTTGCTGCTCAGTGATTTCAGCTTTCTAGTTTGCATCTCCCCAAGGTAATACTTAAAATCTGGCCTGTTGGTGGGTCCCGAGGACCGGAGTTGAGAACCACTGTTTTATGCAAATCCCAGCTGTGCCTGAGAAAGTCAAGTGTCATCCAACTTCCACAAGTTCCTCCTTGTGGTTCAGTCAAGGTGTGGATCTTATGGGCCAGTGGAGAGGGGTATTAGGAGGGAGGAAGGGGGTGAGCAAAGCCTTGACTTTCCCTTCTGAATTGAAAAAATTGCTTAAATAGGCAACCCAGGCTTTTATGCTTCTGCGGTGAGTGAGAATGCCTACCATCACATATTCTCTGCTGTTGAGAAGATCTGATGTGTTGGCACACACCTCTGTTGTCACAAATAATTTCCTCTTTTATTCCCAAGGAAGAGATATTACACATTCTTTGTTGCAAGTCTCACCACCTGCCACTGCCAAGTATGGATTTCCGCTTACATTTATGATGGTGTTCCCTCAATCATTCAAAATGTGCAATGTCTGTTAGACTTACTTTATTATAATCCATCCATGTAAAGCCTGCCTCCAGCTCTTTATTGGTGGGATTGTTTAAACTGTAGACAGCTTAGGGTTCAGTTGTTGTTTTAGGTAAGATCAGTAGGACATTGACACTATGGGGTTTTATTTACTAAAGCTAGAGAGTGCAAAATCAGGCTCACTTCTGCATAGAAACCAATCAGCTCCCAGGTTTTATTGTCAAAGCTTAATTGGACAAGCTGAGGTTAAAATCTGATTGGTTGCAATGCAGAAGTAAACCTCTATAAGCATGGGTAACATTTCAGTACTTAGAAATAAATATCCATATATTTATTATACAGTACAGGACACAGGAATCGATTCATTGACCATAGGTGGTATGCTATGCTTTATGAACTCCCCTCATGTGTCCTATACTTTACTCAAAGATATAGAATTTACAGGTAAATCAAAATTCCTCCTTTTTTCACAGGAATCGGTTTATAGAACAGGGCATATATCCCATGGTCTATGAATTGATTCCTGTGTTTGTTCTGTACTCCAAGATACAGGATTTACAGTTATGTCAAAATTCCGTTGTTTTTTTGTATTTTTCTTTTGGTTTTTTCTTTTTTTGTTTTTTTTTTAAAGTGGACAAGTAGTATTGATCTAGGTCATAATAAGATCGCAATGCTGATTTCTTTTAAACATAGTAGTCAATCGCTGTTTTACCCACAGTGTGAAGATGATATGGCTGAGAAGCTGAGGAGCAATGATGTTCTCCTGCGTGCTATTGGGACCTATGAAGAAGTATCTACTTTGCCCAACGTGCCTGCGGATCTAATAAAGCTGGCACTGAAAAGACAGGCGAACCGACAGCAGTTCCTAGGTAAGGCACTGTTTAGTGGTGTTATGTTTTAACAGGCTATTTTTCTTTATTCCTTACAATACTCGGAAACAAAAACTAGGACTGGTGAATTTTTTTTTATAATCTCAACTCAACACAGCAGCCTAAAAATATTTAAAACTCCTTCACAATCTTTAGATACCACTGGTGTAGCATTTCAAATTAAAACTTGTTTGGAAAAAGATATGAAGTTTTCACCTTCGGAATTATCAAGTGACATTAGCTTGAATAGAGTTGTTTATATCATGCCATATCGAAGTGACATGACTAGCGGCATAAGTCAATTACTGAGCGGACACAGCATTTCCTCCCAGCATACAATAATAACATGGAGCTGTAATGAAAATTGCAAACTTACCAGAACAAAACATTTCCATTTTCACCTGTAGGCACTCTTTATGCAAAAAACAACTTTTCATTATTCAGATGCACAACAATGAAATCAATCCGATGTCTGTGAAATAGTAGAAATCCTTTCCATCGTAATATTCAAATGCCCCTTACTTTTCTCTGTTCTATCAAAAAATATTCTATCTTCATGTTTCTCATTCTGCTGCAGTGACATATGAATGGTATAAATTCTTCACTATATATAGATTTTATATGTGATGTGTCTTTCCATGTCTTGGGATTTATTGCATTCTTGTTGCTTCCAAAAACATCAAGGTCAAAAGTTTTTCCTAGCTATTCTCTTAAGAAAAAACATTAAAGTTAGAATTCGTTATGCATTTGTACTTAGTACTTACAGTGCTGTGAAAAAGTATTTGCCCCCTTTCTGATTTTTTTTATTTCTTTTTGCATATTTGTTACACTTCAGATCATCAAACGCATTTTAATATTGCACAAAGATAAACCGAGTAAATACAAAATGCAGTTTTTAAACAATGACTTAATTTATTAATTATTATTTATTACTGTCCAAACCTGCCTGGCCCTATGTGGAAAAGTAATTGCCCTCTAAGCCAAATAACTGGTTGTGCCACCCTTGGCAGCAACAACTGCAATCAATCATAACTGGCCATGAGTCTTTCACATAGCTGTGGAGGAATTTTGGCCCATTATTCTTTGCAGAATTGCTTTAATTCAGCCTCATTGGAGGGTTTTCTAGCATGAACTGCCTTTTTAAGGTCATGCCACTGCATCTCAATCGGATTTAAGTCTGGACAATGACTAGGCCACTTCAAAACCTTAATTTTGATTTTCTCAAGCTATTCTGAGATGGACTTGCTGGTGTGTTTTGGAACATTGTCCTGCTGCATAACCCAAGTGCGCTTTAAGTGTTTGTTAAACCACTGGTATAAAAAGCTCCCATCCCCTCTGTATTAGAACAACAAGTTCCCCTGTGTCTGCGTGATATCATAAATATGCTTATCTGTACTGATAACAAACCATCTTCCTGCGATCAGTTGTCTCCTCTGCCCGGCTGACAGTTCCAGGGGGCGGGGCCGAGCGCTGCTGCTGACGTGCGCCGAGTAGTCATATGATCGCAGGAAGAAGCTGTGTTATCAGTACAGATAAGCATATTTATGATATAACACAGACACAGGGGAACTTATTGTCATAATACAGAGGGGATGGGAGCATTTAATGTTAAGTGTGAGAGCAGCAGGAGCAGGCGGTGGGCCACCGGGCACTGACACGAGCGGACAGTCAGAGAGGGGAAAAGGATGGAGGATAGGACACAGCAGCCCTGATATATCATGGTTAAAGTACATGGAGAAGGGCATAGCCAGGAAGGATCAGAGAGGTATTACAGGTGATACAGAGGGCCAAATGACACAGCATAAGCGCAGTGCTGTATAACATGCTTTAAGGGAACAGGATCTGTTTTTTTTTTTGGGTTCACAAACGCTTTAAGTTCAGGATCTGATGGTCGGACATTCTGCTTCAGGATTTTCTGGTAGATTTCAGAATTCATGGTTCCATCGATTATGGCAGCTCCAGACCATCACACTACCACCATCATGTTTGACTGTTGATATGATGTTCTTTTTATGAAATGCTGTGTTAGTTTTACGCCAGATGTAACAGGGTGCACACCTTTCAAAAAGTCCAACTTTTGTCTCAATCCACAGCATGTTTGCCTAAAAATGTAGGGATAATCAAGATTTTTTGGGGAAATAATGAGATAAGCATTTGTGTTCTTTTTGGTCAGCAGTGGCTTTTGCCTTGGAACTTTCCTATGGATGCCATTTTTGCGATTGTTGAATCGGAGGCAAGTGAGGCCTGCAGTTCTTTAGATGTTGTTCTGGGTTCTTTTATGCCATGGATAAGTCCGCATGCTCTTAATTTTGGTAGGCCAGGCACTCGTGGGAAGATTCACCACTGTTCCAAATTTTTTCTACATGTGGATAATGGCTCTCACGGTTTGCTGGAGTCCCAAAGCCTTAGAAATGGCTTTGTAACCCTTTCCAGACTGATACATGTCAATTACTTTATTTCTCATCTGTTCTTGGATCGCGGCATGGTGTGTTGCTTTTTGAGATTTTTTAGCATGCTCCACTTTGTCAGACAGCTTCTATTTAAGTGATTTCTTGATTCAACAGGTCTGGCAGTAATCAGGCCTTGGTGTGGCAAGTGAAATTTAACTTTAATGTGGTTAATCACAATTCATTCATGATTTAGCAAGGGTGGGGTCAATTACATTTTCACATAGGGCCAGGTGATACCAATGCTCATAATAACCAAAAGATCTGCTATGAAGTGGGAATAAGTATGCTCTGTCCAGATATAATTCCATTCACTTGGAGGTTACAGCCTACCTACTGAGTGACTTTTCACTCTGGCATTCCTCCTCTTTAGCTGACTCACCCATTTGCTACATTTCTAGGGTTTACATTATTTGTATCTCCTAAGGCCCCTTTCACATTTATGTGACTTGTCCTGCGACTTTAGATTGCAAAGTCGCATGACAAGTCGTTCCCCATGACTTCCAATGACAACCATTCATATATGTAGGACTTCAAGCCGTGCCGACGTCAAAGTAATCCCTGCACTACTTTAGTCTGACTTCCATGTGAGTTGAGATCCATAGACCTCAAGTTTGCACAGGCATTCCCTGAAATCGTGCCAAAAAGGGACCTTAATAGCATTACATCTCTGAAAATACAAGCTATTGCTTTTAAGCCGGGTTCACATATATGCAAATTGAATGCGAATTCGCAAGACAGGAGACTGTGACCAGCTCTCAATGGACCCGGTTCACATAGGTCTGGGGTGTCCACAGAGCACATTGGAAAAGGGTCCTGTGCATGTTTGGGTCCAGTTCAGGTGTGAATTCAGGCATAATTTTGGACCTGAATCGCACCTGAACCTATGAACAGACATGGACCCCATGCTGGAAACCCCCGGCCACACATATGTGAACCCAGCCTTACTCACAATTCAAAAACCCATAGCAACCTATCGTATGTATGATAGCTGTTCTCAGAAATGTAGATTACAAAGCACAGACCTAGACTAGAGTTGAGCGGACACCTGGATGTTCGTGTTCCGCCGAACTTCGCGACAAAGTTTGAGTTCGGCCCCCGAACCCCATTGAAGTCAATGGTGACCCGAACTTTTGGGCACTAAAATGGCTTTAAAAAAAGTCCTGGAAAGGGCTAGAGGGCTGCAAAAGGAAGCAAAATGGGGGTAAGAGTAGGACAAGTGCCCTGCAAACAAATGTGGATTGGGAAATAACTTAAAATCACATAACAAAAAAAAAATGGAGGAGGAGGTGGATGTGGAGTAGGAGGTTGAGGAAGCGGTGACTGTGGCGGTGTAGGTCGAAGTGGCGGTGGAGGAGGAGAAGGTAGCCAACACTGTTTTTTTTTTGTTTGTTTTTTTT
>BLSH010527798.1:525373-552262 GCA_018402905.1 Glandirana rugosa
CGATGTATCATGTAAACGTGGAACGACACGTAAAGAACGTGTTTTAAATTTTCACACAGCTGTAACGGCCAAATTTTTTATTATATTTAAACACAATTTATCATGAAAACGCAGGTCTTACTCACACAGTTTATTCCTTGCACCAGTACCACGACGACCACAACCACTTCGAGGACAACGTTCCTCTCCTGCACCAGTTAAACACGGTCGATGTACGTGTTCACTTTGTGGAAGGTGTCCACGCTCATCGGCTGTCTTGGAAGTTGCAATATACCATCCGGGCTTACTGTCAGCCACCCAATCTACTATTGCCTGTACTTGTTCTGGCCTCACCATTCGTTGAGCGGCATTCGGGCCTACCATATAACGTTGAAGGTTCTGTCGGCTACTCGCACCTGTGGAAGGTGTTTCACTTGTGCATGTAGCTGGCACAAATTGACCACGTCCTCTCCTTGCAACAGGAGCTTCACCAACACCAGCAGCACCATGACCACGTTCCTTATTTGACACACTCATTCTGGACGCAAAAGTACTATTTAACACAAATTTATATTATTTTTTAAACCGGCAATGTCGACACACTTTTAAATTTTGTGCAAGAAATGCACAGCAAGGTGCAAATGTACTATGTAGCATTATTTATTATTATTCTTTTTAAAACCAGCAATCTAGACACACTTTTTAATTTTGTGCAAGAAATGCACAGCAATGTGCAAATGTACTATGTAGCACTATTTTTTATTTTTTTTTAAACCAGCAATGTAGACGCACTTTTTAATTTTGTGCAAGAAATGCACAGCAAGGTGCAAATGTACTATGTAGCACTATTTATTATTCTTTTTTTTTAAACCAGCAATGTAGACGCACTTTTTATTTTTGTGCAAGAAATGCCCTGCTGGCCGCAAATGTAATATTTTGCACAAAAAAAAAAAAATTAATTTGTCCAACTGCAATGTAAAAACAGTATTTAAATATGCCAAAATGTTGCCAACTGAACTAACAGAACACGATTAAAGTAGTGTCCCTGACACACAAGCAGTTGCAAGTGCACTGCACTTGCAAAAATGGCTGCAAATGCCCACCTAACAAACAGAAAAATTGCTTAGGTTTTATATGAGGCACTTTGCTTAGCAAACAAAATGTACTCTAGCAAACAAAAATCTCCTCTACCACCCACCCACCAATAAATCGCTGTTTTTAACACATTTTCTAAAGCTAATCTGTCCCTCACAGCAGCAGCAGCAGCATCCTCTCCCTACACTAGTATGAAATGATGTGACATGAAGCACTACGTGACTCCAGCTTATATAGAAGCTGGGTCACATGATGCACTGGCCAATCACAGCCATGCCATTAGTAGGCATGACTGTGATGGCTTCTAAGGGAAAATGAGTGAAACGCTTGTTGATTGGCTGCCCTGCAGCTATTCAGCAGGCGCGAAAAAATACCCGAACCCGGACTTTTTCTTAAATGTCCGGGTTCAAGTTCAGGACACAGACACCCTAAAGTCCGATCAACTCTACACAGAACCAGATGACAAGAAGCTGCAGTCCCTTCTACATAATTATTGAAAAGATTGTTGTTTACATATAGTTGTAATGTTACATGTTTAGCATAAGCAATTCACTGACATATTTTACCTATTGCCAAAATTTATTCTGTAATGTCTTGGATTCTCAGCCAAGTATGGTATTACAAATGTTTGGCATTAAGTAGCTAATTGCCTGATGTTACGCTTTCTACATTTATTACGCTAAAGTTTTACATTTTTATTTTTTTTTATTGAGAATATAACAGGTAGACAGGAACAAAGTTGGGCAGAGAGCTCTCACTATCGAAGGCATTCAGGTGAAGGCTGACTCTGCCCACCAGCGCCCCATGTAACTAAAATAAAACTTTTGGGTTAACTGGCTCTTTACGAAGAGTAATGCACAATAAATGGTGGTTATCGAGCTTATCAATTCATATTTTATCAAACCCTAGTTTAGACTAGAGAGAATAAAGAAAGCTGATTTTGCCTGATTGCTAAAGCTGGGCGGTTAGATTTTGTTTCAAATTGGAGTTACTTTAGCTGTGTAGTTTGATGACCTTCCCAAGCAATACATTCAATTATCTTTTCATGTGACAACACTGAAGAAATGACACTTTGCTACAATGTAAAGTAGTGAGTGTACAGCTTGTATAACAGTGTAAATTTGCTGTCCCCTCAAAATAACTCAACACCCAGCCATTAATGTCTAAACCGCTGGCAACAAAAGTGAGTACACCCCCAAGTGAAAATGTCCAAATTGGGCCCAATTAGCCATTTTCCCTCCCTGGTATCTTTGAGAAATAGACGTATGAGTGCTACCAGCTTTGCTGCAGAGGTTTAAAGGGTGGGGAGTCACCCTGTCAGTGCTCAGACCATACGCTGCATACTGCATCAAATTGGTCTGCATGGCTGTTGTCCCAGAAGGAAGCCTCTACTAAAGATGATGCACAAGAAAACCTGCAAACAGTTTGCTGAAGACAAGCAGACTCAGGACATAGATTACTGGAACTATGTCCTGTGGTCTGATGAGACCAAGATAAACTTATTTGGTTCAGATGGTGTCAGGCATGTGTGGTGGCAACCAGATGAGGAGTACAAAGACAAGTGTGTCTTGCCTACAGTCAAGCATGGTGGTGGGAGTGTCATGGTCTGTCAGCTCATTGAGGGAACCATGAATGCCAACATGTACTGCGACATACTAAAGCAGAGCACAATCCCCTCCCTTCAGAGACTGGGCCATAGGGCAATATTCCAACATGATAACCACCCCAAACACACCTCCAAGACAACCAATGCCTTGCTAAAGAAGCTGAGGGTAAAGGTGGTGGACTGGCCAAGCATGTATCAAGACCTATTGCGCATCTGTGGGGCATCCTCAAAAGGAAGGTGTAGGAGCGCAAGGTCTCTAACATCCACTAGCTCCTTGATGTCGTCATGGAGGAGTGGAAGAGGATACCAGTGGCCACCTGTGAAGCTCTGGTGAACTCCATGCCCAAGAGGGGTAAGGCAGTGCTGTAAAATAATGGTGGCCACATAAAATATTGACATTTTGGGCCCAATTTGAACATTTTCACTTTAGGTGTGTGTTGAATTGTGTTTAGAGGACAGCAAATTTACACTGTTATACAAGCTGTACACTCACTACTTTACAGCAAAGCGTCATTTCTTTAGTGTTGTCACATGAAAAGATATAATAAAATATTTACAAAAATGTGAGGGGTGTACTCACTTTTGTGAGATACTGTATATTTGATACTTGCATTGCCTAGTCATTGGTCACTTTTTTGCTCTAAAAGGTCAAACTTGAAGCTAAATGTGTTTGTAGGGTGCAACTAGGTTAATGTTTACTATGCATAGATCTTACCTTCTAAAATAAGAACATGGCATATGCTGTCAGTGTAGTGCCAGATGTACATATTAATCTGTACTGCTTGCAAAAGGGAATCAGTGAAAAAGAATGCACAGCTCCCATAATCGTTTCCTCATGTACTAGTGAGTCCTGAGGTTCATGCTTGCTGTCCAGTTATTAAATAATAAGGTGGAATTATAGACATATTTAAAACATAGAGCAAAGCAGAGAGAAACCGCATCAATCAAATGTCTGACCAACCAACATTTAGGTTTAACATTGAGTTTGAAAGCATTAGCTGGAGAATAAACATTTGATATAGATTGTTGCTTGTGGGGAATTATGGAAGACTTCTTATTTTAGACTTTGATGTGTCTTAGTAACACTCAACGGCAAGCACAAAGTATAAAGTGCATTAACGAGGTGTTGCTTTATTATAATGTCATTGATTACCTTAAATTACTATACTTTTCTTATTATTGTTGCACTTTACTCTCACTTATTAAATAAGCAGAATATTGCTTTGAAGTCCATTTTCATAAGTCAGCATTTTCTACTGTTTACATTGGAAGTTGATAGTGCTTTCTGTGACAGAACTTTGTTTACTTTTCCACATACTTGTTCAACTTTTAGGTTTGTTCTTTTATAATGAAGTTAAGTTTTCCCAACATCCAATTTATTCAGTGAGGTAGTATACTGCTAAATGATGATGGGCAAAGAGCAATAACTGACAGTTATTTGGATCATCCTCTTTTGTTTGGTTGCTATGATTTCTGCACAATGCCATCATTTTTTTTTGGAAACTAGAAGAATGAGCCGGCACTCACTGGAAATCTTGAGAATTATCTTTTATTCCATCGTTCCATATATGACACGGCTACAGGTAAGGCGCTGACGCGTTTCGGCAACATCAAGGTGATCAAGGCGCTCTTCTGTCGCCGAAATGCGTCAGCTTGCTGGCTCATTCTTTTAGTTTCCATATGCTAATTCTGAAACGCTTAGAGGACGTTTTTGAGCCAGAGCACCTGCAAGGGTGAAGTATAATTGCCTGTGTTGGTCTTCGCTGTGCAGGGCGGTGTTTCCCTGTGTGTTCGATCATTTTTTTTTTTGCACTGTAACACTGAATAAGGCTAGAACTATTCTGTAGTATATTTATTTATAATGGAATTGAGACCTTTATATATACTTATACTTTATTTATATACATACTAACTTTTTATATACTATATTACTTTTCTACTACTACTTTTCTTTAAATTCTTCTATAAATCCAGGCCGTATGAGAGGATCTGTGCTCACCCTTCACAAGCTGGTTCAGCTGTACCCTGATGATATTTCACTGAAGAATGACCTTGGTGTTGGCTACCTCCTTCTTGGAGATAATAAGAAAGCCAAAGAAGTGTATGAAGAGGTAAATCAGAGTTAAGCTTTTATTACATTAAGAGACAAGTGAAGTTTTCTGACATTAAGGCAGTGCGCACAGTAAAAAATAGTAGACAAGAGCATTTCAGTTAACTGAAGTCAGACCAGTGAAATATAGATTCTCATTGGCTGCTTTGGGTATTCACACTTTTCACACTGATCTGTGCATTTGAATAAGACCATGGATTGTGATATAATACAGACTGCGGTTCTCTAAGGCAATATGGAGCGTTTTTAGCTGTAATTCGCTAGCCAATTTACAGTTTCCCTGGAAATTATTTAAATTGTTGACATATAATTTACATTTCATATCATAATATGTAATTTTGCTGATGTTGAGCTGCTTCCTATAGAGTGTTTCGCTTGCCCACAGCAGGAGGCTGTTCAGTGATTGCAGCTATCCAACATCGGTTTTATAGCCGTCACTTTAACTTTTACAGATATTTCTTCTGTTTGTTATTATCATTCGAGGGGTAATAGATGTTACTAAAGGTGTTAGCTTAGATATCTATCTATAATGTGCCTAAGGATATTGATGTTAGCAACTTCCTAACTACCGGTTTTACCTGAGAAGTCCTCGTCTTGGATCAGAGACTTCACACAGTCCTCATATGTGGAAGCTAATCCCTTCCACAGCAGCTTTCCTAGATCCTATGTGTTTGTATCTAAGCAGCCCTAAGGTAACTAATGAGAACTCCTTTGTTCTCTTTTGCAAGACATATTGGATATTTACACGTGCTATACAAGTGTGTTTGTGTGGAGGCTTTTGCATGTCCACTCAGGGTGCATATACACTTAACTTGGAGATTATAATTCAAAGTAGTGTTTCTCAACTGTATTAAAGTATAGTATGCACCCTCTGTTGTAGCTCTGCTTAGAGATAAAACAGCCACTCAGGTATTTTGCAGTGACAGTTACAGAAAAAGGAGCATCGAAGAATCACTGTGAGGGTGAGTATAAGATGGTCAGGATGGGCTTTAAAGGAACCCTGTCACTTTGCCTGTGTAGCAGTAACCCCAGTAACTATCTTTTATATTTTTAAATTACTAAAATGTTTACATGGATCGATTTTATATATGATGTATTGCCTGTTACAATTCAAACTGCTAACATTTTATTTAGCAAATAAAAGTGCCCCCCTAACACTTCATTAGGTACAGTATATATGCTTTTGTATTCGAGTATCATGACTTTTCACAAAATTAACATTTTAGTGGCTGTATTTTTGTACAGCAGGTTGTACTTGGGGATTAATGGCCATCCTTCAAGAGGATTATGCATATTTACTTATTTCTTCTCCTGGAGCAGCCTTTCCCAACAGGGTTCAGTGGAAACCTAGGATTCTTCCAGAGATTGCTAGGGGTTCCTTAAACCTAGTACACATGGGCCAAATACCAGACGACATCGACCAGTTCAATAAAAACCGGCCAACATTCGGGCTGTGTGTATGGCAGCCGGTCCAACATAAGCCAGCCATTTGGCCAGCTTTTGTCATGCGAGCATGCTGGAAAACCAGCAGCTAGCCGGCTCCCGACCAGTGCTCTCAGCCAATGGATGGAAGCCCTGACTGGGCTTGAGTGTTCTGGCGGGGGGCCGTCCCCCTGTCAGAACACTAAAGAACAGCAGGGGAGATCGCTTCACTAACGTCGGATTGTTAGTACAGCGGCTCTGACCAGAGTGTGCCCCAGGCTTTAGGCAATGAGCAATTTATGCCTCTCAGATAAGTAACTACTGACAACAATAATTTTTTTGATCACTGACATTAAACATAAGGAAAATTCTGCTTAGTGAACACGTTAATGTAACCTAAGCTGTAGATCTAATAATTAGTAGAGATTCCCTGAGACTGTAAAGCAATTTCATAGGTTGGTTACATCATGTTGAAAAAAATGAGAAAGGTTGTCCTAGGGCTTCACTACAAGTGTCCTCCCAACCCTGTCGCTAAACACCCACATTGCAGTCTCACATGCCACCTACAAACTCTGCTGAAATTTGGAATTACTTGGCTATAAAGTTAGCTATTACTGTACTTCTTGAATCATCCCTCCGATGAGCACTGTTCCTGGAAGTGCCAGTGTATACTGTGAACGTCTCTGCCTAGGAAGATACCCGGAACATGTGTCTGTAATGTTCTCATCATAATTCACATTTGAATCTTTTTTTTAAATTATATTTTCTAGGTTTTATCACATGATCCCAGTAATGGATTTGCCAAAGTACATTATGGATTTATCCTCAAAGCAGATAACCAGATTGCGGAAAGTATTCCTTACTTAAGAGTAAGTTCTTTTCAGTCCATCAGTTTGTTGTATGGTCCGCAAATTTCCACATATTCTAATGTAAGAGGTACCTATCCACTCTCAGTATTGGACAATGGTATCTCTAGGCAAAGAAAAACATATCTTTTTTCAGTTTTAGATAGCGTGGGGAAGGTTTAAACCCTCTGTTGAGTTTTTATTGCCCTGTGTCACTCCTCTATTTGCACTGATGAACATTGCCCCCCGAAAAAGAATGTGAGGGTTAATTCAAGTCTGTATCCAGAACATGAGGTAAGGGGAAAGCTGATGGGGACCTCTGCTCCAGAGACTACTGTCTAAGTGGAGAACTCCCCTCATTTTGGGAGATTTCCTCTAGCATTCTGTTGCTCCTCTAGGACAGAAAGTGAAAGGAAATTTCCCCAGTGGTACACAGACAGCAACAATATAACCTAGCTGAGGTCTTAACCGTTCCCTACTTTATCCAAAGCTAAAAAAACTTTAACTATACAGTACATACAATTTAAATGTATAACAGTTGTTTAATTAACCACATCCTTGCCTATATCATGTTACATTATTTTCTATAATTGTATAAAGTATTTATTGATTTTATTTTTGATTAACTGATTCCATTATTTTTAGGATGGGTTATTGTCAGGTGAGCCTGGTACCGATGATGGTCGTTTTTACTTCCACCTGGGCGATGCCCTGCAGAGAGTTGGAGACAAAGAGGTATAAAGCCTACCTGATGCTTCAGAATTATTTCAATAGTTCCAAAATTAAAATGTTGGCTCAAATATTCCAGCATCCAGTGTAATTACCGTGTTTGTAATTGTCATGTTACACCCTGTGGTCAATAAATATACTTGATTTTCTTACTACACTGATGTTCACATTTGACTTCTATACAGTATACTTAAAATGTGACTGAAAGTATAACGGCCGATTCACTCAGCAGTATGCATAGATGAAAAGATAGTTTGTAAGATAAGGAAACTGCCACAAGCTGAATAGCATGATTAAAACCATTAAATATAAGTTAAAGTTGTTAATTAACTGCATTTTTACAGCCTATTCAAATCCCAATTTGTTCCTATGGATACAGAAGCCTCCTTGCCTCCTTGCTTCTGAGGGATGTTCTTGGGCTGAACTTCGCATTATATTCTTTTCCGCCGTCCGCATCCCAGGTGTTGAAAATTGACAGGCTGATTTTCTCAATGGTCAGTGTCTCCAGGGGGATGGCCCTCTATCCAGGGTTTATCAAACCCTTTGCCACAGGTGGGGGATGCCAGACGTAGAACTCCTGGTGTCCAGGTCCAACAACAAATTTGACAGGTTTGTTGCCAGGTCCAGGGTCCCTCTGGCATGTACAATAAATGCTCTGAGATATGCAGGTCATTCTGATCTATGCCTTTCCCCACTCCATATTCATCTTCATCTGCTTCACAGGATTGGGAGAGTGGGAGTGGGGGGAATATGTGCATAGAACATAGTGTATACAGAGTGAGGTATATGTTGCAGGGCTTACAGAGCAGTGTGTGTACTGATCAGAGGGTATACAGAGCAACGTGTAGATGTTGAAGGGTGTACATAATTGTGTGTGTATATAGTGGAGGGCGTGCAGAGCAATTTGTATATATTGGAGGGTGTATGCAGAATGTGTATATTTTGGAGTGTGTAGATAATATTGTGTATATCAGAGGGTGTACGGAACAATAATTATATGCCAGGGGTGTACATGTATGTGTACATCGAAGGGTGTACAGAGAAATTTGTATATATTGGAGGGTGTACACAGAATGTGTATATTTTGGAAAGTGTAGATAATATTGTGTATATCAGAGGTGTACTGAGCAATAATTATATGCCAGGGGTGTACATGTATGTATACATTGAAGGGTGTTCAGAGCAATGTGTCTATATTAAAATAGTGTATGTAGCAAGTTTGTGTATGTCGGAGTTCTATACATAGCTGTGTGTATTCAGTATATCAGAGTAGTGTATTTATAGTAGCAGTTTGTACATCAAAGTAGTGTACATAATTTTGTCTATAAATCAGAGAGCATACAATGCAGTGTGTATATAATCAGGGGATGTACAGAGTAGTGTGTGCATAGATCAGAAGGTGTACAGAGCAATGTGTATATAATGGAGCATGTAGAAATAGGTGTATATATCAGAAGGTGCACAGATCAATTTGTATATAATGGAGCATGTACAAATAAGTGTATATATCAGAAGGTGTACAGAGCAATGTGTGTATAATGGAGCATGTACAAATAGGTGTATACGTCAGGTGGTGTACAGCGCAATGTGTATATTGGCGGGTGTATAGAACAGTGTATGTATATATGGCAGTGTGTGCAGAGCAGTGTTTATTTAAATCAGGTGGTACACAGAGCTGTATGTACATATTGGAGGGTGTGAATAGCAGTGTGTATATTGGCACATGTACACAATGTGTATAGAGTGTACAGAGCAGTGTATGTATAGATGGCAGTGTGTGGGCAGAGCAGTGTTTATATAAATCAGATGGTGTACAGAGCTGTATGTACATATTGGAGGGGGTGAAGAGCAATGTGTATAGATCGCAGTGTGTAAAGAGCAGTGCACATTGGAGAGTGTACAGAACAATGTGTGTGCACATCTGAACCAAGAGCAGTTTATTTTGTGAATAGTATGCAGCTGTTTGCCTTGAAGGAAATAAAAGTACCTCTTGCAATATTATGCTGTTTTCTAAACCTTGTCTTGAATGGGGTAATAGTAAAGGTGATTGTATTTTCCAGGCATACACGTGGTATGAGGCGGGCCACAAGAAAGGACATTTTGCCTCAGTCTGGCAGCGATCGTTGTACAATATAAATGGACTTAAAGCTCAACCGTGGTGGACTGCAAAGGAAACTGGTTACACTGATCTAGTGAGGGTAAGCATTTATTGCAAATAAGGTTAATGAGCCCCATCATAGACTGTTAAGTGATGATCACTGCAACAAGAAAAGAAAGGAGTGCAATATATACCTTCAGCTCCTCTTCATTGTATGTCCTGTGATGTAGAATCCCCTGGTGAGTAACTGTAGGAATCTTTACTAGATATCAAGGAAATTTCGGACACTCCTAAACAGGAAGAGGGGGCTGTCATCAAATTTGTTTTTACAAATTTTTAAGCTTTCTTTTTCATTGTGTTTTTTGCATGACAACACAAGAAATCACACAAAACACACCTGTGACAATTATAAATTGTATTCCACACCAAAACCCGTCTAAACAAACAATGCTCAATGGAAAAATCCAAATGACAATGTGACCTATAAACTCTACAAATCAGTTGAACCACAAACTGAAATAATTTAGGTGAAGGGAAGTAAAAATAAAATAATATGGCTGCATAAGCGTGCACACCCTTAAACTAATACTTTGTTGAAGCAGCTTTTGATTTTATTACAGTACTCTTTTTGGGTACTAGTCTATCCGCATGGCACATCTTGACTTGGCCATATTTGCCTACTGTTCTTTGCAAAAACACTTCAAATCTGTCAGATTACGAGGGCATCGCCTGTGCATAGTCCTCTGCATACCACCCCACAGATTTTCAATCGGATTCAGGTCTGGGCTCTGGTTGGGTCATTCTAAAACTTTAATCATCTTCTGGTGAAGCCATTTCTTTGTTGATGTGGATTGTATGCTTTGGGTTGTTGTCATGCTGAAAGATAAAGTGTCTCTTCATGTTCAGCTTTCTAGCAGAAGCCTGACGGTTTTGTGCCAATATTGACTGGTATTTGGAACTGTTCACAATTCCCTCTACCTTGACTAAGGCCCTGTTCCAGCTAAAGAAAAAGAGCCACAAAGCATGATGCTGCCACCACCATTCTTCACCGTGGGTATGGTGTTCTTTTGGTGATGTGCAGTGTTGTTTTTGTGCCAAACATATCTTTTGGATTGCACACAGAACATTAAAAAAGTCCTAAAAACTTTAGTAGCTTTTAGTGACTTTTTCAGCTTTTTTGAGCGTTTTTGCTTTTTTGCAGCGATAGCTTTAAGCTGCATTTCTCATGCCTCTATTCAGCTCAATGGTTCCCTATGGTCCATTGATTTGAATAGCAGAGGTCGCACCAGAAGTCAGATCATGATGATCTGACTTGTGGCGCGACTTGTGAGCAGAGGATCTTGAAGGGGAACCCCGCATATTTTTTAAAAAAAAATTGCGTGGGGTTTCCCCCCCCCCAGGAGCATACCAGACCCTTCGGTCTGATATGGATTTTAAGGGGAACCCCAACGCCAAGAAAAAAAGTGGCATGGGATCCCCCCAAGATCCATACCAGACCCTTATCTGAGCATGCAGCCTGGCAGGCCAGGAAAGGGGGTGGGGACAAGCGAGCGCCCCCTCCTTGATCATACCAGGCCGCATGCCCTCAACATGGGAAGTATGGGTGCTTGTGGGCAGGGGTGGCACTTCGCCCCCACCCCAAAGCACCTTGTCCCCATGTTGATGAGGACAAGGGCCTCTTCCCGACAACCTTTGCCGGTGGTTGTCGCGGTCTGCGGATGGGGAACTTATCAGAATCTGGAAGAACCCTTTAACGTTAAAGGGGGCCCCCAGATCCCAGCCCCCCCACCCTATGTGAATGAGTATGGGGTACATTGTACCCCTACCCATTCACCTTAAAATAGTGTAAAAAAAAACACTACACAGCTTTTTAAAATATTTTATTAAATCAGCTCCTCTCTCCGTCGTTCTGCTCTTTTGCGGGGTCTTCTGAGGTGTCTTTTATCCTCTGAGGGGTATTCTATCCTCTTCTGTCTTCTGCTCTTTTGCCGCAGTCCTTGGCGATGTCATCTCCCTCTGTCCTTCTTCCCATGTTGACACAACGCGATCTCCCAGACTTATGCTGTGTGCGCGCTCTGCAATCAGTTATATAGGCATGGGACGGGGCCATCCACTGACGTCATAAGGAGGCCCCTCCCCCTATGCCGTCACATCCTGAGGCATCATTGGATGCGATGTCATAAGGGGCGGGACCTCCGGATGATGTCAGTGGATGACCTCAGAAGATCCCGCAAAAGAGCAGAAGATGCTGGAAAAGGGGAGAAGAGGCGGAGAGGGGAGAAGATGCCAGAGCTGATTTAATAAAATATTTTAAAAAGCTGTGTAGTGTTTTTTTTTTTTACACTTTTTTTTTTCAGGTGAATGGGTAGGGGTATAATATACCCCATACTCATTCACATAGGGGGGCTGGAATCTGGGGGCCCCCTTGTTATGGTTCACAAAAGAAGGTGGAACCGCTCCAGGTGTATGAATGATGACAATCACAGCAAGCAGGTGCAGGTCTATGGTCCGTCAACCAGATCCGTAGGCAAAGCAGAAAACATGACCGCACTCAGTTGTAGTGAAAAAAATGTGGAGTTTAATGTAGAAAAAACAGGGTGAAATCCATCGATATGCAGGCAAAAGTATAAACCACAGACACATGGTTGACGCGTTTCACGGACTGACTGTCCGCTTAGTCATAACCCTATATGAGAACCCATGAAGTGCGAAATTATATATGTAACATAACAGGTGCAAGACATAATTACTCATTAGGTCAGTGTCAGAAAACACCAAAATCCTCAGCTGAGGGAGATCCCCGAATCAACCAATGAAAGGAAGACCCGGGATGTCCGCCAGCCATAGAGAGTTAAAACCTTCCGTGTGAAGTCCCTCATACACATCCGATCCTAGGATCGGTTCCGTCCATGTAGAGACTATTAAAAATATATATGGTATTATTATCCTGAAAAACGTCCAAGATATCACACCAAGTAAAGAAAAAGAAGGGAGGAGAAAAAAACTCTATAGGTGGATGTGGACAGCTACATTCCTGTAAAGGGAAAGGGGGGAACCATATAAATTAATAAATGTGTTATTTTACATTGTCTCAACAAGAATTTTAAAACATATGTATGGCCCCGTGTTTGATGCCACATCCATCCATGAGGATTAAAAGCACCGAGCGGGAGGAGCAACAGGACATCCAGGTGTAACCAAATAGCTTATTGGAAATAAAATGTAGTACATACTACATTTTATAAATAGTGTGATAACAAAATAGATGGCCAAAAGAAATAGATAGACACAAAATAAGTGAATGGCAATTGATGTAACTATCCATAAATTAAACGAACTGGAGCCTGAGATCAAAAGCCACGGGGTGCTAAAAAAAGTATCAAACTGTCATTAACAGGAAACCTAATGCTTAGCCCATCCACAAATGCCTTCAATTTGTATAGATGATATGTATTGATATGCAAAGATAAAAAGAACAAAAAGAGCATGGGGCATACACCAAGATCTGAAAATAGACGTAAACATGCCATACTATACAGTCCATGAGTCTTCACAAAAATTGAAAATAAATGATGACAGAAATATATGAGTAATAACAGGGAGGAAAAATATGTATGCTGGATACACCACAATACAGACGATAAATAGCATGTAATCAATTAATGTAATCAATTATCGTAGAAATGTGATACATCCCACTCGAAATTCATGCCTTTGGGGATCCTACTTTTTAATTTATATATCCAGAAAACCTCTCTTTTACATAAAAGACGAAAAATGTCACCTCCATGGGGTGTCAAAAGGACCCGTTCAATAACCTGGACTCGCATGGTGGAGACATTTCCTTGATGTAAATTGTTAAAACGTCGGGCCACATTTGTTGATTTTAATGTTTTAATGTCTAACAAATGTTCCCTGAAGCTATCTCGGAGTCTCTGGTGGTCCTGCCAACGTACTGTGTGGGGCACTCTGTGCAAGTGATGACATAAATTAGGTAGTTTGTATTACAATTGAAAAATGTATCAATGGTGTATTGTTTGTTATCTACCACTGAACAGAAGAGATTGCCCCGGAGTATGTGGCCACAACTTGGACAATCACGAGCTCCACAACTGTAGTTACCTTTACAGTGTAACCAGGTGAGTGAAGGTTGTACCAAATTGAAGGCATTTGTGGATGGGCTAAGCATCAGGTTTACTGTATATTGTTGATCCAGCATACATATTTTTCCTCCCTGTTATTACTCATGTTGTATTTCTGTTATCATTTATTTTCAATTTTTGTGAAGACTCATGGACTGTATACTATGGCATGTTTATGTCTATTTTCAGATCTTGGTGTATGCCCCATGCTCTTTTTGTTCTTTTTATCGTTGCATATCAATACATATCATCTATACCAGGGATATGCAATTAGCGGACCTCCAGCTGTTGCAAAACTACAAGTCCCATCATGCCTCTGCCTCTGGGTGTCACGCTTGTGGCTGTCAGAGTCTTGCTATGCCTCATGGGAATTGTAGTTCTGCAACAGCTGGAGGTCCGCTAATTGCAGATCCCTGATCTATACAAATTGAAGGCATTTGTGGATGGGCTAAGCATCAGGTTTACTGTTAATGACAGTTTGACACTTTTTTTAGCACCCCGCGGCTTTTGATCTCAGGCTCCAGTTCGTTTAATTTATGGATAGTTACGTCAATTGCCATTCACTTATTTTGTGTCTATCTATTTCTTTTGGCCATCTATTTTGTTATCACACTATTTATAAAATGTAATATGTACTATATTTTATTTCCAATAAGCTATTTGGTTACACCTGGATGTCCTGTTGCTCCTCCCGCTCGGTGCTTTTAATCCTCATGGATGGATGTGGCATCAAACACGGGGCCATACTTATGTTTTAAAATTCTTGTTCAGGCAATGTAAAATAACACATTTATTAATTCATATGGTTTCCCCTTTCCCTTTACAGGGATGTAGCTGTCCACATCCACCTATAGAGTTTTTTTCTCCTCCCTTCTTTTTCTTTACTTGGTGTGATATCTTGGACGTTTTTCATGATAACAATACCATATATATTTTTAATAGTCTCTACATGGACGGAACCGATCCTAGGATCGGATGTGTATGAGGAACTTCACAGGGAAGGTTTGAACTCTCTATGGCTGGCGGACATCCCGTGTCTTCCTTTCATTGGTTGATTCGGGGATCTCCCTCAGCTGAGGATTTCGGTGTTTTCTGACACTGACCTAATGAGTAATTATGTCTTGCACCTGTTATGTTACATATATAATTTCGCACTTCATGGGTTCTCATATAGGGTTATGACTAAGCGGACAGTCAGTCCGTGAAACGCTTCAACCATGTGTCTGTGGTTTATACTTTTGCCTGCATATTGATGGATTTCACCCTGTTTTTTCTACATTAAACTACACATTTTTTTCACTACAACTGAGCGCGGTCACGGTTTCTGCTCCCTTGTTATAGGGGGCTTCCAGATTCCGATAAGCTTGCACCCCCCCAAGACCCCGACAATCACCGGCAAGGGTTGTCGGGAAGAGGTCCTTGTCCGCATCAACATGGGGACAAGGTGCTTTGGGGTGGGGGGGCGAAGTGCCCCCCTGCCCCAAAGCACCCATACTCCCCATGTTGAGGGCATGTGGCATGGTATGGTCCGGGAGGGGGGGCTTGCTCGTCCCCACCCCCTTTACTGGCCTGCCAGGCTGCGTGCTCAGATAAGGGTCTGGTATGGATCTGGGGGGGACCCCACACTATTTTTTTTTTTTTTTTTGCGTTGAGGTTCCCCTTAAAATCCATATCAGACCATGGGTCAGGAATGCTCCTGGGGGGGAACCCCACGAAAAAATGTTTTACATTTTTTTGCGGGGCTCCCCTTCAAGATCCTCTGCACACCAGTTGTGCCACAAGTCGGATCATTATGATCCGACTTTTGGTGCGACTTTTTATTCAAATCAATGGGCCATAGGGAACCATTAAGCAAATTTATTGCGCATTTTTCAGCATTAGACCATTTTTACAGCTCAACAACTGGTGTTGCATTCTTTTTACAGCTCAAAAACGCCCCAGCCAAAAACAGTTGATAACAGTCTGTGTGCATGAACACATAGGATAACATGCTGGGGAGTTCATTGACTGTAGAAAAAAAAATGTCTGCAGCTAAAAATAGCTGCAGTAAAAACGTCCAGTGTGCATGAGGCAAAAATAATGACAGGGGCCCAGCAGATTACTACAGTACAAAAGGATGCCAGATGCCTGAATAAACAGGATGATGCACCAGGGACAAGTACAATTATGCCTTTGCAGCAGAACATATTCAAAGTGGGACCTAGGGTAAATTGGGAAAGGTCCCGGGAGGAAATATATCATACTAAGGGATTAGACCACCTTAGTGTATAATGGAGGATGCAATTAGCTCAGAGAAGTAGGAAAACAAAAGGCTGTATTTAAGTTAATGTTGCCGTGTCTGAGGTTGCCAAGCAAGGAGACCATACTTTCTCAAATTTGGTGAAACATCCCCCACTGCTGTAAGCAGCCTTTCTATATTGGTAGGGCCAGATTAACAAGTGTCTTCCATTTGTCCAACATGGGAGAGGCTTGTGTGTTTTTTGGGGTTTTTTTGCTCATTTTAAAGTGTATCTAAGGCTGCCACATACGGTTCAAACCATTAATGGGCAGGCTGAATGTGCCAAGTTGATCGATCAATCAACTTGGGTACAGCCAGCCTGCCGGATTCTCTTACGATTATCGCTAGCGGCTGCTCTAGCGATAATCACTGTCTTCTCCTGCCCCCCCTCACCCTCCCACTGGGAGCAGACAATAGCTCAGCAGGAGAGATTTCCCTGTCAGCACTATCAGTGTTGGAGGAATTGTGGTTGAAGGAAAGAAATTTGCACTGTGTATGGGTGGCCCAAACCAAAACAAAAACGATAACTTTATGTATTTCAACTTACCAGTCTTTGGATGTTGCGATTGGGTTTTTTTTCACTTTTCAGACTAAGAACAGTATCCACAAGTAAAGAAAGTATCCGTTGATCTTGCCAGAAATGCACTGTCCAGGTCACTTCATGTGAGCATATCGGAAAGCACAAAGAACCTTATCTTTATTGTAAAAACTAAAATATCTCATCAACCCAAAATGTAATGGAGATGAGCAAAGACTGACATGTTTGAAGCCTAGTGTTTGTAGCAACCATGGTTTCCTCTGTAGATACAATGGACAAATTAGTGTAGACATGATGGGACAGGAAGCAAGATAATAAAGGGAGAATACCTGAAAAAAGAAAACTTTTGCAGGCGCTACATCTAATGACTTGTCAGATGCAATTTATTTATTTATTTATAAGACAACAGGTGTTGTGGAATATTAGTGGAGGGGGATTCTGCCAATGTCCGTAATAGTTTGCAAAAAATTATAGAGGATCAGCAATGTGGCTAACACCTGAAAGAGAACCCCCTTGGCTTTTAAGGGCAGAAAGAGTAGGAGGGAGTATGAAGGTAAAAAAATGCAAATAAAACATTTTTTTACCTTCATACTCCCTCCTACTCTTTCTGCCCTTAAAGTCCAAGGGGGTTCTCTTTGAGGTGTTAGCCGCGTTGCTGATCCTCTATAATTTTTTGTTATTTATTTATTTATATTTTTTGGTTTAGGTTTAGATGGAGTTGGTCCAGATGGGGTAACAAATCCCCCAGTGAAAAATCAGCCTCACATCGTGTTTGCATAAAAAGCTGTCTCTATGACCCAGGCTTGACAAATCAAGGGGACAGTCCTGGCTTTGACTTTTCTATAGGTTGAATGTTCTGTTTTTAATTACTTCTCCTCCTCAATCGCAGAGCTGAACACATGGGGTTTGATTTCTTACCCCATCTTGACTACATTCTATTTGTGGTTAGAGACCTATACACTTTATGTGGTTATGAGAGGCCAACTTTGGCTTTTCAGCTAAATTTTACTGATCACCAACCCAGGTAAGCTTTCCATGCAACTTTTGTCGCACTCTGCCCAAATGAGATTTATTTTGTTTGGAATTGGTCTTTAACATTCTGACAGTCACTGACTTGTTATGAGGTTATTGCAGTAACAGAGAAGCGTTGCTCAGCTGCTTGGCACAGATCTTTGCAGAGTCTCCATCCCACAATGGCCACATTGCCAGACCATAGTCATAAGCTGTCTATAACAGCTGTAACACCTGTTGCCGCATCTCTGCTGAGGAACTGCAAGTCATTATATACTTTTTCAACTGCATCCTGGCAGCACAGGCTAAAATCTGCATTTCTTCATCAGCTGGAGGGCTGCAGTCTACCCGAGTCTAAACTACAGAGCTCATTCATGCAAGAATTTAGAATTTTGTAATCAGAGACCTATTGTTCTGTGATTCAATGTGCAACCAGCTGGAGAATAATGTGGAAGCCATACTTTTTTATATCCTCAATTGGCACTTCAAATACTATGAAAATGCACATTTATCACTCAGACACATTGCCTGTGAATAATGACTATGTATATATTCAACAGATTGATTAGCAGTGACGAAGTGGTGTCCTTACTATTCTCGTAATGTATACTGCAGGAGGGACATGGTGCATTAGACACGCTGTACTAACTTTTAATATATTTTATACCTAGCTACACTTTATAATGAGATTCCGCAAAGTACTTTGGCTGCTGTGTTCAAATCTTTCAAATGCTTAGCTCTCCTCCATGTTACATAACTTATTTCTCAGCTATATTTAAGGATGCGATAACTGCCTGCAATACACCCTGTTCCAAATTTTCAAGGGCTATGAATACTTTTCAAGGCACTGTATTTCTTCACCAATCTAGAATGCAAGGGCTAACCACCTTCACATGGTACATGCCCGTGCCATCTCTTCAGAGTCCTGAGCCATGAACAGCTGCTGCCACACGCATGTGCAGGGGTGATGTCATCGCAGCTGGTCCAATCAAAGGACCAGAGCACGCCAACCCAGAAGAAAGACCGGGTGAGGATGGAAGCCTGTTAGAGGTGACAGCGCGACGCTGGAGGGCTTTGTTGTAAGGTGAGTTTCACATAATGTGCTAGTATGCGATGTATACTAGCACATTATAACTTTCCCCTGCAGGTTTAAAAAAAAAGAATGGCGGTTTACTACCGCTTTAAAGACATACGATGATGGTTTGAAGATCTACTTGCAAGATGGTCTTTATGTAGAATGATAGTGACATAGACATGAACTCACTTTTTATCTTTTTGCATAGGCTTATGTATTGAACCGGCCTTATCTTACCTGGAAAAATTCATCTCTGGCTTACAGTATCTACTCTTCTGCTGAGATCTGTTGACCAAGGGAGTTTCAGATGAGACCACAATGATAAAAATATTTTGGGGCTGATTTACTAAAACTGGAGAGAGCAAAATCTGGTGCAGATCTGCATACAAACCAACCAATCAGCTTCTAAGTTTATTTTTCCAAAGTTTAATTAAGCAAGCTGAAGTTAGAAGTTTTATTGGCTACCATACACAGTTATCACCATATTTTGCACTCTCCAGTTTTAGCAAATCAACCTCTTTGTTTTTCTGTATGTGACAAATAACTAGAGCTGCACGATTCTGGCCAAAATGAGAATCACAATTTTTTTGCTTAGAATAAAGATCACGATTCTCGCGGCGTAATATATTACATATACAAAAATATTTGGCCTAACAGCACTGTTTAGTTTTTTTGAAAGGGTAATTTTTCCAAAAAAATTTAGTTTAAAAGTCCGCTGCGCAAACAGCGTGTGACATAAAATATTGCAACAACCGCCATCTTATTCTCTAGGGTCTCTGCTAAAAAAAATATATATAATATTTGGGGGTTCTAAGTCATTTTCTAGCACAAAATAATGGATTTTTATTTGTAAACAGCAAGTGTCAGGAAAGATTTAGTCTTTAAATGGTTAAACCAAACATCTATACAAGGGGAGTTCATTCAGAATGCATTAGTAAGTAAATTACTTTGTATCTCTTTTTAGCGTCTTTTATCAATGGTGATTCAGAACTTGGCTCTCTGCCCAGACTTGGAAGTCTCCCCTGAGACTCAAGTCGCTCCGACTTAGTAAAGACTTCAGGCGACTTGCATTGACTTTTATTACTGTCAAGTAGTGCTGGGTCGCCCCGCAAGTCGGACCCCATTAACTGCACTGAAAATCGCTGTAATGCCCAATGGAGATCGCGGGGGGTGGGGGGGGGGGGGGTGGATCGAAATCGCGATTTTAATACGATTAATCGTGCAGCTCTACAAATAACATTTCTTATTTTAGGATAAGCTTTTGGCAGATTAGTTCCCTGCATTTTCATGAATGAAAAGAGAGGATCATCAAAAGTTTGTCTTGAGAATAAGTGGTTAGTGCAAATATATGCCCCAAGTGTTTTTTTGCTTCAAATACAGCTACAGTTATTGTACCCAGGGCAATAATCAACCAAATCGGGTGACAATTCTCTGAAACTAAATCTGCATTTTTTACTGTGTTAAGCTTTGGCAAGTGAAGTAGTGTAGTAGTTCTTTGTTTAAATACAGTTTGAAATCTGTGAAAACCATTCAAAATGAAAACTGAAAGTTATGTTTTAAACAATACACTTCATTCAAACTTCATTAAAAATGAAATACCGTAGTCATAAACTTTGTATTAGTTGATAAATAATAATAGTTCTTGTGCTCTCCAACTATAATAATCCATCTGCAGCTCTTCAAAAATATCAAAATTAATTCTGGATATAAACAATAAGACCTCATGGGCTTTAAAAAAATCCACTTTTACAGGCATTTGGCTTTTTCTTTTTTTTCAGCCTGTAAAATCATCTCTATGTTAGCCTGTGTTCATGCACTCAGGCATTTACAGAAATATTAGAAGAGGAGGGTTTACGTGCTGAGAAAAATAAACTTTAAAAGTGTATAGTTTTTTGGTGGTAAAATATTAGAAAAATCCCCATTATGAGTTTTCTGCATTTATAAGTTTGAGCTCTTTTCTGTCAGTCATAGATGAACTTTTCACCTGAAAGATAATTGCTGCATGGTGAGTAGTTGTACGTTTTGTCTAATTTCGCAAAGTGCACAGTGAAAACCATCTACTTATTGCTGGTGCTTGATCTGGGGAAGATGTGTGATTTCCAGTGTATTTTTGCAATATGCTTATTATATTGTAATTATATCTGAAATTGTTGTGATTTACACTTTCTATGTAAATGAGTCACCATGTCTTTCTCCAGTTAGTAATTATTACTGTAATTGTTCTGACCTATACTGTTCTGTGCAGTCGTTAATTGCTGTGGCCCCTGACTTTCTTTTCTTTAAAGCTGGAAGAGTTTGTCAAAATATTAAAGTCATGGAAGTGTGTTCTGCTTTAAAGGTACAGATACAGAAAGAGAAAAAGGCTTCATTAAAGCCATTCAGGGGACACAGTATCTAGTGAGATTCTTTCATTTCCATCTTATGTATGCTACCGTTTGCTTGTTAAATTCCTGTGATTTTCAGTCTCCTTAATTCTCGAATGCTTATGAACCTAAGGGTTGAAGATGCAGAACAAATCTTCCCAAGTTCACAGCTCCATTCTCCCTTAGTAGTTAGAGAGGGAGGTTGCACAGATTAATTACATGCATGTTGAGCAGCATTGCAAAAAAACGGATGATTTAGTTAGAATTGGTATATTTCGAAACTCAGATTTAAGTTACACTTAGCAGACTTCCTCACTGTAGCACAGCTGCGGTTCTTGTTAACAGTTCACTGATTGATTATAACCTTTGAAAGGAGTTCCTCTTTAAATTATAGGGGGGGGTGCTGCATTTGGCACTACCACCATTCATAGAAAGCCTTGTATTTTTTCAGTGAATTGATTGGATGAGGTGGAGAGGAGGGACAGTGACGTCATAATCTCCACGTCATCCAGTCAGAGAATGCCTTATCATCACTGAAAAAAATACATGGATTTCTGTAAATGGCAGCAGTACTGGGCAAATGACCCCCGGTGGTCAGTCTGCAGTGGGGAAGCCATTCAGCACAGAACCCAGAAGATCACAGCGAACACTGTAGTAGCGCCAAATACTACATTGATTGTTAGGCAGGCCATAGATGATATGATTTTCTTTCCTGCAACCACAGGTCAGTGTGAGTGTTGATGGGAGAATCTCTCCTACGGAGATATTGTGTTCTGGCAGGGGAAGGGGAAGGAGGGGTGCGGCTGGTGGCTATAGCCACTGGCAATAATTGCATCCTAAAAACTCAACATGCTGGTTGTAACCAAGATGGATCGACTTGAGTACAATCAGCCTGCCCATACATGGTTCCAATCTCGGCTAGTCCCTGCTGAACCGGCTGAGATTCGAACCGTCTATGGCCGGCTTTAGTTTCTTCTCTGGTCCCTCAGATGTCCGTACTTACATTAATAGAAGCTTGACCAATTTAAGTAAGTAATAAAGATCATGTCTGGAGATTAGCTTTAAAAATGTTGTATTTCTGCACAAAATTCCACAGGCCAATTAAATTAACTTTTTACTACCTCTATAAGTCTACAGAAATACATTCCCATCATGTCACAACATACAGTAACAGAATCATTTTACAAAAATTGTACCCTTTTTCATTAAAAAAAACATTCCTTTTGCTCCAACATGGTGATCTTGCTTAGGCCAAGAAAATGTTGTCAGCCTTCTGGAGGCAAGCGGAAACATTCTCAGTCTCCTCTCCTCTAGTGATCAGGCTGCAACATTGTAACTTTGTAGCAAGTCAATGGAATTGATTAACCACTTCAGCCCCGGAAGGATTTCCAGCTTTAGGACCGGAGCCCTTTTTGCGATTCGGCGCTGCGTCGCTTTAACTGACAATTGCGCGGTCGTGCCACGTTGTACCCAAACGAAATTTGCGTCCTTTTTTTCCCACAAATAGAGCTTTCTTTTTGTGGTATTTGATCACCGCTGCGTCATTTCTGATCACCGCTATAAACAAAAGAAGAGCGACAATTTTGCAAAAAAAAACAAATTTCTTACTTTTTCCTAAAATACAAATCCAAAAAAAAAATATAAAAAAACATTTTTTTCACCGTTTTTGGCCGATTTATATTCTTCATCATATTTGCGATAAAAAAAAATCGCAATCGACGTTTATTGATTGGTTTGCGCAAAAGTGGTCGCGTTTACGGATGATGAGAATTCATTTTTGGGGTTTTTAATTTTTTTTTATTTTTTACTAAAAATGGCGGCGATCTGCGATTTTTTGCGGTACTGCGATATTTCAGCGGACATGTCGGACCATTTTGACACTTTTTTGGGACCATTGGCATTTATACAGCGATCAGTGCTATAAAAATGCACTGATTACTGTGTAATTGCCATTGGCAGTGAAGGGGTTAACCTGCAGGGGGCGCGCTAAGGGTTAACTATGTTCCCTGGGCATGTTCTAACTGTATGGGAGACTGCCTAGCTGGGGAAGGGAAGTGGTCACAGCCTTCACGTAAAGGAAGGCTGTGATCACAGCCCTTCCCCCTCACACAGAGCGGAGGTCCATGTTTACATACACGGACCTCCACTCACTCGCTCCGGGGGGGGCATCGCGGGTAGCCGGCGGCAATCGAAGCCGCCGCACCCGCTCCCTGGCCCCCCTGGACACAGTGAGCGCGCGGGCGCGCTTCCGGCGGCGCACGCGCGCTCACTAAACTCGTTCCCGCAGCCGCCGTCGTATGACGGCGATTTGCGGGAACGAGCCACTTTGCCGCCGTCAGATGCTGATCGGCGGTCGGCAAGTGGTTAAGGCCCCTTTCACGCATACGGACCGTTTGTCCGTTTTTCATCCATCCGTTGACGGATGAAAAACGGACATCAATGCAACTCTATGGAAAAACGGATAACAACTGATGATCAGCTATTTTCATCCGTTTTCATCCGTTTCCGTCAGCATCCGTTTTTTTGAACGGATGAAAGTCCTATTTTTCATCCGTCAAAAAAACGGATCGGACGAAAAACGGATGTAAACGGACGAAAGGTCAGTTTTTGCATTGGTAGTGGATGTAAAAAAAAAAACTGATGAAAAACTGATGACCACAGATGAAAAAACGGATGAAAAACTGATGAACTGATGAATGGTCCGTGTGTGTGAAAGAACCCTAAGGGTTCCCTAAAGCTCTTCATAGAAACCGATCAGCATTTAGAAGTTAGAAGCTGATTGGCTACCATGCACAACTGCACCAGATTTTGAACTCTCCTGTATTAGTAAATCACCCCCATGTAAGGCTGTGTTCACACATTTTGAATGACAATTGCGCGGTCATGTGACGTTGTACCCAAACAAAATTTTTAACATTTTTTTTCCCCACAAATAGAGCTTTCTTTTAGTGGTATTTGATCATCACTGGGGTTTTTATTTTTTGCGCTACAAATAAAAAAAGACTGAAGATTTTGAAAAAAAAATGTTTTTTTTGTTTTCTGTTACAAAAATTTGTAAATAAGTAAGTTTTCTCCTTCACTGATAGCACTGATGAGGCTGCACTGATGATAAGGCACTTAGATGCAGCACTGATGGGCTCTGATAGGCGGCACTGATAAGCAGCACTGATGGACACTGATAGGTGGCACTGATGGGCACTCATAGGCGGCACTGATGGGCACTCATAGGCGGCACTGATGGGCACTCATAGGTGGTACTGTGAGGCAGCATTGATCAGGAGGCACTGGCAGGGATCACTGATAGTATCTCGTGGTCCTGGGTGGCATCCCTGGTGGGCATCCTGGGTGGGCACATCCCTGTTGGTCCTGGGTGGGCACATCCCTGTTGGTCCTGGGTGGCATCACTGGTGGTCCTGGATGGGCATCCTCGGTAGGCTGCACTGATAATCAGTCAGTGCAGATCCCCCTGGGAAGAGAGCAGCCGATCATCTATCCACTATTTGCGTCTGGCAGAGCGAGTACAGGAAAAGCCGATGCACGGCTTTTCCTGTTTACAGAGTAATCAGCTGTGATTGGACACAGCTGATCATGTGGCAAAGAGCTTCAGTCAGAGGCTGTTTACCATGACTGAGGGTGGTAAATCGGGGGGTTATCTGGCTGGACGTCATGACATCCAGTCAGGATAACTGAACCACCGCCCACCCGTCATTTTGCTATAGACGGGCGGGAAGTGGTTAAATGACGCACAGACATAATGTAGATTGATTAACTCTGTTTTTTATTTTACTTGTTCAGAAGGAGAGTCTGGTAACAGGGTATTAGTCCTGGGTAAAACAGCCAAAACTCAGTTGAGAAGGTCCCCTTAAGTAATTGAATAACAGCTTGTAATCACTGATACAGAATATCAATAAACACAAGAACAGACAATAAATGAATGGACCTCTAAGAAACTACTAGTTGCTGCTAAAGGGAAACCCCAGGCCTGCCTATTTTACCTTTAATCCTAATGACAGACAAGGTATTAGAAGTATTAGAGATGGATCACTTTAAATAGCAATAGGATAGCAGTATCCAGGATGCAAGGCCTGCAATGATCTTCGCAAGTTGGAGCTCAAAGGAGACAATAATTCTCAGTTGTGATAGGTAATCAGAGCAAAGCAGCTGAACCTGACCAGCAGTAATCTTTAGAGCAATTCCAGATGGAAGGTGTCTGTATACAGTGTCCTGTGCAATATGATAAAGCACAGAGATTGCATCAGCGGGCAAATACCCTCTCACCAAACTGGAGAAGAGCGTAGGAACCTCCTGAAGAGTGATCCAAGTTGATTAGTCCTTCTGCAGAATGTGCAGTGATGACAGACTGGCTGCTGGGGACTGTAAGTCGTCTGATCTGGCTGGTTACAGCGATGCTACGGTGGGGCCCCTAGTGTAGCAAGTGGCGTTGAACCCGCTTGGGTCGGAGCTGGAATCGCAGTGTTGCCGTGTGGTAGGCCGCAGTCCTCTCCTACAGCAGTGGAGGGGTGGTTTACATGATGGAAACCGGGAAGAAAGCGAGCTTGGGCCTAGTCTGCTGACCCTTTTATAGCCTCTCCCAGAGTTCTTTCTTTGTAGCAGATGGCATGCTGGGAGGTGTAGTCCAGGGATAGTTCTGCAGGTCCAGGATGTCTGTTCAAGAGACTACAATTCCTACAATGCTCTCTGCTTGGCTCAGGAAGATGATGCATGTAATTTGAGCCCAGCACTAAGGGAACACAGAGACAGTCTAAGAAGGAAAAGGATAAGTCTGCAGTGCCTGGTAACTGCAGTCCGCTGTCTGCTACACAAGTTAAAACATGCTCGCTTGGTTCACTGCAGGAGCTACTTTGGCACTTTTGTCACATGTAGGGAAGCCCATTTAAAGTGCCTTGCGAAAGTATTCTGCCCCTTTGAACTTTGCGACCTTTTGCCACATTTCAGGCTTCAAACATAAAGGTATAAAACTGTAATTTTTTGTGAAGAATCAACAACAAGTGGGACACAATCATGAAGTGGAACAAAATTTATTGGATATTTCAAACTTTTTTAACAAATAAAAAACTGAAAAATTGGGCGTGCAAAATTATTCAAGCCCCTTAAGTTAATACTTTGTAGCGCCACCTTTTGCTGCGATTACAGCTGTAAGTCGCTTCTGGTATGTCTCTATCAGTTTTGCACATCGAGAGACTGAAATTTTTGCCCATTCCTCCTTGCAAAACAGCTCGAGCTCAGTGAGGTTGGATGGAGAGCGTTTGTGAACAGCAGTTTTCAGTTCTTTCCACAGATTCTTGATTGGATTCAGGTCTGGACTTTGACTTGGCCATTCTAACACCTGGATATGTTTATTTGTGAACCATTCCATTGTAGATTTTGCTTTATGTTTTGGATCATTGTCTTGTTGGAAGACAAATCTCCGTCCCAGTCTCAGGTCTTTTGCAGACTCCATCAGGTTTCCTTCCAGAATGGTCCTGTATTTGGCTCCATCCATCTTCCCATCAATTTTAACCATCTTCCCTGTCCCTGCTGAAGAAAAGCAGGCCCAAACCATGATGCTGCCACCACCATGTTTGACAGTGGGGATGG
>BLSH010527798.1:552524-568859 GCA_018402905.1 Glandirana rugosa
GGGGGGGGGGGGGCTGTTACTAAATTAAACAAAAAAAAGTGGTTCGTAATAGGTCCCAGTTATAGATGAAGGACTTGATTCCACGAACGAGTCTCTGTTCTCGATAAATTTAAGACCACGGACATATAGAATCGACACAAGTGGTTACGGGCTGTGTCTAGTCGGAAGACATCACAAATTCCGGTGTAAGCGTGGACGTACTGTGTTACGCAGTGGAAAAAGTCACGAAAAAACACGTAGACAACACGCTATCGTATCCCTTTAGGTGAGTGTATGTCACGGAACGCTTTCATAAGCCGGGGGAAACTTGAAACGCTGGAAAACGGTGTAAAGTCCGAAGTTTGTATTTCTATATTTTGACAGTGATTCTTCACAAAAAATGACAGTTTTATATCTTTATGTTTGAAGCCTGAAATGTGGCAAAAGGTCGCAAAGTTCAAAGGGGGCCGAATACTTTCGCAAGGCACTGTATGTGAGTGGATTTCCCTATGCTATCGCACAACAGATGCACAAAAAAGCACTGAAAAAGGTGACGCATTGTGTCATGCAGGTGCGAATGTGGCCTTAAACACTACAGAAGGCTGATCTGTGTCGGGCATTGGTGAACACAGCTAAGATATACAGGCACCAGAATTTAAATAGCTCTTGTCTCTGAGCAAGCACCTTAGTTCAGGAAGTAGATATTGACCCTGGATAATGCTTGGTGAAAAAAAACTAATTAAATCATTGTCGGGGGGGGTACTGTGATCTCCTGGAATTGTCACAATTACACATTAACTACCATGCACATATTTAATGCAACATGAAAATGTATTGGTAGGTTCACTTTAAGAGGTTAATCTCAATAGCTGATTGTGTAGAGCAGACGCCTGTAAGCATAGATTACTAATATGAAACATCTATATTAGGAATAGATCTGAATATGTTAATTAATGCTATCATCATCTCGCTTGCGTACTGTAACGTTCTGTATTAGTTTATTATATTTCAACATTAAAAATATGTAAATAAAAACGAAATGTTAAAAACAAGCCAGGAATATTGAATGCAAATTCTTATGTTGACAAATGCTCTTTGCTCGACATGTTTCACCAGTCGGCTTCTGCAGGAGCCGGAAAGCACTATATTTATTGTTACAACAGAGATATTCAAAAGGTTGATTGAACCGATTTCAAAAGGAGTCACTGAGGTTCATGCATAAAGGGAACTGACCCCACCAATACAATCATCCCAGGATCATGGGTAAGGTCCCAGTATAGATCCCTTAGTTCCTGAAGAAGCCGACTGGCGAAACATGACGTACGAAGAGCATTTGCCAACAACATAAGAATTTGTATTCGATATTCCTTGCTTCTTTTTAACATTTCATTTGTATTTACATATTTTTAATGTTGAAATATAATAAACAAATATTTTTATGATCTGTTTGTTATGGCAACTTTAAAGTCCCTTTATTGCTATTTTAAAAA
Source organism: Glandirana rugosa (assembly GCA_018402905.1). Taxonomy (NCBI): domain Eukaryota; kingdom Metazoa; phylum Chordata; class Amphibia; order Anura; family Ranidae; genus Glandirana; species Glandirana rugosa. Next base: position 553,994 of record BLSH010527798.1, read on the forward strand.
TGTTCTTTTCTGGGATGCAGGTGTCTTTGATCTCCAGTGTATGAGTGGTATATTTAAAATTCCTGTATTAGTGTTAACGTTAAAGAATTATCCAGTTTTATTTAATCTCTTCATAGCTACCAGATTTTAGAAGACTAAAATTTCACTATACCACCTTATCCACCCCTATTTGTTTTTGTTTGAATCTCTTCCACTAGCGGTGGGTTGGCAACTTAAGAAGAGCATATCATAAAATGTAGGGAGCAAAGACGCAAAGTTTCCTCTGCAGTTCTACGTTATCAGGATGGCAGCTGTATGCTTGTTTCTGCTGCAGTCTTTCAGCTCCCAGCTTCTCGGTATCTGTAGAGGGGTCCCGACCCCCCCTATGTGAATTAGCATTGTACCCCCACTAATTCACCAAAAGTGTCAAAAAAGAAAAGAACCACACTACCACCTAACCACTCTAACTAGGAACAAATGCAGAGCTACAGTGCCTTGAAAAAGTATTCATACCCCTTGAAACTTTCCACATTTTGTCATGTTACAACCAAAAACGTGAATGTATTTTATTGGGATTTTATGTGATAGACCAACACAAAGTGGCACATAATTATAAGGAAGGAAAATGATAGATGGTTTTCAAAAGTTCTTACAGATAAATATGTCAAAAGTGTGGCGTGCATTTGTCAATATTTTGTAGAACCACCTTTCGCTGCAATTACAGCTGCTTTTGTCTTTTTGGGGAAGTCTCTACCAGCTTTGCACATCTAGAGAGTAAATATTTTTGCCCATTCTTCTTGGCAAAATAGCTCAAGCTCTGTCAGATTGGATGGAGAGCGTCTGTAAACAGCAATTTTTAAGTCTTACCACAGATTCTCAATTGGATTTAGGTCTGGTCTTTGACTGGTCCATTCTAACACATGAATATGCTTTGATCTAAACCATTCCATTGCAGCTCTGGCTGTATGTTTAGGGTTGTTGTCCTGCTGGAAGGTGAACCTCCACCCCAGTCTCAAGTCTTTTGCAGACTCTAACTGGTTCTCTTCTAAGATTGCTCTGTTTTTGACTCCATCCATCTTCCCATCAACTCTGATCAGCTTCCCTGTCCCTGCTGAAGAATAGTATTCCGACAACATGATGCTGCCACCACCATGTTTCATGGTGAGGATGGTGTGTTCAGGGTGATGTGCAGCGTTAGTTTTCCGCGTAGCGTTTTTTTTTTTGACCAGAGCACCTTCTTCCACATGTCTGCTGTGTCCCCCACAAGGCTTCTCACAAACTGCAAATGGGACTTCTTATGGCTTTGATTCAACAATAGCTTTCTTCTTGCCATTCTTTCATAAAGGCCAAATTTGTGGAGTGCACGACAAATAGTTGTTCTGTGGACAGATTCTCCCACCTGAGCTGTGGATCTCTGCAGCTCCTCCAGACTTACCATGGGCCTCTTTGCTGCTTCTCTGATTAATGCTCTCCTTACGTGACCTGTCAGTTTGGGTGGACGGCCATGTCTTGGTAGGTTTGCAGTTGCGCCATACTCTTTCCATTGTCGGATGATGGAATGAACAGTGCTCCATGAGATGTTCAAAGCTTGGAATATGTTTTTATAACCTAACCCTGCTTTAAACTTCTTCATAACTTTATCACTGACCTCTCTGGTGTGTTCCTTGGCCTTCATAAAGCTGTTTGTTCACAAAAGTTCTCTAACAAAGGGCTTCACAGAACAGCTGTATTTATGCTGAGATTAAATTACACATAGGTGGACTCTATTTACTAATTTGGTGACTTCTGAAGGTAATTGGTTCCACTAGATTTAGTTAGGGGTATCAGAATAAAGGGGGCTGAATACAAATGCACACTTTTCACATACAGTATTTATTTGTAAAGTATTTTGAAAACCATTTATCATTTTCCTTCCACTTCACAGTTATGTGCCACTTTGTGTTGGTCTTTTACATTAAATCCCAATAAAATACATTTAGGTTTTTGGTGGTAACATGGCAAAATGTTGAAAATTTCAAAGGGTATGAATACTTTTTCAAAGAACTGTTCAAGGCACTGTACAAGGAACATTGAGGTATAGCTGCAGCCCACGGAAAAGTAGCAGGTGTACCTAACCCGAATTGATATAGTTCTGACTGAAGTTTTTTAAGGCTAGCTTTCACACTTTTGCATTTTAGTAATGCATGCTTTACTGCATGTTATCAAAGTGCCTGGTGATAAGCAATCCGCAGTGCGTAGTGAAGCCATTTGATTGGCACCCCAAAAACATCTTGCAAGCACAACTCCACTTATGCGTCTTTCAGTGCACCACAACTCATAGATGGGAATCACTTGTGCATTGTTGTGTGGTGCTTTAAAAAAATAGTGCATGTATAAAACTTAACCCTTCTTTGATGTATTTTTGATTAAATTATAGTTTTTTTATTTTTATCTGTTTGCCATCAAGGAGCTTTGGAGAAAATCTCTCCAAAGAGAAGGAAAATCCCTTCTTAAAGCAGTTCTTCAGCCTTTTTCAAAAAAATTAAGGCTGGGTTCATTCACACTAGAACATGCAGCGGCTCACAGCAGGGCTCCGGTGTGTCTTGGTTCGCCGTTTCAGGTTCGATTTCAGCCTGAATTTTGGGCTGAATTCGGACCTGAAACGGACCAAAAGTCCACAGCGTTTTTCTGCAAAATGCACCGGACCTGCTGCGGAGATATGTGAATCGGCTCCATAGAGAGCCGTTAAAAATCTCCTGCTATTGCGAATTGGATGCGGTGAGCCCGGATGCAATTCACAATGGTGTGAACCCAGCCTAAAAGTAAATATTGGAATCTGGCTGTGATTCCTTGTGGCTTCACAGCTGGCTGCCCACTGCACATGCGTGAGCTGTGATGTGCTTTGTGAATGGTCTTGTCAGGACATGTGTCATTACCTGGGTCACCTGCTAATAGCACTGTTCTTGTCAGAGTCAAAGGGCGCAGTTTTGGTGGCCTCCACCAGGTGTCTCCCAGCAGCCAGGCTATCCGAGTAATTAGGCTACACCTGATGTGGGCTGCTGTGAGAGGTATTTAATCCCACCCATGCTTTAGTGTTCTTCCTGTGAGCCTGGTCCCTTCCTGATCCTAACTCTGATTCTGTGCCTTGCTTTTGTACCTGATCTCGCTCCTTGCTCCTGTGACCTGCTCCCTGTGTCCAGCATCCAGTACCTTACTCCCTGCACCCCTTGTTTCCTGTCCCAATCCTGACCTTGCCCTGTTTATGTGTGCTCCCTCCTTTTACTGTCAGGACTTGGGTTAATACCTGGGTTAACTGCTGGTGACCACCTGAACTTCGCCCTTCGACTCTGCAAACAACAGTGCCACCAACAGATGACCCAGATAATGACACAAGTCCTGACAGGTCTGCCAATCTAAAATTCACAGGCCATGCAGATGTTCGGTCCATCTGCTATCTAGATGTATTACTTACAGGAGAGGAGGGGGGTTTGTGTCTACCAACCTATACCGCAAAGCCCTGTCAGGAAACTCCTTATTGAAAGCACAATCTGCTCATCCACGGCATACCATCAAATGGTTGGACAATTTTTCCGGATTAGACGTATTTGCAGTAATGACTTCCAATTCGAGCAGTAGGCCAGTTTATTATATAACCGGTTTTTGTCCCGGGGATATCCGTAGTGGATGTTGGACAGGGCCCTGTCCATAGCAAAGGGTAAAAAGAGAGAAGAAATGTTGTCCCTAACCAAATCTAAACCTGTCCTCACACGGGGTGCTCTTACGATGTCCACTCCCTTCAGCAGTGAGTTCAGCAAAATAAGAGAGATATTTAATCGACATCTTCCTGTCTTGTACTCAGACCAAATTTGTGCTGATATCCTCCTGGAAGGAGTTAATGGAATGTTGTGTCTCGGAGAGCACCCACTGTGGGGAAATACCCTTTCCTCCTCGTTCTTTCACAGGGAACCCCCTAGATCTTTGACCTGGTTTCACTGCAAAGGGAACTATAAGTGTGGCAAAGTGGACTGCTCTTGCTGCACCCAAATCCTTGGTGGCAGCGGGTTCCATTCATCTGTCAATCACAAACAATTTACAATAGATTCATTTTTCAAATTTAACACTAGCTATGTCATCTACCTTATCACGTGCAGTAATGTCAGGTACAATATGCGGGAAGAACCACTAGGGGACTTCGGGACCGGTTTCAGGAGCACCTACATAGTGTGGATAAAAATCTTACCATTAATGTGGGGAAATATTTCAACCAGTGTCATTGTGGTGATAAATCAGCCTTACAGGTCCAGGTTATCGAGAGGATCAGGACACCAAAAAGAGGGGGCGATATTCTCCATTTACTATGCCGGAGAGAGGTATATTGGATTCTCCATCTCCAGACCTGCATTCCGCCGGGACTCAACTTTGAATGGGATGTCGGTAATTTTTATGAGTGAACACATTCTTGCCTCTCTCCAGCATGGTCGTCGCCCCCCCGTGTGATACATTCATGTATTCATCTGGTCTGTAGGCTTTACATTATTTCCATTTGCCTCCAATAGTGGTTTTTCTTTTATGGCCCCATCTCTGGTGACATTCGCCCTTTGTGTGTGTCGGTTACACAGCGGCCATTTCTCTTATATAATAGTTTCATTATGGCCATTTGAGTCTTGGCGCTGTGCTCTCACTGGCACATGGGGGGGCGATGTGAGTTTTGGCCTTATTAATTGACATCTCAACATTTTGTTTTTTTAGATGTACTGGTTGAGAGTGCTCCCCAGTGGGTATTTGTACAGGCTGGTAGTCTGGCCCATTAGGATTCACTTGCGTCTTCTGATAGCTCAGTGTATGTTCCACTCCAAGCACCTCTGCATTTCATAATCTATTTAACTTGTTTTAGGCAGTTGTTCTGGGTGCGCGCTATGGACCCTTCACTGATCGAGGTACTTTGTCCTCATCTGTTACTATTATTGATGTGTTTTTTTACCTTTGTTCTTCAGTTTTCTGGGTGTTCTATGCACAAGTATGTATATGCTTTTTTTAAATACTCTTCAAATTGAATTTTCTCAATTTAGCATATACCCCTCTGGTGATGTATATACCCCTCTGGTGATGCTATATATACCTCTCTGGTGATGCTACATATACCCCTCTGGTGATGCTACATATACCCCTCTGGTGATGGTATATATACCCCTCTGGTGATGGTATATATACCCCTCTGGTGATGCTATACATACCCCTTTGGTAATGCATATACCCCTCTGGTGATGGTATATATACCCCTCTGGTGATGGTATATATACCCCTCTGGTGATGGTATATATACCCCTCTGGTGATGGTATATATACCCCTCTGGTGATGGTATATACCCCTCTGGTGATGCTATATATACCTCTCTGGTGATGGTATATATACCTCTCTGGTGATGGTATATATACCCCTCTGGTGATGCTACATATGCCCCTCTGGTGATGTATATACTCCTCTGGTGATGCTATATACCCCTCTGGTGATGCTAAATATCCCTCTGGTGATGTATATACCCCTCTGGTGATGCTATATACCCCTCTGGTGATGCTATATACCCCTCTGGTGATGCTATATGCCCCTCTGGTGATGCTATATGCCCCTCTGGTGATGTATATACCAATCTGGTGATGTATATACCCCTCTGGTGATGCTATATACCCCTTTGGCTATATATATACCCCTCTGGTCATGCTATATACTCCTCTGGTCATGCTGTATATACTCCTATCTGTAATGCTGTATATACCCCTATCTGGTGATGCTGTGCTGTATACTCTTGACACAATGGGTGGAATCTATAAGAAGAGGGGCTTATGAGAAGTCGGAGGGTCAAAAGGGAAGGGTGGGGTCTGGCGCCCCCCAACCTAGAATTTCACCAGCGGCCACTGTGTACTGTATTTATTTTGATGCTTCTATCAATAAATGATCTTGGATTTTCGCGATGTGCAGCCCTTCCTTCTTTTATCTCATTGACGGGGAGACAAGACGTAGCTAGCTCTCACTAAGATATCCTACTCCCAGATTGCATTCCACGTGGAGCAGCGGCATGCTTTCTTACAGGTCTCCCAGACTTCTGGGAACTGTGAGGTGGGGGAGAACTTCCGGTGGAAGCTGCAGCGATTCAACTGGAAGTGGGGGGCGGGTACCTCTGAAAAACAGGTACCTGCTAACCCCCCTCCAAAAAGTGCCAAAAACAGAGGGGAGGGGAAAGTTTTGCTGGTTCTACTTTTTATGAATGTGAATATATCTATGTTTAGGTCAATAGATTAAATCTGCAATTTTACACCATGACTTTCCTTTTCTGGTTGATCCATCCATCTGAGGGGTGAGAGCCTGCTGAGCACATTAATAGTGGAGGATTGTAGGTTCAAATAGCCGCCTCAAGGGATTCCAATCAGGAGGGAAGATACACATGCTTTGTAAGCCTTTCTCTATAGCAAGACAGGCAAACATTTCTGGTGAGTAAGTAATTCTATGGAGCGGTGGCGGGGTCATAACAGGAAGTCACCATTGGTTTACCATTAAATTTGAGATTCACTGCTTAAACTGGATTGAAGCTGTGTCTAAGAACTTTTGTTTGCGGACTGGTATTTACCTACCAATTAACACTTTTTTTTATGTTTGACGACATAGTATTTAAGTGTGATTATTTATTTATGTCACACACATCATTTTACTGATTTATTTTTGTATAAGTGCTTTCTGAGTGAGGGATTGTGATTTTCACTGTCTTCACTTGCTTATATAACATTGTAGGATATTATAGTACGGCTTTCTTTTGTTCATACATTTTCTTGATTTTTTTTTTTAATTTAGGTTTGAATTGATTGTTTTTGCCCCTATACTAATATAATCGTATGTTTAACCCCTTGTACTCCAGAAGATTTACGCCCTTCATAACCAGGCTTTTTTTTGCGGTAAGCACTGCATTACTTTAACAATTGCACGGTCATGCAACGCTGAACCAAAATACATTTTTAGTAAAATGTTTGTCCTTTTTTTCCCCACAAATAGAGCTTTCTTTTGGTGGTATTTGGTCACCTCTGTGTTTTTTATTTTTTGCGCTATAAACAAAAAATCCTGACAATTTTGAAAAAAAAAATATATTTTTTTTTACTTTCTGCTATAAAACACATCCAATAAAAAAAAATTCAAAAAATAAAATTTCTTCATCAATTTAGGCCAGTATGAATTCTGCTACATATTTTTGGTAAAAAATGCAAAATTGCAAGAGGTGTGGCTATCAGCAATGACATTGATGATTCAAAAGCCTGTAGCCTATCAATCAGCAACTGACCACACCTAGCCCTGCCCTTCTGGATTGGCAGCACTGCTTTTGCTGCTGAACCCCTCCCTCTGTGAGCTTCAGTGTCTGGGAGGGGAAGCGTTAAAGCGGAGTTCCATCCAACAGTGGAAGCTCCACCTATCAGCCTCCCCTCCCCCCTCTGGTACAACATTTGGAACCTTTCGGGGGGGGGGGCTGTTTTTGAAAGGTACCTGCTCCCACTTCTGGGTGATATCATCGCAACAAGATCACTCGAAAGTTCAGCCCCCCTCCTCCTTCGCCAGGCCATTCAGAAAGCACAGCGTGCTTTGTGCATGTGCAATAGGAAGCCTGCTGTGAAGCCGAAAGTCTTCACTGCTGGGTCCCCTTACTACAAATGGCGGCGGCAGCACCGGAAAACCCATGACCTTGGCTGTGCCGACATTGCTGGATTCAAGGACACGTAAGTGTCCTAATATTAATTAATTTTTTGCTGGGGGGGGCAGAACTCCCTTTTAATGACACAAATGTAGTTGGATTTGACTCAGTCAGGGAAGGTAAAGGAAGTATTTTGTTTACTTTATGAGGCTTGTGCATCATGTAGTATCTAGATTTGGTCCCTACTGGGGATTGTCTTTACATCCGCTATGTCTTAAATTTATCTGCTAAATGCACAAATACATATTTTAAATGTATTGTTATATGTCATATTTGAAGGCCTTTGGAGCCTTTCTTTTTGTAACAATAAAGCATTTTTTGTACTTTTTACTGCATGTTTCCAAAGTCCATTCCTTTTCTGTTTTTGGTTGTAGATTTGGGACTTGTTTAGACTGTCATACAGGAACCTTTAGTTGTACTTTTTTTTTAAAAAAATGCCTTTACTTACATGACATGCAAGCGACAAGTCTACAGTTTCTACAGAAATATCTCCATTTGTCTTCATCTATTTCTATCACCCGCTGCTCAACAGAATTGTCTGTCTTTAGAAACAGAGGGAATGACATTCTAAGACTTGCCCTGAAAATATTCTCATTGTGGATCAGGGCATTGGTACACGGCCTTTGTCTGTCAGGCCTCTCTGCAGAATATAAAAGATTCGGGCCGAAAAAAGATGTCTTTTTTTATGGACTACCTGGGAAACTGTAACATGGCTCTCAGAAGTGGTAGTTATTGTGGCTGGAGACTGAAATTTTATGTGATGTCATATCTGAGGTCTGTATAGAATTCTTCATTTTCATTGAACGTCTCTTAAATAATGAATGTTAGTCTGAGTTCAGCGTAGGTGTAAAACTGCTCTGGGGACATACATTACTGTCACAGCAGCAAGCTTGTTAGTTCCTCGGAGACAAAGCCTCTGTCAGGCTGTCATTACAGAAAACCTTGTGTATGCTGTTCCTGTGGATCCCTCTGTACTCAGGAGGCAGCCATTTTCTTACTGCATTCAATATCTGAGAGGCGGTAGTTTATCTAACCACTGGGAACCTGTGGCAGCATGTGGCCTCCGATCTCTGCCATTTCTATTGACTAATGTGTCCCTACAAACAGTAACTTTGTAAATTCTAAATATAAAAACGTTTCCATAAAAATAAAATATATATATATATATCAAGTAGTTCTAAAGTTTTTTTTTTTTTACCTTAATGCATTCACTGCATTAAGGAGGAGGGAGGAAAAGGCAGCACCAGCGGGGGACTTCCAGAAGAGGAGGTAAAAGACATCTCTGTGCAAAATCATTGCACGTATGAGGTAAGTACAACATCTTTTTTATGTTAGGGCTGGTTCACACCAGAACATGGTGCGGAAAAAGTATGTTCTGGGCACGTTCATTTAGGGTGCTGCCCTTGCACTCTGCATGCGGGTGCCAATGTATTTGTAATGGCACCTCACATACAGATCATAAACACAGTGCATTTGCGGGAACCAAATCACATGGTACTGTAGTATCATGTGGTTTGGCGCAGTGCATTAAAAGTAGTGCAAGCACTACTTTTTCCATGGTACAGTGCATGTTCCCATGCAATCCTGGTGTAAGCCGGCCCTGAAACGAAAAAAAGTTAGCATTTAGTATCACTTTATTTACTTACCAAAAGCATTGAAGGCTATCTCCACCATTTGCAAAAATCATAAATGCACATATAATTGCAACAAAAAAGTGCATTTACAATTTTTTTTTTTTGCAAACCAGCCTTCAAAGCTTTGCAACCAAGATCAGTGGATCATGGGTGCAATGCTGGGCTCCTGCATTTGTCTTCCTCCAGGTCCATCTTTCTAACACTGGGCTCCTGCAGACTTTCCCTCCAGCTCCCTGTCTGTGCAGAGGTATTGATTTTCAGTTGAAGAGCTGGAGGAAGTATCAATGGACTACGAGTATAGTGATCACTGCACTTATGTTCCATTGAGAACTGCAAGTCTATATGTCACGGTGGTACAGGATGGAGCCCTACACAGCCACACAAATTTCAAACGTGACAGCTGCTGCTGCGGAGAAGAACCCCCACATGCTGTCATAGGGGGGTCAGGTTGGGGGTTCCATATGCATTTTGCTAAATCCTGGTGCAATATGTAACACAGCCCAAAAGGTGGATGTAAATAGCTAGCTAGACATGAGCAGATATATTTTCTCTTTTGCATGATGAGGTTTGGGCTGAGCACTTTTCTAACGATCGTATTTTAGTGCCACTTCTACCCTCCACCAGCATTATAATTACCTCAGTAGGTCTTTTTTTTCTTCTTTTTAGATGGGTTACAAGAGCCTCTACAGTTCATATGTCAATATCCAATCTGATGTGAAAAGGGAGTGCTTTTTTTGATCATTGACGGGAGGTGTGCTTGTTAATTATGGCAGTGAAATGGCAATGACTTTTAATAATACCTGGTACACACAATGAGATTATCGGATGACTGATCGTCCGTTTTTTCTGCGTGCTAATCTCATATCAAAAATGAAGAGTTTACTAAAGCTAGGAAAATTCCCATATGACACAATAAAAATTTGGAAGTGATGTAATGTGTTGTAGTGTATTTGTATTGTATTTTCAACTGTACTGATTAATCAAAAATTGTACCATCTGGTTTCATACGAGAAACATTTTTGTGCTTGTCCCATTGGATAATATTGGATGAACTGTCGTGATGGGCTCTTGAAAGCAGTACATAGCGATCAAATTATCGTACGATCAATTTGAAAGTGGTATTTTTCATACGATTTTCTGATCGTGCGTATGAGGCATAGCTCATAGCAACCAGAGACTAGGTTTGGCTGCACGTTACAGATGCATTTAAAAAGTCCTGTTTATGTCATCAAAATGTATGTTACATAGAGTTCAACTGTATCTTACTAAATATATACAAATATAAATTGCATGTAAAAGCACAGTGTGCAACATAATGTGCAAATATGAACCAGGGGTTCATAGGGAGCCAGTCAAAGCAATTAACTGTAATTTCTGAGGTGTTGCTTGCTGGTCTGTCAAACTTACAGCACAGCTACCTAAAAATCTTCATGCTGTAACTTGTGGTTCTGTGCTGCCACCAAATTCATGCAAATTGACTGGTCACACACGTATGGAGAAGAATAAATATATGACTGGCTGTGCTAATTATAGGCGACTGATACTCTTTTGTGTGTTGTCCCTTTCTCATAAGAAGATTCAGTGTAAATGAGTTTTCCATGCTCCTTCCCTTGACATCCCGCAATTATAATATTTCCAAGCAGTTAAAATGATAGCATGTCTTTTTAGATGATGCATTTATGAATACCAATGAACAAATCTAAAAGCACAGCAGACACCCTGATGTCTATGGTTTTATTATACTGAGCTAGTTATCTGGTTTTGATAGGTGCTACCACTGTGTTGCCTTGTTTAGAGAAACATAATGGCTAACGTATTGTTTGAAGTCAAAGAGCAAGAGCAATTTCCTGTTGAAAAGCCCATGCAGGCATATAGATTCCAGGCACGTTTTATTTTGAGATAATGATTCCAGCGTGCAGAGTTGTTATGCAGTAAGAAGCAGCATGCTTATTAATTTTGTGAAATAGTGATCAACAGTGAGCCGTCTTATGCATTAATGATCCTGAGCTCTTTCTTTGTTAAGACTTTGGAAGCCAACTGGAAGATAATTCGTGACGAGGGGCTTGCTGTGATGGATGAATCTAAAGGCCTATTTCTTCCTGAAGATGAAAATCTGAGGGAAAAAGGAGATTGGAGTCAATATACATTGTGGCAGCAAGGTAAGTAGGAAATAAAAATGTTAATTAAATGGATTTTCTCTTCCGTTCACTGACAGACGCAGCCTTCTTATGACACATGGGGTTATGCTCATCCTACTAGGAGTAGACTAGGCAAAAACAAACAAAAGCGTAGGTTGGCCCCTCCCAGGGGGCCGTCCTCACCTCAACATATAATCCCCCTGCCCTGTACAGCACATCAGTTTTTATTTGCCTAGTGCAAGAAGTAGACCTGGTTCCCTTTGGGATCTGCGGTCTCCTGAAGATTCATCTGATGAAGACTGCTATCAAGAAGCTGGCTGGTGGTATAGAGGATATCTCGAATCCAAATCTTTCCCCAGTCCGGCCGACACTATGCGAACGTCCTTCGGGGTGCCCACCGCATAGCGCCCGTTCCGTGCGGGCGGCCAGTGGCTAAAACCCACTAGAGCCCGGTGACTAGGTACGCCTGTCCAGGGGCCTGGCCAGCAGCATGCCTCCCCTAGGGGACGGTAGGTCTGCTCCGGTGGCTACCGCTGTGCCCGTCAAGGATTGGTGAGTGGACCCCTCTGCCGCCTTAGGGCGTGGAGAGTGGGCGTCTGGGCAGCTCTGGTGGTAAGACGGCCGGTGGGGGCCCATTAGAGGGACAGTTTGGGTAATACCCTTGTGAGGTTAATCCTCCGTCCCCCCCCTCCCCCCTCCCACTCCCCCCATTCCGCAGTACGGCACTGTTGCACTGACCGTTCAACTCTGCACCGACCGTCCGGAGCGCTGTGTTCGGCGGGTCCCCGCCATTGAAAGATAGAGCACCGCTCGTTCGTGGCCGACCGCGCGGGTGTAATGGCAGCGTCCATTGTTTGTGAAACCATGCGGTTCTCAACCTGCGGTCTGGCGGCCTCCAGTGGTAGCTCAAGGAAGTGCAGCCCTGGTACAGGAAGTGTTTAAAAACAGAAGTGGGCTTCCCGGTTTTCGATTGTACAGCGTGGCTGACACACAGCAGCAGGCTCCTGGCGTGCAGTAGGTTGTGGGCATTGCTCTTCCGGTCGGAGTGCTGAGGCATCTAAACAGCAGGTATAGCTGGCCCTTCCTGGGTGCTGGTAGCGGTGTGGGCAATCCTCCCGGGTCTCCCTGGTTGATTGGTGGAGTAGAGGTGGTGGTTACACAGTGGGGGTGCCGGAAGCCTGTAATGTCAGAGGCCGGCAATACTATGGCAGGAGTACCTGCGGATCTACAATCCACCCCAGGAACGCTAGTGTCTTTGGAACAGCTAAGGGCGGTGTTTGGGAAGTTCTTTCCCAGGGCGGAGGTACCCGTTCCAAGGGTTCCTCAAAAACGCCCACCCCCCCTCTTTCCTCCGGGGAGGATTCAGATCTGGAAAGCGCCTCAATGGTCACACCTGTGGATCTTTCAGAGGGTGAACCACCCTCAGAGGGTGAGGAGAGTCAAGAAACTCTGTCTTCGTGTGATAAGGCGATAGTGGAAGCACTGATCACTGATATCCGCAAGTCCATGCGTCTTGATCCAGCTGGGGAGTCGCATGAGTCCGCTTATGTTTGTGGCCCACTTAAACCGCCTAGGGCCCCAAGGGCTTACCCTTATGACCAAGTGTTTGAGCAAGCGGTGTTTAAGGAGTGGCGTAGGCCACCAAGTTCCTATGCTTTGCCTAAAAACTTGCGGTGCGCTACCCCTTTGAGGAGAGCTTTGCTAAGAGATGGGCCTCCCCGGTGGTGGACCCTGCCCGTGGCTCGGGTGAATAAAGCAACCACCATTCCCTTGGAGGGGTCGCCATCCTTTAAGGAGGCGGCCGATCACCGCACAGAGACAGTATCAAAAGCACTGTTCCTGTTGGCTGGGTCAGCCATGCGGCCGGCGCTAGCAACTGCAATGGCGGCACAGTCGCAGCGGGGGCAGGCTACTGCTCTATGCACTAATTTAACTTGTGATGGTGCACAGGCTGAGGTACAGCGGGCACAACATTTGGAAGAGGGGCTCCGCTACATATGTCATGCTGCTTTGGACCTCCTTCCTATATTGTCAAAAATGTCTGTTTTTTCAATCGTTATCAGACGGGTGCTATGGGCTCCGATCTTGGTCGGGCGATCAGGCTTCAAAGAAAGCTCTGGCGGACCTTCCCTTTCAAGGAGAGCGTCTGTTTGGCCCACGGTTGGATGAAATCATTAAGGGTTTCACGGGAGGTAAAAGTACTTTTCTCCCGGAGCCTAAACGGCGTGAGTTGCGGCGCAGACAGGGTCCTGACGCGTCAGGTCAGAAGAAGTTTTTTCGGGCATCCGGCTCAGCAGGTAAAGGCTTCAAGACCGGAAAAGCTTTCGCAGGGCACAGTAAAAGGCCCTGGCAGCATAAGTCCGAAGAAGCGAAGGATAAATCCGCATGATGGGTTGCCCCCACCCACTTCACGGGTGGGGGGCCGGTTACTGGGGTTCACAGACAGATGGGCTGCCCGCATCACTGATCGGTGGGTCCTGGAGGTGGTGTCTTCCGGGTACAAGATAGAATTCAGCTCTCTGCCCCCAGAAAGATTCTTCCCCTCAAACCTGAGGCTCACGCAGGAACGCCACCAGGCGCTTCTAGGCGCTGTCCGAGCTCTCGCCGAACAGGGGGTGATCATACCGGCACCCAGGGTGGAGAGATTTCACGGATTTTATTCAAACCTTTTTGTGGTACCCAAAAAGGGCGGGGTCAGACCAGTTTTGGATCTAAGAGCGTTGAATCGCTTCGTGGAGACGAAGAGGTTCAGGATGGAATCCATCCGCTCGGTCGTGGTCGCCCTAAGCCAAGGGGAATTTCTGGCGTCCTTGGATATCAAGGACGCATATCTCCACGTTCCGATTTGTCTCAGTCATCAGCGTTTTCTGCGTTTCGCAGTGGGAGATCTGCATTACCAGTTTGTGGCACTTCCCTTCGGGTTGGCCTCGTCTCCCCGGGTGTTATTCAAGGTGGTGGCACCGATGTTGGCGCTGCTGAGACAGAGAGGTATCGTGGTGGTAGCGTACCTCGACGATTTACTGCTGAGGGCAGAGTCGGCTACAGCTCTGGAGGAGAACGTGACAATCACGGTAGCCACGTTAGAGGAGTTCGGTTGGCTGATCAACCTACAAAAGTCATCATTGACTCCGATTTGCAGGCTGGAGTACCTGGGTCTGATTCTGGACACGGTACAAGCAAGGGTGTTTCTAACACCAGGCAAGCTACTGACTCTTCAGGCAGCAGTGCGAACCCTGTTGTCACGCCAGTGGTTCTCCTTACGGTTCTGTATGCGAGTATTGGGTCTCATGGTGTCGACGTTCGAAGCGGTGCCTTATGCCCAGAGTCATATCCGACTCCTACAGAGGACAATTCTGTCTCAGTGGGACAAGTCTCCCCTATCCCTAGACAGACGGATCAGGTTGGA
>BLSH010527798.1:569934-581058 GCA_018402905.1 Glandirana rugosa
TGAGGAACATGTTTACATGCCTAGTTACTCACTCTGCGGTTACCAGCAACTTTTTCTTGGCGGTCCCGGCTTTAGACGGGAAATTCGCATGAATTACGGTCCAAGAGGACTGGACAAGAACCTGGCATTAAGTACGCTTAAAGGGCAGATTTCGGCCCTGGCGGTTCTTTTTCAACGACCATTGGCGTCTCACTCATTGATCCGTACATTTGTACAAGGAGTACGTCATGTGGCCCCACGGATACGGTCGCCCTTGGCACCGTGGGGTTTGAATTTGGTGCTTTCTGTGTTACAGAAACCGCCATATGAAAGGATCAGGGACATTCCCTTACGCTTATTGTCGCAGAAGGTGGCTTTTCTGGTGGCTATCACATCCGCCAGGCGGGTGTCGGAGCTGGCAGCTTTGTCCTGCAGGTCACCCTACTTGGTCCTCCATAAGGACAAGGCAGTTCTGCGGCCTTCACCTTCATTTCTTCCGAAGGTGTTTTTCTTCTTTTCATTTAAATGAGGATATTGTTCTTCCCTTATTATGTCCGCACCCGCCACATCCTAAAGAAGTCGAGCTGCATTCTTTGGATGTGGTGAGGGCTTTGCGGGTATATTTAAGTTCTACAGCTTCTTTTGGGAAGTCTGATTCTTTATTTTTGCTGACAGAAAGATCGCGCAAAGGCATGGCGGCCTCGTCAGCTACCGTATCACGTTGGATACGGAAGACCATGACTCATGCATATGAGATTCGGGGCAAGGTTCCCCCGTTTCCAGTCACGGCTCATTCCACCAGGGCAGTTAGTACTTCCTGGGCGTTTAGACACCAAGCTTTGGTGTCTCAGGTGTGCAAAGCGGCTACTTGGGCCTCAGTGCACACATTTACTAAGTTTTACAAGGTTGATGTTTTAGCATCCTCGGATGCTGCTTTTGGCCGCAAAGTATTACAAGCGGCAGTTTAGGAGCGGTTATCGCCGCCTGAGAGGGCGTCTTTTCTGTTGGGTACATTTGTTATGGTTTTTGCCCACCCCTCTTGATTGGCACAGCTTTGGGACGTCCCCATGTGTCATAAGAAGGCTTCGTCTGTCAGTGAACGGAAGAGAAAAATAGATTTTTTGTATAATTTACCGTATAATCCTTTTCTCTGAGTTCACTGACAGACGCAGCACCCACCCCTCTGCGTTGGTTTGGTACGGCTTGTTACGAACTGATGTGCTGTACAGGGCAGGGGGATTATATGCTGAGGTGAGGATGGCCCCCTGGGAGGGGCCAACCTACGCTTTTGTTTGTTTTTGCCTAGTCTACTCCTAGTAGGATGAGCATAACCCCATGTGTCATAAGAAGGCTGCGTCTGTCAGTGAACTCAGAGAAAAGGATTTTATGGTAAGTTATACAAAAAAATCCATTTTTTATGCATATGTGAAAATGTTAGTTAAATTCAAAACTGAGATACTGTATATCTTAACTGAGTGGATGCTATCATACTTGTAACCCACAGATTTTTTTTAGCTTTTGGATTTTCAGGAGATATTATATCTTCATTTGAGTTCCCAAAAGTACACACCTACTAAGCCTTACCATTAATTCTGGATCTACATTTGTTTCACTATTTGAAAAAAACAAAGGAACAAAACACAAGTGAAAGAGACTTTTTGGTCTGCAGTGTGGGAGCACAGGCATGCGCTTCAGATTTGAGATCTTGCTTAAGGAAGGAGGTGGTCAATGCAACAGTGTCTACCTGTTTTGGGATAAAGTTATTAAACCTAAAAACAGGCACTTAAAGGTGGCGGCATATACTGCATTTTGGTCTCCAGAGCACCACAGGAGCCTCTAAGCCAGGGCACCTTGCATGTAAATATCAATATCCCAGCTGGAAGATTAGCACTGTGCTACACTCAGGGCAAAGGACATTTTTCTGTTGCTAATACAGACGTAGGCGGTGGGGAGCGGGTGAGGAGGTAGGGGAGCTTGGATCTCCAGACTGGAGGCTGCCATTTCATACAGTCTCTGGGGCCCCCCAGAATAATAAGAAATATGTAGCTTCTTGAATGCCTTGTCCCACAACCAGTATGAGTTTCTACCACACTGACAGCAACCTTCTCGATCCCCTACAGCAGGGATAAGCACTTAGCGGACCTCCAGCTGTTGCAAAACTACAGGTCCCATCATGCCTCTGCCTCTGGGTGTCATGCTTGTAGCTGTCAAAGTCTTGCTATGCTTCATGGAACTTGTAGTTCTGAAACAGCTGGAGGTCCGCTAATTGCATATCCCTGCCCTACAGTCTGGCTTCCATCTGCAACATTCCACTGAAACTGCCCTACTAAAACTCACTAACGACCTACTAACTGCTAAAACCAATTGCCATTACTCTATGCTCGTAGTCTTAGGCCTTTTTGCTGCCTTTGACGCAGCTGACCAACCGCTCCTCCTTAATAAACTCAACTCCCTTGGTCTCTGCAACTCTGCTCTTTCCTGGTTCTCCTCTTACCTATCTCAGCGCACTTTCAGCATCACAAACCACACCGTCTCCTCCTCTCCACTTCCTCTTTCTGTTGGTGTACCCCAAGGCTCTGTCCTTTGGCTCCTCCTATTCTCTCTCTACACACAACCACACCGTCTCCTCCTCTCCACTTCCTCTTTCTGTTGGTGTACCCCAAGGCTCTGTCCTTTGGCTCCTCCTATTCTCTCTCTACACCTCTTTCTTGAGCCAGTTGAAAATCTCCCATGGCTTACAATAACCACGCTGATGACACCCAGATCTATCTCTCTACTCCACAACTCACCCCTCAATCTCCTCATGTATTACAAATTTACTGAGCGACATATTAGTATGGATGTCACACCACTTCCTCAAACTCAGTCTCGCTAAAACTAAGCTTGTAATATTTCCTCCTTCCCAATCTAGCCCCCCCCCCAAACTTGACTTTTCAACTGAGATCAACAAAACAACCATTGGTCCCTCCAATCAGGCCAAGATGCTAGGTGTAATCCAAGACTTTGACGTCTCCTTCAGGCCCCACATCCAGTCACTAGGTAAATCTTGATGCCTTAACCTCCGCAACATTTCCAGAGTTCGCCCCTTTCGGACTATCGACACCACAATACAACTTTTTCACTCCGTGGTTATATCCCGTTTTGACTACTATAACTCCCTGCTGACTGGCCTACCTTTACACAGACTATTCCCCCCTTTAGTCTATTATGAATGCTACTACTAGAATTATACACCTTACTAACTAATCCATGACTGCTGCCCCTCTCTGCCAATCCCTTTACTGGCTTCCACTAGCCCAACGTATACAATTCAAAATACTAACCACAATGTACAAAGCCATCCATAACACTGCCCCCCAGCTACATCACCAATCTCATCTGCAGATAATGCCCAAATCGTCTTCTCCGCTCCTTCCAAGGATGTCTTGCTTCCTAGCTCTTTTGTTTCCATCTCCAATACTCGCCTCCAGGACTTTTCTAGAACCTTTCCCTTCCTCTGGAACTCCCTACCCTAGTATGTCTGTGCAGCTCCTACCCTGTCTGATTTTAGACAGTCCTTGACAACTAATTTCTTCAGAGAAGCTTACCCCACCTCAACCTAAAAAAACTGTACTTGAGTCACCTCCATCAGATCGCCCCCTGCAGCTATTACCTTTTCTACCGCCACCCCCTCCCTTTAGATTGTAAGCTACGCAAGCAGGGCCCTCCTATTCCTACTGTATTGAACTATGTGTTATAATTGTACTGTCCCCCTTTATATTGTAAACTGTCGGTGCTATATAAATCCTTTATAATAATAATAATGTACAGATTAGAATCTTCGGCAACTTGGATAACTTTATCCATCTGAAAGATTTGCTTTAGGAATTCAGATGTTTCAGATTTGTTGTCCATGCAGGTTTCCTTTACGTTTTACATTCACCCTCTGAGAAAAAATGGCCATGTAATTATTAAATTGGTTACCCAAACCTCTAAGTCTGAAATATGTAAATGTTCAGCATCTAAACCAGATTTTTAGACAAGTAGGGTAATGGAGGTGATAGTTTGATAACCACATGTGCTGACAGATGCAGTCAACACATGACAGCCTGTTTGATAAACAGTTGTTAATTAGATGTTATTTTGCAAAATCCTAATGAAGTAAGATGGATTTTGAACCTGACCTACCTGAACGTAGACATATTTGTTCATGTCATTCTGAAAGTTTCTGAATTTAAATGAACACCGTCTGGATGACGTGATGTGAGACAAGTGTAGCTATGAACAGATTCTTTCATTCTTGAACATTTGTCTTTTCTTCAGGTCGGAAAAATGAAAAGTCTTGTAACTCTGCACCTAGGACATGTGCTTTACTGGAAAGATTTCCTGAATCCATTGGATGCCGCAGGGGGCAGGTACAGTTAATCAGTCTTTTTCTATAAACCCAACAAATGGGGGTTAAGGTCCCGACTAGTGTGTTTGGGGGTCTCTAGTTGTCCAGGATTGCAATACATTATATTAGAAACCACATAATTTGGTATGTCCTAGCATAATAGTGTAATTAACTACTAGGATCCCAGAGTAATGGCAGATTTTATTGAGTGTCAGCAGGGATATAAACCATCGTATTGTAATATGTATGTTTTGGAGCTAAGAGAATATATAGACTAGCACTTGTTCAACAGAGTACTATGTTTTGCAACACATGCTTGGTTCAGATCACAGTTTAATTCCACTTAAGCATTTATTAATGATGGGCACTTCAGAACACCAAATGCAATTATATGTAGAGATCTGATCATCACATTAGAAGCACAGTGTGCTGTGTCCTAGCCAGGGGGCCATTGGTATTATTCATGGTATCACATTTCCTAATCTTTTGTCTTTGTGCTTAGATCAAATACTCTGTTATGCACCCCGGAACTCATGTGTGGCCCCACACAGGGCCAACAAACTGCAGACTGCGGATGCACTTAGGATTGGTTATACCAAACACTGGTTGTAAAATAAGATGTGCCAATGACACTAGGTAAGAGTATAGTGTTATATTCATATATGTCTTATACTTGTAGTTGTACGTTGTTCTGGAAATTGTATAGATAGGCAACTCCTATCCTCATATTGATTAGTGGTAACAAAAATTAATAACTACTGCAGTAGAGAACAAACACAAAGATACACTCAGCATCTCTCCAAATAACTGTTCTGTTTATTCAACACAATTGAAGTTTTTTATACACATGGTTACGCAGGTATCACATTAATATTACAATTGTACTTTTATGGTAACAAGGGGCGTAACATAGGCAGGCTAATTCTAACCAGGGCTCGAAAGAATGCAACATGTAATGAAAACATTATTAGTGTTGTGTGCGCAATGAGTGCAATGTGTAATACATAGGCAAAGCACACAAAATAAAATACAATTATATACAGAATTCACAATTTCCTTAACATAAGTGGCATTTTTTAAAATTTCCTGAAAAACTGTGTTTTTCATTGCAGGTCATTGCAAATATAATTTAGCATGAGCAATTAAGCTGTGGTAGACAATGCAGCTTTGTCATGGAGCTTGGGAACAGATATAATCTTAAAGCGGTTGTTAACCCACTCTGATAACTTCATATAATATTGTTTGTTTCCTAATAATAGGTGCTCCAGTCTCTGTGTTTTATAAAAAAAAAATCCATCTATACCTGCTTTCAGAGCGGCACTCACATGACCGGCTGCCTCTCTCCTCTACCTGTCTGACAGCTGCAGTGGGCGAGATTCCCCGTCTGACGTCATTCAGGAGCAAGGAGCCGGCCGGTCACGTGAGCGGCACTCTGAAATCATTAGGAAACAAACAGGATTATATAAGACATTAAAAGTAATTTCAGAAGGGGAGGGGGTGGACACTGACACAGGAGCAGACAGTCAGGGAGAGAGGACAGAGGAGGACTGGAGAGTTGGGGATGACAGAGGCATGTAAACTGACCATGGTGTCAGGGCGCAGTAGCCATGATAAACCGTGGTCAGTTTACAGAGGGGGAGGACATAGCTAGGCAGGATCAGCCAGGTTTTTTTATGTGATACAGGGGCCAAATGACGCAGCACTAGCGCTGTGCTGTATAACATGCTTTGGAACAGAGTCTTTTGTTTTTTTTTGTTTTTTTAGGGTAACAAACACTTTAAATTATTCTCATTGAATAGCATTCAATCACTGCTTTTAGTTCCATGTATCAAGACTCCAGAAGCTCCCAAAGTATGTGTTGGGGTCCCTGAATTGTATGTGTGGTTCAAATGCATGTCATAGAACAACACACAGTTTCAGGATCTCTCTAAGTTCCTTAAATTACCCTTTTTTAATGTATTTATGAAGGTAGTATTTGAAATGTCAAATTATTTTGTGCTTTAATGCAAACTTCTATGAATAAACACAGTCGGTTTGATTTACTCAGGGCAAATAAACTCTACAAGTGCAGTTGCTCCAGATCTTAGTAAATGAGGTGAAGCTTAACCACTTCCCGCCTGGCCTATAGCAGAATGACGGCCGGGTGGTGGTTTCGTTATCCTGACTGTACATTATATGCCGTCCAGCAGGATAACCCGCAATCGTGCGCCCGAGGGGGCTCGCAGCACGGCAATCGGTGGTGTGGTTTGTCACTCTGACACACCGCAACTCCGATCGTGGTAAAGAGCCTCTGATGGAGGCTCTTTACCACGTGATCAGCTGTGACCCTGGAAGAGCCGGTAAACGGCTTTCCCTCGGTTTGCGCTGACAGAGAGAGACGATCGACGGCTCTCCTGTCAGAGGGGTTTCTGTGCTGATCAACAGTCAGTGCCCCGCAAAGTGCCCATCAGTAACACCTGTTAGTGCCCTTACATTATGCCAATCAGTGCCCATCAGTAATGACTGACTATACCTCCTCATCAGTGCTGCCTATCAGTGCCATCTATTAGTGCCCATCAGTGCTGCATGTCAGTGCCACTCAGTGCTCTCTTTCAGTGCCCCCTGTCAGTGGCCATCAGTGTCGCCCTGTCAGTGCCCATCAGTGCTACCTATCAGTACTGCATATCAGTGCCGCCTATTGGTGCCCATCAGTGCTGCATATCCGTGCCACCTATCAGTGCCCATCAATTCTACATATTAGTGCCTCCTCATCAGTGCCACCTTATCAGTGCAGCCTCATCAGTGTCCATCAGTGCAGCCTTATCAGTGCCCGTCAGTGAAGGAGAAAACAACATTTAATAACAGAATCAAAGAAAAACTTTTTTTTTTCAAAAATGTTGGTCTTTTTTAGTTTGTTTAGCAAAAAATAAAAACCCCAGTGGTTATCAAATACCACCAAAAGAAAGCTCTATTTGTGGTAAGAAAATGATAAAAATTTAGTTTGGGTACTGTGTTGCATGACCGTGCATTTGTCATTCAAAATGTGACAGCGCTGAAAGCTGTAAATTGTCCTGGGCAGAAAGGGGGGAAAGTTCCCGGTATTGAAGTGATTAACTTAGCAAAGAACACCCAATCACGTGCAAGGGAAATAAAAACAGAATTTTTGCTTGCATGTGATTGGATGATGGAAGTCAGCAGAGCTTTCCCTTATTTACTAAGCTCTGGAGCAACTCTGCTTGAAAAGTACACAATCTGTTTGCCTTCAGTAAATCAACCCTGATGGTGGCAACGTGTATCTCAGATTGTTTATTATTAAGCTTGGGCTCTTAAATCAAAGGCAAACTGATAGCTGAGAGTCCCAAGGATACAACCACAGCATAAAAATGGCTGATCACCTCTGATCTAGTCTACACACATAGTGATACACAAAAAAATGCATTCAACTCATTTTTGGAAAGAAAGGAGCATTGTCTTAGCATTAGTGCTGCATTGCATTTAATTATTTGCAGCGCTAGTATTTTATTTAGTTTTTTTTTTTCTTGTGTGGTGTGTCAGATATTGAAATTTATTTTTTAAACGTTTTCTACATTTGTTTCATGTGGAGAAAGATCAAAATGAAAATTGTTTTTTATTAGGATACATTGCCTTGCCATTTATAGCATATCCATATAATTATTTCTGGTTCCTTGTACGCTTTCCTCTAATCTTTAAATTTTTGATTTTAATGGTTTTTTTTTTAAATTATACAAAGTTATGCATACAACCAGAGAACTTTGGTAGCATAGTTACATTAGAAGGGAGAAAGGGAAAGGGCTGTTGCACTTAGTAATACAATCAGAGTCAATCGCGATCAGAATATATCAAGCAAAGAGGAGAATAGTTTTACAGTATATGTTATCAAAAAACATCAACATAGTATTTACTGTCCATCCAAGGTTTCCACATCTTTTTGAATATTGCACGTTTGGAAATTGCGTGGGAATACTTTTTTTGTATGAAAATTGTATGTTTGTTAAATCTACAACTTCTGAAGGGTTGGGTGCCAGGTTGTTAGTCCAATGCCTAGCTATAACAGTTTTTGCTGTCACTAAAATATGCAATACAACAGTCCTTAGACTGTGATGAAAGCTATCTATGCCCAGGTGTAGAATTGGGAGAGCGGGGTTGGGGTTGGTTAAAACCCCCGTGGTCTCTGAGAGTATGGCGATTTTTGTCCAGAAGCTAGTAAGGTTTTTGCATGACCAAAAGGTATGGATGAGGTTACCCACCTGTCCACATCCCCTCCAACAGAGAGGAGAGTGGGACTTGGAGAATTTCAACATTTGGAAGGGCGTTACCATCTGGTTAGCAATTTTTGTGATTGTTCCCAGTGGGCTACACAGTGTGTCAGTGAGTATTTGCAACAAATGGTTCTTATGCATTGTGTCTCAGGGAAAGATGTGTTAAGATCTTCTTCCCATTTAATCATAGGGAGTGTTTTATAATTTTTGAGGTATTGTAGTAAACTTTTTGCTGCTTTGTTTTTTAATTCTTTTTGCTTTTTTAAGGATATTGTATATACTCTAGTATAAGCCGTCTCGAATATAAGCTGAGGCACCTAATTTTACCACAAAAAAACTGGGAAAAGTTATTGACCCGAGTATAAGCCTAGGGTGGGAAATGCAGCAGCCAGAACACAGGGACAGGGAGTCAGGACACAGGGATTTTAGCCTTGACACAGGGACTCAGCCATTACACAGAGATTGTAGCCAGAACACAGAAGAGATGAGTAAGGTAGATTCACAATCTACAGAGCACGCTGCTTCTAAGAGCCGTTCTGTTCATGAAACTATGACCTAATTACATTGGAATGCTGAGAATGCAGAGAGAGAGAGAGATGCAGATCTTCACTGAGATCAGGAGGTGGGCAGGACTGAACAGCTAACACCCATGTGTCCCGCCCACCTCCCAACATCAAGTTGAAAATCTGACACCTCTCTAAGCATTCTTTGCATTCCAATGTAATTAGGTCACGGTTTCATGCACAGAACGGCTCTTAGAAGCAGCCCACGCTCTGTGTAATGTGAATCTAGTCATTACCCACAGACAATGACTCGAGTATAAACCGAGGGGGGTCTTTTGCAGCACAAATAATGTGCTGCAAAACTCGCCTTGTACTCGAGTATATACGGTAATACATCCTAGTGGTTGCAGAATGTGTCTATGCAAGGAAAAAAATGGACAATTTTCTACCAGTTGGTAGTTCTTTCCATTGTCTCTTTGTGATAGTAATCATTACTCATGCTTGATATAGTAGTTATTGCTTCTCAGTGCCACAGTGAAAGTATCCAACATGTACAGGTTCTAACGTTATCCACTTGCCGCCAAATATGACATGTACATGATTTGACGGCAAATGGATAAAGTAATTGACTTCAAGTGGTTATACCAGGGTTATGGCTGCAGCTGTCAGCCATAACCCCAGTATCAAAATTTTCAGCCAACGATGCTCTAAAAGAAATCCTAGCGGCTAATTAGCCACTCAACTGCTTTCACAGGCGGCAGAAGGGGGTGATTAGCATCTGATCAAGTCGTCGTGCCGGCTTACGATAGAGCTGTTCAGAGACTGGATCATCTCCGATCACCTCTATGGTCTAGGACAGGGATGTCCAAACTACAGCCCTCCAGCTGTTGCAGAACTACACGTCCCATGGGGCATTGTAAAACTCTGACCTTCATAGACATGACTAGGTTTGATGGGAATTGTAGTTCCTGAACAACTAAAGGACCATAGTTTAGAGACCCCTGGTCTAGGAGTCCGGAAGCGAGAAACATTTTCCTCACTTTCGGTTAGGGCAGATATAAACTACCTTTTTTCTGGGAAGCATGAGATTAATGCTTTTTTTTTTCTTTTTGTATCTCATGTTTTCAAGGGTCTTATAGACCCCAGATGTCTCCATAAAGAGAACCTATCATGCTTTATTTCTATCGCATGGGATGTTTACATTTCTTGTGATAGGAATAAAAGTAATCAGAAAACAAAAAAAATAAAGGGACGGTGTAAAACAAATTTTTTTTTTTTTTTTTAAATAAATTACATTTTTATTTTTACAGTGCCCCCCCGTGCTCTTGCACAGAGGCAAACGCATACGTAGGTTGCACATGCATATGTAAATGTTATTCGCACCACATGTGAGATATCGCAGCAAACATTATAGTGAAAGAAATAATTCTAGCGCTAGAATTCCTTTGTAACTCTAAACTGGTAACCTAAGGAGATTTTTAAGTATCAAATTTTGTCGCCATTGCACGAGCGTGCACAATTTTAAAGTGTGACATGTTAGGTATCTATTTACTTGGCGTAGCATCATCTTTTATCATTTACTAACAAATTGGGTTATATATTGTGGGTTTTTTTTACATTTCATTAAAATGTGTTTTTCACAAAAAATGGCATTTAAAAAACTGCTGTGCAAATGCCATGTGACAGAAAACATTGCAACAACCACCGCTTTATTCTCTAGGGCCTCTGCTAATATATATATATACATACATACAGTATCTCATAAAAGTACAAACACTCCTCACATTTTTGTAAATATTTTACTATATCTTTTCATTTGACAACACTGAAGAAATTACACTTTGCTACAATGTAAAGTAGTGAGTGTACAGCTTGTATAACAGTGTAAATTTGCTGTCCCCTCAAAATAACTCAAAAGTGAAACCCCACATGAGTGAAAACAACGGTCGCCAAATCTGTAGTTACCGACACACAACTCAATAAAACTCCCCTGTCGTTTAAATGTGACAAT
>BLSH010527798.1:592028-632186 GCA_018402905.1 Glandirana rugosa
CGCCACTCCCCCCCCCCCCCAAAAAAAAAAAAATACTAATAAATAAAGTAGATCTCTGCAGCAAATTTGACCTAAGCAGCTGAATGAGCAAAATTCAGTTTCTGCTTTGGCAACATCTTGCCAATTGCAAAATTAATTTCCCCACAATCATGCTGTTCAATCTGAATCAGTGTCCCAAATTTAAGAGTTCATCATACTCACTTTTTTTGGAAGTTCTAATGACCTAAGGGCTCTTTCACACTAGCGGAGCCCGTTTTGACGGGCTCTGCTGCTCGGCAGGGATCCATCCGTTGATCCCCGCTGAGCTGGCGGATGACAGGACAGTCTCTGCGCGGAGTGCAGAGACTGTCCTGTCACAGCTCCATTCTCCTCTATGGAGAATCGGATGAACACGGACCGTCTGTCTGTGTTCATCCGATCCGCTAGGCGGATGGAAAGTAGGGTTTCCATCCGTCTGTTTTTGGCGGATCGGATGTCAGCGGACATATCACCGCTAACATCCATCGCTCCATAGAGAGCAATGGAGCGTCCGTTTGGGTCCGCCTGAAAAATTGAATCATCCGCCCGTGTGAAAGGGGCTTAAGTAGCCAATCAAAAATCATAGCTGACAGAATAAACTAAAATCTGGTTGACCAACGTGTATTACTTTGCATTTTTGAAGAAGCATGTGTTGTTTGTTTTGTTCATGAGAATTTCCTAGTGTCATTTGCCTATGAATCAATTTATGCAAGACTTAAAGCAGATGTATACCCATTTTGGTCATTTTTACCTACAGGTAAGCCTCTAATAAGGCTTACCTGTAGGTAAAATTAATATCTTCTAAACCTGTACGGTTTAGGAGATATTCCCCCTGCAAGCAGGCGCTTGCCGGAAAGTTTGCCGGAAAAATAGCTCCTGAACGCATGCGCAGCGGGAGTGACATCTTGCGGCTCTGGCGCTGTGAGAATTCGGTGGAAAGCCCCTAGGGAAGTTGTCCGCTCCCTCTGTGGGGACCGAGCCGTCTGGTCGGATCTTTGTTCTGAGGTATTTCATAATGAGATAATATGCGGTGGATACTAGCTCATTATGCCTTTGCCTTTTTTTAGTTGGGTATACAACCGCTTTAACTTTATGGAGAGCATATATTCATTTTCATTGGTTGTGAGTCAAAAAGTTAAATATTATTTGTAAGTTTAGCATACTTTTCATTGGTTAACTCAAAGTATATCTAAGGTCGACACCCTTTTTTTTCTCTTTTTTTTTTTTTTTTTAATAAAAGGGGTGGGAGGGTAAAACTATATATATATATATATATATTTTTTTTTTGGGTCTCATTAGGAAGATTTCCCTTTACTTCTTGTCTTGTAGACTCAACAGAAAATGAGAGGATTTCTTTCCTATGTGGGGGATATCCTTTCTTGGAAAGGTGTCACAGTAACAAATGTACCCATTGAAAGATTTCCCCTCTACTTCTGTTCTGGTGGCAACTCAAAATTTTGGATTTACCTTCAATTTCATTCCTAGTGATTCTCCCTATTGGGGGGACAGAGCACAATACAAACCTAACAGGGGTTCTAATCTATCACCACTTTTTCCAAATTTAAAAAAATAGTTTTTCCTTTAGTTAAACGTAGGAGGCCCTATACACTGGTACATTATTGGACTGGTATTACTTAAACTGCTAATATTTAAAACATAGTAAATGTCAAATGTTTGCATCTTTCCATTATTACTCTTCTTATACCCATGCCTTTTGATTCCACCTGTGCCTTCTAATACGCTACTTACTGTAAAGCGGGGGTCAGCAACCAGTAGATATAGGTGACTGGTAGATCGTGGTCTGGGCTTGCTGACCCACCATTCCAGAGCATCAGAATGCAATGCAGAGGGACTACCGTATATACTCGGATATAGGTCGAGTTTTTCAGCACATTTTTTGTGCTAAAAAAGACCCCCCTCGACTTATACCCGAGTCAGTGTCTGTGGGTGATCAGTAGTTTCACATTAAACAGAGCCGTGCTGCTTCTAAGAGCCGTTCTGTGCTGTGTAAGTGTGACTAATCACATTGGAATGTAGAGAATGCTGAGAGAGGTGTCAGATTTTCAGCTTGATGTCGGGAGGTGGGCGGGACAAGCTGATGTTAGCTGTTCAGTCCCGCCCACCTCCTGATCTCAGTGAAGAGCTGCAGCTCTCTCTCAGCATTCTCTACATTCCAATGTGTTTAGCACAGAACGGATCTTAGAAGCAGCACAGCTCTGTTTAATGTGAAACTAAACTACCTTACTCATCCCTTATGTGTTCTGACTACAGTCTCTGTGTCCTGGCTAATATCCCTGTGTCCTGGCTAATATCCCTGTGTCCTGGCTAATATCCCTGTGTCCTGGCATTAATATTCCTGTGTCCTGGCATTAATATCCCTGTGTCCTGGCATTAATATCCCTGTGTCCTGGCATTAATATCCCTGTGTTCTGGCTAAAATCCCTGTGTTCTGGCTCCCTGTCCCTGTGTTCTGGCTGCTGCATTTCACACCCTAGGCTTATACGCGGGTCAATACATTTTCCCATATTTTTTGGGCAAAAGTAGGGGGGTCGACTTATACACGAGTATATACAGTACTTGTAAAGTTGGCGCTGTAGTAGGGAGCAAGAGTCACATAAGTTGATGCCTCCTCTGTAGCACTGGCTCCTCTCCCATGTAGAGTGATACCAACAGCACCCCACCTCTTATCCCAGCTAGCGGTCTCCAGAGTGGTGCCAGCAGCAGGAAAGAAGAGATCTTCAGGTCCGTGTGAAACAATACATTGGACATAATAGTATAGGGCTGCTTTCACACGGATGTGCTGCGATTTACCTGTACCCTGGGTGCATTGCAGTGTACTTGCAGCTTTCCTGCGGGCTTGCTGCACTTAGCCATAGACTTCTATTATATCCTGCAGGTTTGGTGCACTTTCTGAATGCAAGAGTTTTGGTGCGCTTTCAGAAAGTGCACCACGCCACCTGATTTAAACCCATGACTGCAATGTGATGCATGCGATTGCAATTAGAGGTTTAAATCAGGTGTGAGGAGGCGACACTGTGCCCAGTGATCTTTGACTTCTCCTATGTTGTTCAGGTAGATCTCCATCTCTTTAAGGTTGACTACCACTGCTGTAAAGGAACACCATGCGCACCACAACAATAGCAACATTATAAGTACAAATACACAAAATGTGCTAGTACACAGAGGTTATTGGGGGTGAGACGTAGGGTTTCATTTTATGAATAAGGCCGGCTATACATTATACAATTTTCTTATTCAATTTCCTTTCGATTTATCTTCCGCTATATATTGCAAGGGCCTACCTGATTGCATGCAAATTAAAAGTGTTTAGGTTTGACTTCATATTATATGGTATTGGTAAATCTAAAGGAAAATTGTCTAATGTATGGCCAGCCTTACTGACACTGATGCTGCTGTCAAGGGTGTGTTGAATCATTTATTGTCACATTACTTTTGTCTGAGACTTATTTTTGTCACTTCACTTTTAATTATGTTGTGTTACTTTGGACTTCAAATAAGTCGTTGTCAGGTCCCTTTTGGTCCTAAATTCTTTTTTTCGCATCACTTTAGTTTTTGGCACGTTACTTTGGTCATAAAGTCGTTTTTGTCATGCCACTTTAGTTTTTTTTCACGTGACTTTGCTCTTAGATAAGTCTTTGTCAGGTCACTTTAGCCCAGATAGCAAGGATAATTTGCCACACATTTGTGGCAGTGTTGAATTGTAAGTCTCCTAACTTGCTGCACATTTTCACTGGCAAGTTGATACTTTTCCAATTTGTAGAAAATTTGTGTAGAAAGAGTAAAGTTGCAGCGGTGAGTCTACAGCAAGAGCTCTGCAAGCCCACAGCATGAACATTCAGCCACAGTGACCCCTGTGGTGGGATGACTATTGCACAACATAACTGAACCAGAACTTGCAGCAGACTTGCAGAATGGTTGCAAAGAAAGTTACTCTGGAGTCATGCAATGCGGACTTGCTGCAATTGTGCAGCAAACTTGTGAAGCGTGGCCAGTCTAGCAATAGCTTAGCAAGTCATTTTCAAACTTGCAGCACAATTGCTTGCTATCTGGGAGTTTTTATTCCTTCATTGTAGTCTTTAAGTATCTTTTGTCATGTCATTTTGGTCTTGGGGTAGTGTTTGTCGTCTCCCTTAGGTCTTAGATTTGTTTTTGCATGTCACTTTGGTTTTATATTTTTGTGTCACAATTTTTGTTACCATTGTACATTTTGAGCAAGAATGCGCTATTGTGCTGCTTTTCATTTCTGCAACTTTAATTAGTGTATTGACACCATGTTCTTTAGAAATTCTAGTGATTTATTCAGCTCTGTCCTTTTTTTTTTACAGAACAAATATTCTATTTCCTAAATAAATATGTACAGTTTTCTATATTTTACTTCTTTTGTAAAAAAAAAAAAAACTGTTCTTTTTTTCAAATCAAAACTTTTGATCCTTTAGAACTAAAAGTGTGGGCTGGATTGTCAAGTTCCATTTTATCGCAGATGTACTGAGGCTTGTAAATCGACTTGCAGAAAAACATCAACATTTTATTATCTCCCTTTTTCTGTTTGGTGATTTGGCTAGAAGAATACATTATCAATAACTACAGGATTTTGTTTTATTTTATTTTTTTTAGCAGTGCATAGGCTTTTCAATGTGTATGCCATCACAAGATGAATGCAATTTCGTGAGTAAACTGTTCCTGACAAGGTTTCTTTGGTTTCTGGGAATTAACCTATCAAAATGCAGCTGTAAAAGCTGGACATACCATTTGCCTCGGGCACCTCGACATAGGCGTCAGGACAAACAGCTGCAGCAACAGATTTACTTACATTGCCACCTGCTGGTGAAAAATGGTATTGCCTCATGACTATAAAAATGCAGTGGTTTATATGAGAGGAGCAGGTTTATCAAGTTTGAGTAAAAAGGTTAAAGTTTACACCTCACTTAATCATGCTTTTTGTGGTAATTTATTGAACAGTAACATTTTAGCCGGTAAAGTTTCTTTTCATGTCCGGTGAAAAGAAATGGAAATAAAAATGGTCACGGATGAAAAAAAAAACAGGCCCAGAGAGAAAGAAATATAAATTTCTCCACTGTGTTTTCTATAATTTTGTTCCTGATCAGAAGCTAGGGAGTTCAGAACCAAATTTTATATTACAGAAGTCATACAGTAAATTGCTAGTACAAGGGACTCCTTCACTTTTTGGAATTTTTTTTTTTTCTTTGCAATATTTGTGTTATGCCCATTCATAAAACACGTGATAATATAAAGTAAATTGTATATATGGGTTTAAAAAAATGACATTTTGTTTGTGTAATAATACCACCTTACATAGTTTGTTAAGGGGATTTATAAGAAAACCTGTTTTTTGGGACTTCATTGTTTAGTACTGCAGGGGTCTCTTTCAGCATTTCATGGGACAGAGATCTGCAATTACAGAATGTATACAGTCGTATATTATTAACCACTTCACCTCCGGAAGAATTTCCCAGTTTAGGACCAGAGCACTTTTTGCGATTTGGCGCTGCGTCGCTTTAACTGACAATTGCACGATCGTGCGATGATGTACCCAAACAAAATTTGCGTCCTTTTTTTCCCAAAAATAGAGCTTTCTTTGGGTGGTATTTGATCACCTCTGCGTCATTTCTAATCGCCGCTATAAACAAAAGAAGTGCGACCATTTTGCAAAAAAAAAACAAATTTCTTACTTTTTGCTAAAATTCAAATCCAAAAAAGAAATATAAAAAGGCATTTTTTTCACCGGTTTTGGCCGATTTATATTCTTCCTCATATTTGTGATAAAAAAAAATTGCAATCGGCGTTTATTGATTGATTTGCGCAAAAATGGCTGCGTTTACGGATGGTGAGAATTCATTTCTGGGGTTTTTATTTTTTTTAATTTTTTACTAGTAATGGCGGCGATCTGCGATTTTTAGCGGTACTGCGATATTGCAGCAGACACGTCGGACATTTTTGACTCTTTTTTGGGACCAATGACATTTATTCAGCGATCAGAAATTGAAATGTCCACTGATTACTGTATAAATGTCATTGGCAGTGAAGGAGTTAACCTGCAGGGGGAGACCTAGGGGTTAACTGTGTTCCCTGGGTGTGTTCTTACTGTGGGGGGGGTTGGGCTACCATGGGCATGAGAGATCTAACAGATCCCAGTGACAGGGATCAGTAGATCTCCCATGCCTGCACTGTCAGAATGTGGAACCGCCGTGTTTACATCAGTGGTTCCCCGTTCTTTGCCTGTGGCCACTCATCGCGGCTCGCCGGCGGACACCGGAGTGCGGCGGACGCGCGCGCGCCCCCTAACGGCCATTCGCAGATCGCCGTCTTGTTACGGCGCTTCGTGGCCAATGTCCACACTGCCGCCGTAAATATGTGGTAAGCAGTGTGGAACTGGTTAAAATGTAACAGCATTTTTGGTACATTTATATAGTAGCCCCTCCTCACCAGACTTATATATTCACTCCTTGATTCATCTATAAATTACTGATGAGGTGGCACACCAGCCTGTGAAAATCTTTCCTATGTATAGCATGTGTGCTTCCACTCATTGCTATGAGGAATTATTCCAGAGTTCAAGCTGCAGGTACACTTTAACATCGTCCACCTGTCATCCCATTCATAAACAATGCAGGGAAGTGAGCTTTCACATCATTTAATAAAAATATTAGTTACTGATTTTAATCAGTGGCATCCTGCATAGTTACCAAATTTAGAATTTTCAAGACATATTTATGGTTTAAACTCCTTTATTCACAGGAGTGTAATAATGGCTCAAATAATTAGGAAAAGAAACCAGCAAGGACAAACCGCTTCAAGGCTCAAGATTTTAGTACTAAAAATTGTCACTATTTCCCCACTGTCTCCAATCACGTTCATAGCTGTCATTGTATATGGACATTTTAATCTGTCTGGTGCATGGCCTGTGAGATGTTATAGTAACCTTACAGAGTTTTAATTTTTCAGCCTATACTAGTGGTGGGTTAAATTGGTTTAATCATTTCCACCAACATTATGATAATGGTGTGACTATAAACAATGTGAATAATATGCTGACCGCTTCTGCACACTCAGGCTGGGGTTCACACTTATGCAAACTGGATGCGGGTCTTTCCACATCCAATTCGCATGACAGGAGACTGTGGTTCACACAACTCCAGGGCAGCCGCGGTCCACACTGAAAAAGGGTCCTCTGTTTCAGGTCTGAATTCAGGCAAAAATTCGGACCCGATTCTCCCCTGGAATGGAGAACAAGGACGCATCGGACCCCCTGCTGCCAGCCATGGCTGCAGCTAGTGTGAACCCAGCCTGAAGAATTTCCACAATTGCCTTGGGTTGTGAATAGGATAGGTTAATCTAGAAATGAAGTTCCATCCATGCTATTCAAGTCCAGAAGATAGTTTATTCCAAGCATAATGTGTATAAATATATATTTTGGGGGGCATACTCCAACCCCTCCATTAGGGTTGAAACACATAATAAAAAGTAAAAATAGCACAAATAAATATCTATTGTAAACATCAAATTAGGATATAGAGCAGCTTTTCTCATCCTTTTTAAGAGAGGAATCCATGAAATAACTTGCTCCTTAACCACTTCACCTCCGGAAGAATTTACCAGTTTAGGACCAGAGCACTTTTTGCGATTCGGTGCTGCGTCACTTTATCTGAAAATTGTGCAGTCGTGCGACGTTGTACCCAAACAAAATTTGTGTCCTTTTTTTCCCACAAATAGAGCTTTCTTTTGGTGGTATTTGATCACCTCTGCATCATTTCTGATCGCCGCTATAAACAAAAGAAGAGTGACCATTTTGCAAAAAAACCCACATTTCTTACTTTCTGCTGAAATTCAAATCCAAAAAAAATATATAAAAAGACATTTTTTTTTCACCGGTTTTGGCCGATTTATATTCTTCCTCATATTTGTGATAAAAAAAAATCGCAATCGGCGTTTATTGATTGGTTTGCGCAAAAATGGCCGCGTTTTACGGATGGTGAGAATTAATTTCTGGGGTTTTTATTTTTTTTACTAGTAATGGCGGCGATCTGCGATTTTTAGCGGTACTGCGATATTGCGGCGGACATGTCGGACATTTTTGACACTTTTTTGGGACCAATGACATTTATTCAGCGATCAGAAATTGAAATGTCCACTGATTACTGTATAAATGTCATTGGCAGTGAAGGAGTTAACCTGCAGGGGGAGATCTAGGGGTTAACTGTGTTCCCTGGGTGTGTTTTTACTGTGGGGGGGGGGGGGTTGGGCTACCATGGGCATGAGAGATCTAACTGATCCCAGTGACAGGGTTCAGTAGATCACCCATGCTCGCACTGTCAGAATGGGGAACCGCCGTGTTTACATCGGTGGTTCCCCATTCTTTGCCTGTGGCCGCTCATCGCGGCTCACCGGCGGACATCGGGTCCGCCCGAGCCGCGGGCACACTCAGGAGTGCAGCACGCGCGCCCCCTAGCGGCCATTCACAGATCGCCGTCTTTTTACGGCGATTCGCGGCCTGCGTCCACACTGCCACCGTAAATAGGCAGTGTGGAACTGGTTAAGCCGCGTACACACTGGCTGAATGTCAGGTAATGTCAGCTGGTTAAAAAAAAATGGTCGACATTTGGCCCATCAGTAAGGCACTTGGTCCGATAGAAGCTGACCGTTTGGTTTCTGTCAAGCCAGCATGCTGGAAAACCAGCAGCCGACCGGCACCCGATCAGCACTCTCAGCCAATGGTGCAGAGTGCTGATCAGAGTGTGCTGGTGGGAGAGGGTGGCCAGGCATTACACTTGTGGTCATTGAGAAAAATGAAAACTTATCTGAAAGGCAGATCTTGGAAAGTTGGCAACCTCTGGAGGAACCCTAACTGAGAAACCCTGATATAGAGTATAGTAATACAAATCTATCTTTTGTTGTATAAACCTAAAATTGGTACAGACATTTTTAAGATAAATGGAAAATCAATGATTACAAGAAGTAAGAAATCTTGGTTAAAACCTTATCAGCAATCTTATATAGGCTGGGGAGAGGATCTAAAAAAGGCTAAACAAGCAGAATCCACAAGCTTGGCTGTTCCTACCAATTTTTAGATGTGTCGTACAATAGATATTTTGAGGATTAAAAAGATATGCCATAATCACTTTGATGGTATATTAGCTATTATATTATTTTTTATGTTGTGTTTCTGCCCTGGTGGGTGGGTGGGTGGAGTATGGCTTCCAAAATACTGTGGCTTTTATATACAATTTATGAATAAACCTATCTTATGGACTTGAATATTACAGTGTGGTGCTTCAATCCTAGAGTTACCTGTTCTGCAAATTGGACAGGCTTGATCCATGTAGTTGTCATGGCTTTTGCCAACGCTTGGATAGCATATGTGTATAAAGGTGGCAGAGATGGGATCCTAAAAATATGATTGCCAAAAACTTGCCTAGTGTAAAATGTCAATTCATGGGAAGTAAGAGGTGATGGAGCACAGAACGCCCATCTCTGCACTGTTTTGTAAGAATAAGAATATTCGGACCTCAAGATAAAGCTGCCTATTTTGTACTTATTTCAGAGTTTGTGATATTTTTGTAATGGATGTTTTGATACTATACATGTGCTTTGTAGACACTTATTGTTTAATTATTTTAAGAAGTCTTCTCTGCTTTTGAAATAAATTCTGTTTCTGAATAAACTTACATTTGCGTATCTGTTTTTCATGCACATAACGTATACTTATAACTAATAGCACTTTCTCTTAGCAGCAAAAGGGTCGCTGGTTCGAATCCCAACCACGACACTACCTGCCTGGAGTTTGCATGTTCTCCCTGTGCCTGCGTGGGTTTCCTCTGGGTACTCTGGTTTCCTCCTCCAAAGACATGCTGGTAGATAAATTAGATGCTGTCTAAATTGGCCCCAGTATGTGTATGTATGAATGTGACATAGGGACATTAGATTGTAAGCTCCTTGAGGGTAGGGACTGATGTGAATGTACAATGTATATGTAAAGCGCTGCGTAAATTGACGGCGCTATATAAGTACCTGAAATAAATAAATTGTGGGACCAACCACAGAACATGCTGCAATGAGTCTTCTGTTTCAGTAAAGCAGGATGGGTGAGATAATGTATCACAACAGGCCAGTGTTGACGGCATAGGGCTAGTGTCAACGGGCAAAAGCAGCTTACTTTTGACATTAGTTTGAGGTGCTTCGTAGGTCATTAAGAATTCATTGGCAGGTTCATCTGACCTGCTTCAAGCTGCTTTGCATTCATGTAGATTTGTATAGGAAAAGAGGCAGCTCTGATGCATGCAAAGACATAAGCTCTGAAACCTCAGTGGCACTTTTATTTTGTCATTTATTTATACACTCACTGGCCACTTTATTTGGTACACCTGTTCATTTGCTCGGTAACACAATTTGCGATACAGCCAATCACATGCCAGCAACTCAATGCTGAAGTTCAAACCAAGCATCAGAATGAAGAAGTGACTTTGAACGTGGTATGGTTGTTGGTGTCAAATGAGCTGGCCTGAATATTTCAAACACTGCTGATCTACTGGGATTTTCATGCACAACCATCCCTAGGGTTTACAGAGAATGGTCCGAAAAAGAAAAAATATCCTGTGAACGGCAGTTGTGTAGATGAAAATGCCTGGATGATGTTAGAGGAGAATGGGCAGACTGGTTGGAGATGATAAAAATGCAACAGTAAATTAAATAACCACCCGTTACAACCAAGGTATGCTGAAATACAATCTCTGAATGCACAACACATTGAACCTTGAAGCAGATGGGCTACAGAAGCAGAAGACCACACATGGTGCCACTCCTGTCAGCTAATAACAGAAAACTGAAGCTACAATTCGCACAGAATTGGCCAACAGAAGATTGGAAAAGCGTTGCCTGGTCTGATGAGTCTCGATTTCAGCTGTGACATTCAGATGGTAGGGTCAGAATTTGGTGTAAACAACATGAAAGCATGGATCTATCCTTCCTTATCAATGGTTCAGGCTGGTGATGGTGTGGGGGATATTTTCTTGGCACACTTTGGGCCCCCTAGTACAAACTGAGAATCATTTAAATTCTACGGCCTACCTGAGTATTGTTGCTGACCATGTCCATCCCTTTATGACTACAGTGCCCCCATCTTCTGATGGCTACTTCCAGCAGGATAATGCACCATGTCACAAAGCTCAAATCATCTCACCACTGCTTTCTTGAACATCACAATGAGGTCACTGCACTTCAATGGCCTCCACAGTCACCAGATCTCATCCAATAGAGCACCTTTGGGATGTGGTGGAACGGGAGATTCTCATCATGGATGTGCAGCCGACAAATCTGCAGCAACTGCATGATGCTATCATGTCACTATGGACCAAAATCTTTGAGGAATGTTTCCAACACCTTGTTGAATTAATGCAGTTCTGAAGGCAAAAGGGGGTCCAACGCGGTACTAGCAAGGTGTACCTAATAAAGTGGCCGGTGAGTGCGTTGTCTTTCCCTATTACCCAATACAAAATAAACTGCCCAGCCATTGCTGACTGCAAAACACGCTGTACATTTTTAATAAATATTCAAGCAAAAACAGTGCTCTAGCATAGATTTTATTTTAGTGATGAAGAACATTGTGCAAAAGAAAACAAAAAACAATCAAAGTCTTTGGCACTTGAAGTGTGTATTCTGCTGTCATCCATACACTGTACCCTTCATTCCATAGACTTGTGGTTACATTTTGAATATAGTATGTTAAGAAGCATTATATGCTTTATCCCCTCTGTTAAAACATCTGCAATTAAACAACAGATGAGGTATAATCAAATTGTTAAAGATCTGATCACTGTCATCTCGTATTAGTAGCATTAAAAGTAAAGGAATAGGAAATATTCAGTGGCTTAAAACAGCCAATGTCTAATAAATGAGCACTCCCGTGTACCAGGCACTCCCGTGTAACAGACACTCCTGTGTACCAGGCACTCCCGTGTACCAGGCACTCCCGTGTAACAGACACTCCAGTGTACCAGGCACTCCCTTGTACCAGGCACTCCCGTGTACCAGGCACCCCAGTGTACCAGGCACTCCCGTGTACCAGGCACTCCCGTGTACCAGACACTCCAGTGTACCAGGCACTCCAGTGTACCAGGCACTCCCGTGTACCAGGCACTCCAGTGTACCATGCACTCCCGTGTACCATGCACTCCTGTGTACCAGGCACTCCAGTGTACCAGGCACTCCTGTGTAACAGACACTCCAGTGTACCAGGCACTCCCATGTACCAGGCACTCCTGTAACAGACACTCCAGTGTACCAGGCACTCCAGTGTACCAGACACTCCTGTGTACCAGGCACTCCAGTGTACCAGGCACTCCCATGTACCAGGCACTCCCGTGTACCAGGTACTCCAGTGTATCAGACACTCCAGTGTACCAGGCACTCCCGTGTACCAGGCACTCCAGTGTACCAGACACTCCTGTGTACCAGGCACTCCAGTGTACCAGACACTCCTGTGTACCAGGCACTCCAGTGTACCAGGCACTCCAGTGTACCAGGCACTCCCGTGTACCAGACACTCCAGTGTACCAGGCACTCCCGTGTACCAGGCACTCCAGTGTACCAGGCACTCCAGTGTACCAGACACTCCCGTGTACCAGGCACTCCAGTGTACCAGGCACTCCTGTGTACCAGACACTCCAGTGTACCAGACACTCCAGTGTACCAGGCAACCCAGTGTACCAGGCACTCCCGTGTACCAGGCACTCCTGTGTATCAGGCACTCCAGTGTACCAGGCACTCCAGGGTTATGTCAGGTGTGGATTGTTTTACTGCAGCCTACACACTACACAATGAAATCAGGTAAATGGTGCATGTTTGTGCTAATGGAAGAGAGGTATACTGCATATATCCCCAAAACTGGCCTATCTCAAAGGAAACACTACTGACCATCCAGGAAGATCTTAATTGGCTGATTAACTCTTCAGCACCTCCTAATCTGACTTTAAATGTCTGGATAGGGCAAATAAAAATGTGCAATAAAATAAGCCAGGAATATTGATTCAGTCTACAGTCATAAAGCTAGCAATGCACTAGTAGAATTTTCTTTACAATTTTACATTTAACCTCTCCAATACCAGGCACTTTCACCCTCTTCTTGCCCAGGCCAATTTTCAGCTTTGAGGCTGGGTTCACATAGGAACCCGCAGGGGTCTGGTGCATGCTGGTTCACAGTTTCAGGTCCGACTTCAGCCCGAATTTTGGGCTGAATTCGGACCTGAAATGGACCAAAAGACGCACAGCGTCTTTTGTAATTCGCAGCGAACCTACTGCGGATACGTGAGAGCCGGTCATAATCTCCTGCTATGCTGCATGAAACTAAAGAAAGGAGGCTGGATGGCCTCACTCCCAATGTAATTCTCCTTTAATTCCAAAAAGAAAGAACATGTACAGCAATGCGGTGAACTACAGATCCCAGCTAACGTGTTTCATGCTTAAGATGGGAGCTTAATCATAGCTATGATTAAGGAGCCCATTTGACCCATATGGCTACGATTAAGCACCCCTCTTAGGTGTGAAACACGTTAGCTGGGGTCTGTAGTTCACCGCATTGCTGTACATGTTCCTTTATTTTGGAATTAAACGAGAATTGCATTGGGAGTGCGGCCATCCAGCCTCTTTTCTTTTGTTTCATGTTACCTTGCAAATAAGAGCCAGCACCTCCTCAACATGCAGAGACAACTGAGCTGAATGGATTGCTGATTGCCCTGGAGCGGTGTTGTCTACACTGACAAGGCTGCGATGATTGGCACTGATGGGGCCACACTGATAATCAAGGCACTGATTATCAGTGTAAACAATGTACTCACTGTGCCTTGCCAGACTCACCAGTTATTGGCTCTCCTTTCCTCACACAGAGACAGCATATAAGGACAGGAGTGCCGATAACTGTCAAGTTTATTTACATGTGACCAGCTGTGATTGGACACAGCTGATCACATGGTAAAGGGCTGCTGTGATTGGCCCTTTATCCC
Organism: Glandirana rugosa; assembly: GCA_018402905.1. Classification (NCBI taxonomy): domain Eukaryota; kingdom Metazoa; phylum Chordata; class Amphibia; order Anura; family Ranidae; genus Glandirana; species Glandirana rugosa. The sequence continues at coordinate 606,080 of BLSH010527798.1, forward strand.
GATCTGTGATCAGCTATGTCCAAAGGACACAGCAGTCACAGAGTGCACCCAATGCGTGCCCAGGGGGCACACAGGAGGCACACACATGGGATGACACCGGTGGACATCTTCTCAGAACTGTTGAGACACGCCGTAGCCTTCTTTTGGCTATAGCGCAGTCGGGTTAAAGAGTGCTTGCGTTATTTTCTTATGGATAATGGAGTCAAATCAATGTTTCAGTGATAAGAAGAATTGAAGGAGCAGAATGGAAAATCTTCTCAAACAAAAACATTTCTAACAGTGAATATGTTTTGTTTGTGAAATTACATTCATTTCAAAACTTGAATGTGAAGATGAAACACAATTTTAAAGTATTTAAAATTAAACTACATTTATCAAGTCATTGAATGTACGAAGAATGTTTGTATGAAAATCTACTAGTGTAAGGCCACCTCAAGTCGCTAGCTCAGTATGCTTACTAGAAGGTTTTAATTTACTCTGACTTTCCTGATCTGCATGCTTGTTCTGGGTCAGTGCCTGAAAAAACTGCAGCCGGAGACTAATATTTTTGGAAAGATGGAAGAAAATTCCAGGTATTGCAATTTTTTTCATAGTTAAATTTAGTCAGCTTGGACCAATGTAAGGATGTATGTTCCATATTTGTGTGATCCCCATGGAAGCTGAAAATCACTGTAGTAGACGCCGCTACTACAATGATCTCCATTAGTTTCCAAATCCCATGCTGAGCACCTGCCCTGCTGCTTACTGAACACAGGAGGTTGCCCATTTGGCACAAACACCATTCAGGAAACACTTTGTATCCAATGCATACAGAGTGTTGTCTGACTGGACAAGGCGGAGATCATGACCTTACCTTTCCACCTTGTTGAATGATAAAATGCACTGCGTTCATTGAGAAAATGCAGTGTTCCCTGGATGTCACCCATACCAAGTGATTGCGCTTGTGTTCACCATATAGCAGGGCAGCCACTTGGCACAGAACATGGAAGCTAATGGAGATCACTGTAGCAGCAGTTTATGCTGCAGTGATTTCCAGCCACAGGTATGCCACATACAGTATCTCACAAAAGTGAGTACACCCATCACATTTTTGTAAATATTTTATTATATCTTTTCATGTGACAACACTGAAGAAATTACACTTTGCTACAACGTAGAGTAATGAGTGTACAGCTTGTATAACTGTGTAAATTTGCTGTTCCCTCAAAATAACTCAACACACGGCCATTAATGTCTAAACCGCTGGCAACAAAAGTGAATACACCCCTCACTAAAAATGTCCAAATTGGGCCCAATTAGCCATGTCATGTGACTCATTAGTGTTACAAGGTCTCGGGTGTGAATGGGGAGCAGGTGTGTTAAATTTGGTGTTATCGCTCTCACTCTCTCATACTGGTCACTGGAAGTTTAACATGGCACCTCATGGCAAAGAACTCTCTGAGGATCTGAAAAAAAGAATTGTTGCTTTACATAAAGATGGCCTAGGCTACAAGAAGATTTCCAAGACCCTGAAACTGAGCTGCAGCACAGTGCCCAAGACCATACAGTGGTTTGACAGGACAGGTTCCACTCAGAACAGGCCTCGCCATGGTCAACCAAAGAAGTTGAGTACACATGCTCAGCATCATATCCAGAGGTTGTCTTTGGGTAATAGACATATGAGTGCTCCCAGCATTGCTGCAGAGGTTGAAGGTTGGGAGGTCAGCCTGTCAGTGCTCAGACCATACGCAGCACACTGCATCAAATTGGTCTGCATGGCTGTCGTCCCAGAAAGAAGCCTCTTCTAAAGATGAAACACAAGAAAGCCCGCAAAGTTTGCTGAAGACAAGCAGGCTAAGTACATGGATTACTGGAACCATGTCGTGGTCTGTGAGACCAAGATAAATCTATTTGGTTCAGATGGTGTCAAGTGTGTGTGGCAGCAACCAGATGAGTACAAAGACAAGTGTGTCTTACCTACAGTCAAGCATGGTGGTGGGAGTGTCATGGTCTGGGGCTGCATGAGTGCTGGTGGCATTAGGGAACTACAGTTCATTGAGGAAACCATGAATGCCAGCATGTACTGTGACATACTAAAGTGGAGCACGATCCCCTCCCTTCGGAGACTGGGCCGCAGGGCAGTATTCCAACATGATAATGACCACAAACACACCTCCAAGACAACCACTGCCTTGCTAAAGAAGCTGAGGGTAAAGGTGATGGACTGGCCAAGCATGCATCCAGACCTAAACCCTATTGAGCATCTGGGGGGCATCCTCAAACAGAAGGTGGAGGACCAGCTCTGTGATGTCATCATGGAGGAGTGGAAGAGGACTCCAGTGAAGCTTTAGTGAACTCCATGCCCAATAGGGTTAAGGCAGTGCTGGAAAATAATGATGGCCACACAAAATATTGACACAGGGTCCAATTTGGACATTTTCACTTAGGGGTGTACTCACTTTTGTTGCCAGCTGTTTAGACATTAATAGCTGTGTGTTGAGTTATTTTGAGGGGACAGTAAATTTACACTGTTATACAAGCGGTACACTCACTACTTTACATTGTAGCAAAGTGTCATTTCTTTAGTGTTGTCATATGAAAAGATAATAAAATATTTATAAAAATGTGAGGGGTGTACTCACTTTTGTGAGATACTGTACATACTTAAATTGGTCCAAGCAAAAATTGCCATACCTGGAATTCAAATTTAACAAAGCAAACACTATATTTTTCTCAATTGAGATTTCTTTTAAGCATCACTGATACGTGCCCATACATATAAAAATTGGATGGACCACTCAGCCCAATAAAGGGACAGAATGGCCTATACTGTTTTAAACCGATTTAACTCTGGTACTGTGAAACTAAGTAGACCCAGAGGTCGGTGGTCAAGATAAAATTCTCAATGTGTAGAGAATGCCTGAATACATGATAATTTGCAGACATCATATGATGACATCTATTGTTTGGAATTTTTATTATACAAACAGGTATCTGTTTCCTGAAAGGAGCTTTCAGCTATGGGGCAGGTCCTCAAGTGATGGATACCAGAGTAACCTGTAAATATAGCATCACTACCCTTACTCATTGCGCCAAGGCTATCATAGGGCACAGGATGGGGGTGATACTTGTGGGCATGGCTTTTCGCCTATGGAAAAAGGTAAGTCATATGCTCTTGGCAGGTTACTATTAAAACTAACATTGATTTGCCCTTCAAGGGCAAAGCACAGGTTCTCTTTAAGGGCACAAAAGTGAACAACACATGTACAGGATAACCCGATGAAAGAAATTACTACTAGTAGATGACTAATATACCGTAAAAATATAAAAGGAAGAAATTAGGACTTTCTAATAGATAAGGTGAACAAACTAGTAAGGAACACTAAGTACATGGCTATGTCTAGGAAAAAGAAGGAATGGAAAAACGTAGAGAGAATCTATTTTTAAACCTATTGTTACATATGCAACAGAGACCTGGCTACTAACAAATGCTTCAACTTTTGATGAAGAAGCTGGTTGGAAAATTTTTGGCCGAACAGTGCCTCCATCCAATCAGATGTTCACACTGGGTATTCTGACAGCTGCTGGAGAAAATACAATAGCCCACAGCAGGAGATTTGTCTATCCAAGATGTTTAGCGTGGATGGAGAATCTATATGAGTATGGCTAGCCTGAGTACTTTATATGTTAAAGCAAAAAAAATACACATTGGAAGTTATTCTGAACAATATCTAAAAGAGTAAAAAATTATTTTTTAGATTATTTTTAGCTGTGTGAATGAAAACACATAAATATATAGTGGGCGTTTCTCAAATTTGACCACAAAAGTGAAAGTACATTTTAAAAATGAAAGTTAACATTATAGAGTATGTTGTTCAATGTCCTTTAAAGATTTAAACTGGCACTAAAAGAAGTGTAGTGAAGCATTATCAGTGTACAGTATGGAAGCATATAAAATAAAAGAATATGGCTGCTCCTAGGTACAAATATACGTCATTACAAATGATACCCAGAAAGATAATTGAACTGATCACCTTGAAGTAAAAAAAAACTGTGAAAAGTCTAACTGTCCTTCAAAGAATTAGTCCTTCTAACAATGAAGTTAAAGGTGTAGGCTTAAAGCTAAAGTTTAGCTTAAAAATATTTTTCCCTATAGTTTTAGTGACCTAACCTACCTGTAATGACGTTTTTCCCATGTTGTGCAGGGAGCTGGATCCTGGAGAAAACTTCCATGCAGAGTGCCTGGTCCTCTTCCTATCTTTGAACTTCCAGCACAGAGGGGGTTTATAGGCTTAGGTCTCCAGACTGAACTCAGCAGAGGAGATTCCTGGCAGGGACCCCCCCTCCTCCGTTCTCATCCATTGAGAAAGCCATGTGCATTGCATTCACTGCCTGTACCAGGATCTGTGAATAGGGGAGAGTCTGATAAATGGCAGGATTCTCTCCCCCCTTCATAGACTGAGTTGCATGCAATGTAGTCTATACACATGTCAATGGATGAGAGAGGAGGAGTGGGTGGGTCCCCTTCAGGAGCTCCTTCTATTGAGTTCAGCATGGAGACCTGAACCTATTAACCTCCACAATACCGGAAATTCAGAGCCAGGAAGAGGACCAGGCATCCTACACAAAAAATTTCTATAGAATCCAGATGCCTGCGCAATTTTGGAAATGCTTCTTTACAGGTAAGTAAGGTCACTAACGTTGTGGGGAACAAAATAAGGAACTAAATTTTAGCTTTAAATAGTTCATGACTATTTTTATCGTTCAGGGTCTCCTGCTGCAAAATCTTGATATCCCAAGTCCATGTACACAGGCTATACTGTGAGGAAACCTTATTGATGCTGTTGTAGGTCCCCTCTATTGTACCTTACAGAATAAGACGCTTTTCATTGCGGTACTGTTTGTTTCAGTAGCAAACAGCATACCACATTTTAGTTTTGAATATTAAAAAAGTAGCAACATGAAAGTTTTTAATTCTAATAGTAAAATGCAGAACTGTGTCTAGACAACATTTAAACACACATTTTGCAGTGCTTAGGGCAGTCTCACTCCCGAAACTTTGAAATTACAAATTAAAAGACTAAAATGAATACATTTAATATAGTGCTATAGCTCTAGCCCCCTTTTTTAATGGTACAAATTGCAATAAAGATCCAATTTTAAACAAGGGAATTCCTATTAAAAATATGATAAATACGAATAAATAAAAAATGTTATCTAATGAAACCAGCTGTTCCATCTTTAATAATTAATGTGGTATATACATGAGACATTTTTCTGCGCCCCAAGTCTGCAGAGTTTTATTCACCTTTCACAGTATGTGGCTCAGCAGGAATCTAAATGAACTGACCCCGTCTACTATGACACAACCAGTGCGCAGCATCTCAGCTTTCCACAGCACCACCTGCTGGTAAAATTAGAGACTGCACCTCATTCACTAAGACACATTATGACCCTCTACAACAGGGATATGCAATTAGCGGACCTCCAGCTGCTGGAGAACTACAAGTCCCATGAGGCATAGCAAGACTCTGACAGCCACAAGCAAGACACCCAGAGGCATGATGGGACTTGTAGTTTTGCAACAGCTGGAGGTCCGCTAATTGCAGATCCCTGCTCTACAAGAAGTATCATTTTTGGGCAGGATTTAGTTGCAATTAAAACATGGCTTCCAAATCATGAAAAATGGCCTCTGCTTTAAAAACAAATGCTAATTAAGGTTATCTATAACAATGGTAAAAAAAAACAAATCCTCAGATTCTTTCCTGTATACAAGACACGCAATTAAAATTTTAGGGTTTGAACATTTATTTGGTGGCCTCATAGGTCGCATAGAGCAGATAGTTCTCTATCAGTCACCATAATGCTGCCTGCAGAGCGATAATGACCCATCTCAGTCTTGCTTTTGTGATGTACTATGGTTAGATGGTAGTACAAGACATCATTACAACAATTCTACTTAGATGGGGTCACTTTTGTAAGTAAAATAACAATTATTATGGGTAATCTAACATTGTCCATGGAAATGTTGAGCTGTCCTTAAAACAAACCTGTACTGCAAACATACATAGGCTGCCATTGTGGACCTTGCTTCTGAAAATGCTAGTTGCCTATTAGGTTGGTCCAAAGGGTTCACTGCTTTGAGCCATTGACCAGAAGGAAGTCATGGCTTTTCTTAGACTTCACCCTTTGTTTGCTTTTTCCAGGACTGTTATTTAGAAAGCACTGTAGCTAGAAACAGTAGGACAACTAGTATTTTCGGAAGCATATTTATCTTGGTACTGGTTTCTAGAGAAAATACATACCCCTGAATGGTCTTACTGCTCATGAGGCATGTGTAGTTGGAGGTCTGTCTGAATTGCTATGCTATGGCGTCAGAATATCCCAGTAATAAAATGTAGGTGGGCATTCATTATGAAAGCTTGTGGTATTGCTGATGTACTGATTTCAAAGAAAACTGGACACCTCATGTCTTTTAAGATGTATGTAGTATCTTGGGGCAGATTCCTACAATTTTTGTAATCCATGGGCAACCTGCTGGTAATATCTGCTATTGCAGTGTGTAAGCTCTCATTCACATTGGAGCGATTTGTCATATGATTTGACAGGTCAAATCGCATGACAAGTTGCTGCCTATTGCCGACAATGGCACCGTTCCAGTCGAAGTGCTGCACTGATTTGCAAAAGTAGTTCCTGCACTACTTTTGGCGATTTCGGGCGTGACTTAAATAGACATCTGTGCACACAGATGTCTTTCGATTCATACTGAAATGTGGCTTTGAAATTGTGCGATTTCAGATGAAGTCGCACAATTTCAAAGCTGCGTTCAATGTGAACGAGGGCTAAAATACAACAGATGTGAGAACTATGGTATGGCTTTGCTTGGCCTACACTCCAAATATTGCTGGCAGCAGCATTCTGACATTGCTTGCAAACAACCATGGAAGGTAGAAACCCCTCCATACTATTAGTCGCATGACCCCCAGTCAAATAGAGGATTTGTGTGGTTTCTTGTTACATCCCACTAACCATATGTGCAGGTCTAAGTTCATTCATCCAAGAAGTTCTATCAAGCTAATGTACAGTGATGGCAGGGAAAGGGCTCTTCTATACAGATCGTTTACTCTATATTTTATAATAGACTTTTAAATGTCTTGTTATATGTCAGGTAATTATACTTTTACAATAATCTGACAAAATGATATGTTTTAACATTCTGCTGGTGGTTTACTTGATAAAATAATGAAATCTCATGGGTCCATTAATCATGATATAAAAATACTGACTATTAAATCTGAACTCCAGGCATGTATTCATTAAAAAGATCACTAAATGTATTGTTACATATGACTAGTAAAAGTATCCGCATCTCTATATCAGCCTCCTGTAATCCCCTATACAGCAGCATTCACACTGGGAGACAAAGGGTTATCACTCATAGCCAATCAGGTTCTGCTGCAGTCCCTCTAACACGGTAAACATGTATACAGGAGGGGAGAGCACTGTGGGGGGTGATTTGCTAAAACTGGAGAGTGAAAAATCTGGAGCAGCTGTACGCGGTAGCCAATCAGCTTCTGATTTCAGCTTGTTCAATTAAAGTGATTGTAAACGATCACCTTGTAAAACAACCCATTAGCTTAAAATTGAAATGAAAGGCAAAACATTTGTGTATAGGTATAAAAAAACATTTTCCCTTTTTTTTTATAAGTGATCACATTCCCTCTGTCCTCAGCTGCATAAGAGCTGGGGGGAGGAAAAGCAGCAGGACACTGAGCTTCCCGGTGAATGGCTGTGCAGGGGAGGCGAGTCAGGACAAGCCTGATCATTGGAGGAGAGCACAGCAGAGCTAGAGAACTGACCATGGCATGTTCCCCTGCTTAGCGTTGTCAGTTTTTAAGAGGAAAGCAGAGGGACTGGCTGGAACACCAGGGATTTCACATAAAGGAAGCAATGCAGAGAAAAGAATACTTTCTTATACAAGTACATGGTACAGCAGGCACATATCAGGAATATGAAATGCTGAGATAACAAACACTTTTAAGCTTTGACAAAAAAAACTGGAAACTGTTTCTATGCAGAGCTGCATCGGATTTTGCACTCTCTAGTTTTAGTAGATCGACCCCTGTGATGATTTCATTGTTGTGCTCCTTCATTGTCCAGTCACAGGCTAAGACAGATCCTGGACCTGTTTATCTATAGTGTAGTCTGCAGAAAGGCTCAGGACCTGGCTGTGCTGCCTGGCAGAGGTACTGAATTACAAGATTTGTTGAAGGGAATTAGAAATCCTTTGGCAGGGGAAACAGTTCCCATATATGACATTACCTGTTTCTTGTTTGCCTGGAGTTCAGCGTTAAGCCTTTTCTAGCCAAAAGACAGCTATAATACATTTCCCTTGCAGGAGGCAGCATATATTTTACAACATGGAAAGCTCTAATGCACTTTGTCTGGGTCCTTTTTGGCAGTAAAAGAACTTCACAGTCATTTATAAAGTTGATCCTGTTTATTGGCACTATGGTTATGAAATTAAATAGGTCTTTGCACAGTGACCCCGTGTGCACGTAGCTGGTGAATATTCTGCAGAGTGAGAAAGAAACAAAAAAGACCCATCGGTGGAATCTACAGTGACTGCAATGATGCTGGGGGATCAGTCCAGGGCAAGAAGCGGCTGGGTGTTCTCATTATCTCTATGGTCCTCATGCATCAGCGTACCAGGCTCTACCACTGACTGGGACCTGCAATGAGAGTGAAGCGGAATAGTCACTAAAAATACACCAAGACACTGACAATGGAATTTTAGAAAAAGTGATTTTTAAAAAAAATAAATAAAAACACTGTAAGGCAAATATACTGTGCAATGCTCCAGAGCTTAGTAAATGAGGTAAAGAATACTAAATCACATTCAAGGAAACAAAAAAAACAGCATTTGTGCTTGCACATGATTGGGTGATAGAAATCAGCAGAGCTTCCCCTCAGATCTAGAACAACTTGCAGTGCACAGTATATTTGCCTTTAGTAAGCCCTGGTTAACACCATTGCAGCTTAGAAATCACGCTACTTCAGCGCGATTTTAAAGCCGCATATCAGTGTGATCTGCACCCCCGATTTCATTACAGCTTGTGACTTTGTTTAACCACGTCAGCTCCAGAAGGATTTGCCCCCTTAAATGACCAAGCCATTTTTTGTGATACGCCACTGCGTTACTTTAACTGACAATTGTGCGGTCCTAGGACACTGTACCCAAATACAATTGATGTCCTCTTTTTTCCCCCCAGAATTAGAGCTTTCTTTTGGTGGTATTTGATCACCTCTGCTGTTTTTATTTTTTGCGCTATAAACAAAAAAACACAGAAAATTTTTGAAGAAAAAAAAACAATATTTTTAACTTTCTGTATCTATTGATTGGTTTGCGTAAAAGTTATCACGTCTACAAACTATGAGATATTTTTATGCCATTTTTATTTATTTATTTATTTTTCTACTAGTAATGGCCACGATCAGCAATTTTTAGCAGGACTGCTACATTAGGGCAGACAAATGGGACACCTAACTGACACTTTTGACACTTTTTTTGAGACCAGTGACATTATTACAGTGATCAGTGCTAAAAATATGCACAGTTACTGTACTAATGACATTGGCAGGGGAGAGGTTAACATCAGGGGTGATCAAAGAGTTAAATGTGTCCCTAGGGGCGCTTTCTAACTGTGTGTGGGTTGCTCTGACTGGGAGAAGACAGAGATCCGTGTTCCTACTTAGCAGGAACACAAGATCTCTATCTTCTCCCCTGTAAGAGCAGCGATCTGCCTTGTTTACATAGGCAGACCGCTGTTCTGCCTCTCAAGAACGATCGTGGATGGCCGGTGGGAATGGGGTTCGCCAGACCCGCTGATTGGCTCTCCATCTGTCCAATCAGCACGTAATCATGTGCGCCCCCTTGTGGCTATTGCAAGGAAGGACGTACAGGTACGTGATTTCGCACAATAGAGCTGACCTGCCAGCAGTACATGAACGTTAGGCGGTCAGAAAGTGGTTAACCGAAGTCAATGCAAGTTGCAATTAAATTGGAAAAAAATAGTGCAGGAACCTTTTTCAAAATCGCCGAGACATGTGTTGTGGCATTTTGAACGGTTCCATTGCCAGCAATGGCGTGCGACTTGTCATGCAATTTGGAGCTGTCAAATCACATGACAAATTGCACTGGTGTGAATGAGGGCTTAATCAACCACTGTATCTCATAAGGACGAGTTAGAATATATCTCTTTGGACCCCCAATCAAAATCTAGGTCACATCCCTTTTGACCACATTAGGCCCTTTTCCCCCCATATTCCAAAACAGTCCAGATCCATTTCTCTATAGGCTTGTCCGGGGCTATTCCTACTACAAAACAAGTAGAGAGACCTAAAGGACAAAGAAGGGTTCCCCCCACCATGGCAGCATATACTCAATCTTTCTTCACTACTCCACCAAGAACCAGAAGAAATACTTGGTAATCCTTTTATGGAGAAACATGGGTGGCGCTCATTCAATGTGACATCGCTGGGCCAAGTAGTGCTGTCACAAAGAAGTTAGATATGTGCACTGCCATAAAATTTGTTCATTTTCGTTTTAGTTTCATTCATTTTTTTTTTTTCGTTATTCAAGTCATTCATTATGATCGCAATTCGTAAATTTGTACACATACATAAATTCTCAAATTCTGAAAATCCGAAAATATGAAGGAAAATCCGAAAATTCGATGGAATGAAAATCCAAAAATTTGAAATAATATCTAACTAATAATAACTAACTATGAAATTATAGCTATTGGCATTTCCTTTCAAATGTGGCTGTTAGTGAACTTAACAAATACAAATTTATCCAAAGTTACAAATTATCCGAAATAACGAATGCCACATCTAAACAAATGGAACGGAAGGTTTTAATAATAAATAATAATAAAAAGTTATTATTATTGTTATTTATTATTCATTTGTTACGTTTCATTTGTTTAGATATGACATTCGTTATTTCGGATAATTCTTAACTTTCGATAAATTTGTATTCATTATGTTCACTAACAGCCAAATTTGAATTCCCAATACGTATAATTTAATAGTTAGTAATAGTTAAGTTATTATTAGTTCGTTTTTCGGATTTTCGTTCTTTTTCGCTCCTATTTTTGGATTTTCCAATTTACGAATATTCGGAAAAACAGGTTTTCGTTAATTCGGATATTTCCAAATTAACAAGTTTGTCAACATTTGTTAAAAAACTAATTTAGAAGGAAATGAATTGTACATGTCTAAAAGAAGTGTATAGTGATGACTCCAGCATCTCATAGCTATACTTGGTTCCCAGTGGCTGAACAGATAGATGGGGAGCATAGGAAGGTGGGTATGTGCATCTGTGGAGGCCTGCAAAAAAAGTAAGCCTATTACTTTGTCCTGCACAGGTAAAAAGCACAGGTCCCCTTGCCCCCCCTTGGAATAGACTACCTTCAGGTCTGGGGATAGTGAAAATGATTTACCCACAGCACCAAATATAATCATATTTCACTCCCTAAGGCAACACTTCCATGAACAGACTATCATTTTATCTTGTTCATATTCTTAACACAAGAGGAGCCTCCTTGGTATTGCAGAGAAAAAATACAAATCACTTGAAACCATGTATGGCAGCATTATAAATGGACTTTCTATTTTAATTGCAAGCGTGTCCTTGGTCTAGGTCAATATCATTAATCTGATTGCAGTTCACAGTTACTAATGCTGAACCACACTCTTGCACCATAGCATCCACACTGCTTCTCTTCTTTTAGGGCCAATGTAACATATTTCTTTTATATAGGATGTCAAACACCTTTATTCAATAAACCAATGCAACTTGCTTATCCCATAGCAACCAATCAGATAAGTTTACTATGTTAAATCAGAAAAGTGCAATAACACTTATCAACCAGATAGCAGATTATCACTTTACTGTAGTCAGACCAGTAAACCACACTAACCAATCAGATAATAGGTTACTGTGGCAAGATTGGTAGAATATACATTTTAGTAAACCCATTGGCTACTTTATTAGGTGTATCAGATCATTCATTCTAAGGCCTCACACACACACACGGACGTTTTTTAGCGCCACATTTTTTAGCATTTTTTTCAGCTCTCCATGTTATTAAATGAGCTGTAGATGGCGTCGGCGTTATTAAGCTGTAAATCGAACGCGGGACCCGAGGCTGTAGCGTTTTGGCGTTCTTGACGCTGAGCCGGCAAAACACTCGCTAATGCTCCCTAATGCGCATTAACGGCATATCGCAGTTAACCAGCGTTTTTGGCGCCAGCGTTTTTCAGGTTAAAAAATAGCAGAGGAATGCTTTTTTAAAAATGGCTATTGACACAGACGCTCACTGAGACTCATTAAAGCCGATGCAAAACGCAGACGAAAACGTTTTTTTGCCTGACGTTGGTCCCGATGTTTTGCTATTACGCCCATGCGTATGAGGCCTAACCGTCAAACAGCATGCTCAGTAACAGCAACTCAATGCAAGCTTGGTTAAGAGGTTGAGTAAGCATTGGTGTGCGCAGCCTATTGCATTAGGGTGGGCACCCCAGAGCACAAACACACATGCGTGTAAATCAGCAGAGCAGTTGACAGATCTAACACTAACCTATCTAGCCCTGTAAAGAAGAAATCAGTATACATACCTTTTCTGAAGCGGATTCGACCCGATTCCACGCTGAGCTGTCATCTACGGCTTCACTGTGGAGGAGGGTGCAGAGGACACAGCCGACAACGGAAGCCCCATAATAAATCTATGGGTGACGTCACTCCCCTTTCATTTCACAGCCATTGTTGGCTGTGTCCTCTGCAGAGCTTCCTCTGCAGCTTCTGCTGGAGACCTGACCTTTCAAAAAGGTATGCATACTGATTTCTTCTTTGCAGGGCTAGATTGGTTGGCTTTAGATCATGGATGTCACTTATAAATAAAAAACATACTAGCAATCTGCACTATTGGTCTTTATGCTTCCTTTATGCTGCCTCTACTGCTGGGAGATTGTTGACCATTGATCCAGGCAATTTGGAGAGGAGATGTGCTTTTTTTACATACAAACTAAGCGTATTTGGCCTCCTATTTTTATAGTGCGGCCCCTAAGATCAAGTGAGAAGATACCCATGAGGTGTAGTGAAGGGCACTTGGGTGTTTTTGTTTCACGTTGGAGGATTTGATTTACTTTGGAAGAAATTAGAAATTGATTGGTGATAGCACAGATAGGATGGTGTATGGGACTTTTATATTGTACTGTATATATTATGAATTTTTTTGAAAAAGTTTTTTTGAGCACACATTTTTTGATACACTGATATTTGTTTCAAAAATATATATGTTTATTATTATATTTATTAATTTATTTTTAGAATAATTTATTTAGCACATGTCACTTTAAGAGTACACTGGAAGTGCTTCACCAATATAATTATTATAATAATAATAGTAAACTTTATTTTATATAGCGCCTTTAAAGGTGGCTTCTCAAAGCGCTTTACAAGGAAAACACAAGAAATACACAGGATAACAGGAAATACACAGGTTAAACACAAGTAATACACAGGATAGCATAACATAAGGGATAAAGGGACAATTAAGTGAAAGCTTGTCTAAAGAAAAAAGTTTTTAGATTTGATTTGAATGAGTTTAGAGAAGAGGACTCTCTGGCATTCTTAGGAAGTTAATTCCATAGCTTTGGAGCATAGCAGGAGAAGGCTCGGTCCCCCACTGAGTGTAGGTGAGTAGGGGGGACACATAGTAGACCAGAATTTGAGGAGCGGAGGTTACGAGGGGGGGAGTACGTTGAAAAAAGTTCAGAGAGATAATGGGGTGCTAAGCTGTGAAGAACCTTGTAGGTGAGCAAGAGGATCTTAAAGTCTATGCGAAACCTGGCGGGTAGCCAGTGCAAGGACTCCAGGATAAGGGTAATATGATCACTTGTACCGGACTTAGCCAGGATTCTGGCTGCAGAATTTTGAACATATTGGAGCCGATTTATAATGCATTTAGGTACACCAACAAGCAGAGCATTGCAGTAGTCAAGTCGGGAGAACACAAATGTGTGGATCAGCTTTTCAGCTACAGTGTATGATAGCATGTTTCTCAAGTGGAAAAAAGATGTTCTGACAACATTTTGTACACGTGGCTCAAAGGTTAGACTAGGATGAAATATCACACCTAGATTTTTCAATTTGGGCTGAAGCTCAAGTAAAGTGCCATCTATAAATAAGCTATTTGGGCTGGCCTTACGTAATTGATGGGGGGTGCCAATAAGCATGACTTCTGTCTTGTCACTGTTTAATTGAAGGAAATGATGGGCCATCCAAGTTTTTATATCACAGATATAGTTAGATAGGAGAGAAGCAGAAACAAAGTGACAGCGATCAGTGAGATATGACTTAATCCATTTCAGAGCCAATTCTGAGACTTCAAATATGGTTTCAAGGCGAGAGAGTAATAGATTGTAGTCTACATTATCAAAGGCAGAACTAAGATCTAGTAGAATAAGAATAGTTAGTGACGCGGAATCAGAGGCTAACAGAAGGTAGTTTGTGACTTTGACCATGGCGGTTTCTGTGCTGTGTAACTGTAAAATCAGGTGATTATGTAACTGAAATGTCACAGCCCGCAGGAGGATCTTGGCAAGGAAGGGTAAGTTAGATATTGGGCGAAAATTGTTTACGTTGTCCAGGGCCATGTTGGATTTTTTTGGTACCGGGGTGATAGGGGCAGTTTTGAGGATTTTTGGTACAAAACCAGTGCTAAGGGAGTCATTTATGATATTGACGATAATGGGACATAGAGAACTAAAACAAGATTTAAATAAGTGGGTTGGAACAGGGTCAAGTAAGCAGGTGGAGGATTTCATATATGAAGATATTGGGATCTATAACCTTTCACTGTTGGCGAGGCCTATGGGTTTTTATACATCGTACAGAATGTAATATTCTTAAAACATTTGGGCCAAAGCCATACAGTATCTGGTCATAATGTAAAACCAGTAATCCCATGATACAGAGTCAAACGCTTTTTGTAAATCTAAGGACAGAAGTATGCTCTGTCTCTCTCCTTTTGCACCCCAATTGGAATGGATAGCTGAGATTAAGTCTGTGTATGTCTGAGAAGAACAAAGCCCACAATTATCAGGATGAATGTGGTGAGGAAGAAAGAAATTAAGTCTGGTTACTAAAATTTTGGTCATTATCTTAAGGGCAACTATAACTGAGTAAATGGGCAGAGAGTTGGCACAGTCTCCATGGTTCTTACCAGGTTTGGGGATTATATGTATGAAATCCATGTTATGTGGAGATAAACTAAGGCCCTTTCGTATCACATTGAAGAATGACCATAAGTGGGGGGTTAGTAATTTGTATTACCTTGTGTGCAATTGAACAGCGCTTGCTTTCTTATGTGGTGCTACTGTGGCCCATGTGCTATTTTTGTTCACTGTGTTCAAAATATTCGTGATGTTTCTTCCACATAAACCAATACCCATAGATTAATGGTCAAAAAAATTCTAGTCTAGATATTTCTATCGCTCTCACAGTTCTATGTACAAATACAATGATTACTGTATAACAACTGAAACATCAATAGGCAGGTAGACAAATGCTAGCCTTAAATTCAATAACGGTGCTTAAAACAGCGGTCCTTATACGACCCTTTCATATAATAAATGTGATAAACACTTGAAGATTTTAAAGAACTGTTTCTGAATGGACTGCACAATTTGAGATGACATTAATTGAAGAAAATTGAAATAGAAAGCATAGGCACTTTACACAAATAGAACCTCTAATCAAAAAATGTATATATATGCACTATAATAGCACTTGAGAGCACTACTGTCACTTATATATTTTATCACATTTATTATTGTATTTGTACATAGAACTGTGAGAGCGATAGAAATATCTAGACTAGAAATTTTTTGACCATTAATCTATGGGTATTGGTTTATGTGGAAGAAACATCACGAATATTTTGAACACAGTGAACAAAAATAGCACATGGGCCACAGTAGCACCACATAAGAAAGCAAGCGCTGTTCAATTGCACACAATTTTCACTACCCTATAGACCCACAGTTGGTAACATAGGTTACAACAGCAGCTGCAAACAGAACCATCCAATATCTTAAACTTTCCCAGGGGCGCGGGATACACCAACCCAATTTGTATTACCTGTAATACTGGCCACAAAATCCACCTGGGCCTGGGGCTTTTGGCGGGTTAAGAGCAGTAAACTTTTTTTTTACCTTATAACTACAGGTAAGCTTACAATAAGACTTACCTGCAGGTACAATGAATATCTCCTAAACGTTTAGGAGATATTCACATTGGTGCAGTGATGCTCTGCATTTAGGGCATACAGTATGCTGTGAAATGCAAATCACTGTGCCGAGGCCTGGGCTCTCACGCGCATGTGTAGGAGTGATGTCATCGCCTCACCAGCTATTCATACACCCACAAACCCAGAAGGAAGAGCAGGTGAGAATGGGAGCACCGGGGGAGCCATGAAAGCACTGCGCTGGAGGGCTTCGCTTGCAGGTAAGTCTGTCATAATGTGCTATTATGCAGTTCATAGTAGCACATTATGTAATAAACCTGCAGGGGGTTCAACATTTTTACATCTGTGGGATCATAACAGTGGAGTAGTTTTGCTATCTTGTGACTTTGGGAGGATGTTTCAATATTACTTTAGTGGGGTTGGACTAATCTGAGGTATGGTCCAAGAAAACATTGCTATCACCTCCCATAACCACTTTTTTGTTTTAACTGTGGTAAGTAGAAGGGCAAATAGTCTGATTTTGGAGAGTATGCAAAGCATGCACCAGAATACTATACAAGGTTCCGACTCCTGCCAGCTAAGAACAAGATGATTAGGCTACTATGTATATATCTTGGTAGTGCCACCACCATGATCTAATCGCCACGGAAAGGCAAATATCGTTCTCCAAGTAAAGGATGGGCGGTGTAAAAATTGTGGAACTGCCCTATTCTAGTTACATATTCCCACCTTTGGTGCCAAAAAGACTTCATAGGTGTGTAGTCGGGTCCCGGCTAAATTGCCTGTGTCATTAGAGGGGACACTCTACATTAACCACAGTGAGATGGTTCCCTTCAGCACTCAGTTTAGACCTTACAATGTGAGAACCTACAGAAGTGCAAAGCATTGCTATGTTACAATCTGGTGTCTGTATAATTGCATTGTCACTCAGAAATGCCCAAACCCAGGGTGTCAGAGGTGTTGGGGGACTTGCAAGATCAGTGCAATCCTTGGAATCAATCATCTTTAAGCGGCCTTCAGGGGGGTGACACTACAGATGTTAATCCTTGGATTTACATCGTTGAAATGGTGAATTGTTGTCAATAACACTAATGGTATCTGCCTTTCCATGTTGTTTAGGGTGCTACTTGTCTGGAAATAAATGCTGGATTATTTGCCTGACTTCGAAGTCAAACTGCAGAAGTGGTTTGATAAACTTTGAAACAGCTTCAATATTACTGAACAAGTCCAGTTCAATGTGGCTAACTACTATTAGATGTACTGTACCATGACCTAGAAACTAGTCATCTAGTCTATTCCTTTCACTAGGAGTAACAGAGGCTTATATACAGAGAAAGGAGACATAAGAGCTGGTTTATTCAGTGTAAGGTCTCATGCAAACTAGGCATAAAAAAAATGCTGCTTTTAGGCCACTTTCACACAGGGGTGCGTTACCACTGTTATAGCGGTGCTTTGGCACAGGTTTTCGGATGGTAGTGGGATGCTTTTAACCCCCCCAGAAGGGGTTAAAAAGGGGTTAAAAGTGCCAGTGATGCGGCACTTCCGAAATGCTTTTCAGGCATTTCGGAAGCGCTGCCTATTCATTCCAATGGCAGGGGAGGTTTAGGAGCGGTGTATACAGCGCTCCCACACCACCCCAAAAATTCTGCTTGCAGGACTTTTTTTCCTGTCCTGCATGCGCACCATCCCAGTGTGAAAGCATTCAGGCTTTCACACTGGGGTGGTTTGAGAGGCAGTTTTCAGGCATTATTTTTAGCGCTAAAACGCCTGAAAACTGCTTCAGTGTGAAAGTGGCCTTAAGGGTATTTGACTTTTTTTCTGCCTCTAAACACCCCTCTGTGCTAGTCTATTTGTCCATGCACACATAGGCCTTTATGGGCATTTAGAGGCAGGGGCGTTCAGAAGCAGACAAAAACCCCAGGGGCAGTGCGTGTAGGAGAGCAGCGCTTTGCTGAAAAAAACACTGTACGTGCCTAAACACATGTAAACGCGTCCAAATGTGCTTAAGCACTAGATGCATGTAGTGCTTGAGCTTTCATTGATTTCAATGGCCAGAATTAATTAATATTTGGCCAATGAAATAAATGCCTGAATGCATCTAAGCACACCTAAATATGTTTTAAAAAAAACGGCTTTAGGCACATTTTTAATGGCAGTAGGATGCCCTGGCTTTTTCTGCTTTGCAGTAATTCAGATTAAAACATTTAAATGATGTCTTAAGGTATTTTAAAATATTATTTATGTTCAGCTCATACTATGAAATCACAGCAAAATACATTTATTTTATCAGTTTTCTCATTACCTCCAAACATGCAAGCTGTCCCCTGTTTAATTACATATAAGCACATGAGTGCAGATTAAATAAAGCTTCTTATACATCAGCCTTATCTCGGCTCTCATTATTTCCACAATAGGTGCATCTCGTGCATTATTCACTTCTTGCTCATTAATGGTGTTAGCAAGCCATGGAAATATTAAACTAGCAGCTCACCCAGAAGAAAGAAATTAAAAAGATTTAGGATGATCGCTTAAAGCGACAGTAAACCCCTCACTACTGTTTTTACCTACAGGTAAGCCTATAATAAGGCTTACCTGTAGGTAAAATGAATATCTCCTAAACCTACATGGTTTAGGTGATATTCGCCCTGCATGACGTTAGCTGACATTAGCGGCGCATGCGCTCCGATGATCCGGCAGAGGCTGCCGTAAAATCAGAGCTGGCTGCCGGGACGAAGAGCGGGACGCATGCGTGGGAGTGGCGTCACCTAGCTTAGGCCACTCACAGCGCCGGAGCCGAGTACCCGGAAGAAAGAAGAGGACCATCATGTCAGCGTCCTTAGCGCTGACCAACTCGGGCATCGGGGGCCTCGTTCTAAGGTAAGTATTTCATAATATGTTAGTATGCGATGCATACTAACATATTATGCTATTGTCTTGAAGGATTTTTTTTTTTTTTTTCAGGCAGGTTTGCTACCGCTTCAACTGTCTTATAACAGAAACAACCCATAAGAAATAAGAATATTGGCATCATTAAATGGTGGCCTGTTTTTTTGTTTTTTTTAAATTGGCACTCATTAAAATCATTAAATGTATGCATGACACCCCACAAAGGATTTGTTTGTGCTAACCCATGACACCCATATCATGGGCCATGACACCCTGCATTCACATCATTTACAGAAGAACAGCACAACTGCTCCAGATTAAACATGACTATTGCAGCCAGAGTTTTTTTTAGATAGCCCCAGTGGGATTTATTTAAAAGTTCAGCCCAGAGTTAAACCACGTTAGTTCAAACGGGCAAAATGTCGGCCGGCATCAGCTGGTTCAATAGAAATCGGCCAACATTTGGCCCATGTGTATGGCAGCCAGTCTGACAGGCTCATGTCCAAAAAAGGTGTGCTGACCGTCTCCCGATTAGCGCTCTCAGCCAAGGGCTCAGCAGGGAACATCGCTGTACTAACATTGGAATGTTAGTACAGCGGCTCCGATCTGAGTTGTCAGTTGTGTTGAATGAAAAAAAAACAAGTGGTGTGTACTAGGCTTTAGGATTTACCTGCTCCTTTTCAAGATAGTTAATTGTCTATAACAACATTCAAATACAACAAAAACTATAAAAAAAATTAATTGAACTAAACTACACTAAATACACCTCCTCCCAAAAAATAAAGGAAAAAGCAGTAATTTTAGTGACAATTTTATATACATACATAATGATATGGAATCTTAGTGGATTGTACAATGTGGCAGCTTTCTAGTGATCTATTGCCTGTTGTGATCAATAATGTGTTAAAGAAAATTAATTATGTATTTCACTAAAGATTAAATTACATTACTAAATGCTGATATGGTATGTTAATGTTAGGTTCTTCTGTAATAACATGTTCACTTGCTAGAATTAATTTGCAGAAAGTTATTATTAAAATTAATTGTTGTCCTCTATATTCTTGGAATGTTTTGTTGTGGAACATAGAGACAGTTGTATTCCTTGATTTAGAGTGAGTTAATTGGGAGTCTAGAGGTCAAGCTGATAAGGAGTTTGGAGAGGAGAAATTAATGTCTCTTGTAATTAATTTTGTGCGTGCTGTGTGTGTGTGTAATTTATGTAAAATGTTTATGTTTGGTCAGGTACTGGCAGCGCAAGGACAAGGTCATTCAGCTCCCAGGGCAAAGATGCCAAACTGCGCCCCCCTCCCTTCCCTTAGGGTTAGGAGGTGATGTCACTGTCACTACTCCAGTAACAGAAGCAAATGGCACAGGGATCCCCTATCCCTGCAATAAATCATTGTGCCCAGGGCAGCCGACCCTCCTGCCCACCTCTTGTCCTGGCCCTGGGTCCTACATTTCAACTGTCCAGGATATGAGCTTTTGTTTTTGGTCAACAAACCAGATCCCTGTAAACTGTTGCCATTGCTAAAGGTCTCCACATATGCTAATGACTTCCTAATCTTTACTTTTAATTGTAAGGACCCTGTAATACCAAAATGTATTGTTCTGAGTTGAGCAGCCTTTGCCCAATGCAGCCCACCACACAGACAAGGTAATGCACTGCTTTGTTTCACCAATGCTCACAATGCATCGCAACATGCTGCAGAGAATAGAGATGAATAAAATGTAATTTTGACATTTCAATAAAGTTATACAGAATAAAATGTAAACTGTGCAATGTGATTGCATTCATTCATTGGCACTGTTATCAGCACATGTACACGGGGTCGTTTCTAGGCAGTTGAGTTTAGAAGCTTTTTTTGGAACCCAAAAAAAATGCGTCAGAACGGATGTTCAAAGGCATTTGAAACGCCAAATGCCTGTAACAGCTTGTAAAGGCTGTTAAATGAGGTAATGCGTGTTTAGCAGCGTTTTGTTTACAGGCATTTTCATTTTTATAAAAAAACACTCCTAGACGCGACCACGGCATGTAAAACGCAGCTAAACGGCCGTTTTTAAGTGTCGGCTTCTAGCTGTCAAAAACATTGTTCAGGAGAGGTTGAAAAAGCGTCCCGTGTTCATTAAGCCTAAAAGACAAGAAACGGGGGTGCCCACGCACCAATGGCCATTAAGAGAGAATCAATCTTTGTTGTTTGTAAAGTGTATGATGAAAAGAAAGAAGAAGCAAATAAGTGTATGTGTATACAGTTGTGCTCATAAGTTTACATACCCTGGCAGAATTTATGATTTCTTGGCCATTTTTCAGAGAATATGAATGAGAAGACAAAAACATTTCTTTCACTCATGGTTAGTGTTTGGCTGAAGCCATTTATTATCAATCAGCTGTGTTTACTCTTTTTAAATCATAATGACAACAGAAACTACCCAAATGACCCTGATCAAAAGTTTACATACAAATAATAATAAACTGCGCTACAGTCCGAATAAGGTAGCAGCGGCTAGAAAATAAACAGCAATTAAACAATAATAAAGCCGCGCTGAGAATGTGAAAATTAGTCCTCAATAAACATAACAGCTTTCGAGTAATTGTTCGAGCACCCCGTGCACAACACACTTTGTGAATCCACCACCGTAAAATGAGGGGGCTTACCAGACCACGCTGGAAGCCCAGCTTGTGATGTTAACAGGTTTCAGGTATCGGGTGACACTCCCTGCTCCACTGAGTTCCCATAGAGTTAGCCTCGACCGGGTCCAGTTGTATCACAGCAACAGCTCACTCACACTATGGCTGGTTCACACATAGGTAGAAAATCTCTCATATACGTGCCCGTGCAGAAGGAGAAAGGAGGACTCGATATAGTGAAGTACAGTTGATAATTTATTTAATTTAAGATAGAATAGGGTACTCACATTGATCCCTTTAAAAACACTCGTGTATACAATAAGGGGACGACGTCATCTGTGAAGAAACGTACGTCGGGAGGGCGCGCTGACGTCACCAGTCTTTACGAATTGCCGGCTTATTGTATACACGCGTGTTTTTAAAGGGATCAATGTGAGTACCCTATTCTATCTTAAATTAAATAAATTATCAACTGTACTTCACTATATCGAGTCCTCCTTTCTCCTTCTGCACGGGCACGTATATGAGAGATTTTCTACCTATGTGTGAACCAGCCATAGTGTGAGTGAGCTGTTGCTGTGATACAACTGGACCCGGTCGAGGCTAACTCTATGGGAACTCAGTGGAGCAGGGAGTGTCACCCGATACCTGAAACCTGTTAACATCACAAGCTGGGCTTCCAGCGTGGTCTGGTAAGCCCCCTCATTTTACGGTGGTGGATTCACAAAGTGTGTTGTGCACGGGGTGCTCTAACAATTACTCGAAAGCTGTTATGTTTATTGAGGACTAATTTTCACATTCTCAGCGCGGCTTTATTATTGTTTAAAAGTTTACATACCCCAGTGATTTTGGCCTTAAAATATGCACAAAAGTTGACACAAAGGGGTTTGAATGGCTATTAAAGGTAACCATCCTCACCTGTGATCTGTTTGCTTGTAATTAGTGTGTGTATAAAAAGTCAATGAGTTTCTGGACTCCTGACAGACCCTTGCATCTTTCATCCAGTACTGCACTGACGTTTCTGGATTCTGAGTCATGGGGAAAGAAATAGATTTGTCACAAGATCTGCGGGAAAAGGTAGTTGAACTGTATAAAACAGGAAAGGGACATAAAAAGATATCCAAGGAATTGAGAATGCCAATCAGCAGTGTTCAAACTCTAATCAAGAAGTGGAAAATGAGGGGTTCTGTTTAAACCAAACCACGGTCAGGTAAACCAACTAAAATGTCAGTCCCAACTGTCAGGAAAATTGTTCGGGATGCAAAAACCCAAAAATAACTTCAGCACTCTCTGAAAACACGTGGTGTGGCTGTTTCAAGATGCACACTAAGGAGGTACTTGAAAGATGGGCTGCATGGTCAAGTTGCCAGAAGAAAGCCATTACTACACAAATGCCACAAATTATCCCGCTTACAATATGTCAAACAGGACAGAGACAATCCTCAAACCTTCTGGCACAAAGTCATTTACAGTGATGAGACCAAAATTGAGCAGTCCGGCCACAACCTTAATCTCTACATTTGGAGAGGAGTCCACAAGGCCTGTGAAACACGGAGGTGAATCGCTGATGTTTTGGAGATGTGTGAGCTACAAAGGCACAGGAAATTTGGTCAAAATTAATGGCAAGATGAATGCAGTATGTTATCAAAAAACACTGGAGGAACATTTGTATTCATCAACCAGAAAGCTGTGCATGGGACGTACTTGAACATTCCAACCTGACGATCCAAAACACAAGGACAAGTCGACCTGTCATTGGCTACAGTAGAATAAAGTGAAGGTTCTGGAGTGGCCATCTCAGTCTCCTGACCTCAATATCATTGAGCCACTCTGGGGAAATCTCAAACGTGCAGTTCATGCAAAACAGCCCAAGAATTTCCAGGAACTGGAGGCTGTTTGCCAAGAGGAATGGGCAGCTTTACCATCTGAGAAGATAAAGAGCCTAATCCACAAATACCACACAAGACTTCAAGCTGTCATTGATGTTAAAGGGGGCACTACACGGTATTAAGAACTGGGGTATGTATGAACTTTTGATCAGGGTCATTTAGGTAGTTTCTGTTGTCATTATGATTTAAAAAGAGTAAACACAGTTGATTGATAATAAATGGCTTCAGCCAAACACTAACCATGAGTGAAAGAAATGTTTTTGTGTTCTCATTCATATTCTCTGAAAAATGGCCAAGAAATCTTAAATTCTACCAGGGTATGTAAACTTATGAGCACAACTGTACTTATAGGATGGGAAGTATATTGATTCTGTAGGAGAGCAGAAGATAAAAAGATACCCCAATATTGCTCACCTGCTATTCTTTTTTAGCTTGCCCCTATGATATAGGAGTATCAGATAGGTGGTCTCTATCTACAGGGAGACCTTCTTGAACCATTTGACTGGCCAATTATCATGGTATGGTGTAATGCATCCAAGCCACTCATTGGTCTCAGTCAAAAAAGGTAAATCTGATATCTCCATTCTAACCTACTAGGCGATTTGACTGGCCAATTACCATGGAATGGTGTCTTGCATCAAAGCCACTTGTTGGTCTCAGTCAAAAAGAACTCTCATAACTACATAGAAAACAGCTTGTTCACCATCCTAATAAACCATGTGACACCCCGAAGTATGAAAAAATAGGTGCAAAAAATACCTTATCTCTACATGTTTCGGTCACTAAATGTGCTTTGTCAGGACCAAATAATAAACCAAATCAAAATAATGGGTCAAACAAACATATAAAGTCCATGGTGGTGACAGGAAATGGCATCCAATTGTTTGGTCACCTTGTATTTATACCGTTATGAGAAAAATGTCCACCATGCGTCCACGTGCAGTGATGTCATGACGCGCGTGACGTGATTGCACAATTGTGTCATCACACAATCTCGCATTGACGTTTGCGCATGCGCGGAAAAAAAAATTGCTATTTTGCCTGTTAGCCACAGCACCATCTATCAGACTAGCTGTGAAGTATTAAGCAATATTTGTCCTCAATGTCATCTGAAATTCAATTACTCCTTACTCCATCTTCTGGATGAAGGATGAAATAACACTATTCATGGAGTGGACAAACCAAGTGCCCCCAATAGCCTGATGTTCTCCAGCCTGAGGATACTTGTTTATTTAATCCCACGTGCACTTCAATCAAATATTATGTTTTGAATTTCTATGGCCAGTTGGAATAATATATATCACTAAGGGCCCTCGTGTTCTAAGAGGATTTCCCTTTTGTATAATCCTCCTGAAGAAGGTCATTTATTGAGCAAAACATGTAGAGATAAGGTATTTTTTGCACCTATTTTTTCATACTTTGGGGTGTCACATGGGTCACATGGTTTATTAGGATGGTGAACAAGATGTTTTATATGTAGTCATGAGAGCTCTTTTTGACTAAGACCAACGGTGGCTTGGATGCAAGACACCATCCCACAGTAATTGGCCAGTCAAATGGTTTGAGGTTTCCCTGTAGATAGAAACCAACTATCTGATACTCCTATATCATAGGGACAGGCTAAAAAACAATAGCAGATCAGCAATACTGGGGTATCTTTTTATCTTCTGCTCTCCTACAGAATCAATATACTTTCCATCCTATAAGTATATACATACACTCATTTGCTTCTTCTTTCATTTCATGATACACTATACAAACAACAGAGGTTGATTTTCTCTTATTGACCATTGGTGCGTGGGCACCCCCGTTTCTTGTCTTTTTAGTATAATTACTTGCCAGCTTAAGGCTGCCTTCACACTCTTGCGATCACAGATATTGCATGTGATTTGCAACTCATTGCTGTGCAGATCACATGTGATGTCTGCGCAATGCAGATTCAAACTGTATGGCTAAAATTGCATTTGCATCAAAATGGATCAGGACTAGAGTTGAGCGAACACCTGGAAGTTCGGGTTCTGCTGGTCCGTCCGAACTTCGGGACAAAGTCCGGGTCCGGGTCCGGACGGAACCCGAACGATCGCAGTAAAAACACGGATTTTCAAGCCCAGGGGTAACTAAAGTTACCCCAAGCAACAGGCACGCTAGCAAGCCCAAGGCAGGCCTGGGCCTGGGCCTGAAACAGGGCTTCAAGCCTGCCTGGTCGTCTTGGGCTTGAAGGTCCACAAGCGAGTTGAGATCAGGACTAGGTAAAACTACGTTTACGTTAAAATCGGTATGTCAAACTTAGACGTAACGCGTCTGTAGTGTACACTAGACGTGTCGTTACTCAACGTTTAGTGTACGTTATAGACACTAGCGTTCTCACACTTCCGTCGGAATTCGACCGTTCATTAATATGATTTTTCTGT
>BLSH010527798.1:632196-649378 GCA_018402905.1 Glandirana rugosa
AGTTGGAGACAACAAACGTATCACATAGCCCTCGTGTTCTAAGAGGATTTCCCTTTTGTATAATCCTCCTGAAGAAGGTCATTTATTGAGCAAAACATGTAGAGATAAGGTATTTTTTGCACCTATTTTTTCATACTTTGGGGTGTCACATGGGTCACATGGTTTATTAGGATGGTGAACAAGATGTTTTATATGTAGTCATGAGAGCTCTTTTTGACTAAGACCAACGGTGGCTTGGATGCAAGACACCATCCCACAGTAATTGGCCAGTCAAATGGTTTGAGGTTTCCCTGTAGATAGAAACCAACTATCTGATACTCCTATATCATAGGGACAGGCTAAAAAACAATAGCAGATCAGCAATACTGGGGTATCTTTTTATCTTCTGCTCTCCTACAGAATCAATATACTTTCCATCCTATAAGTATATACATACACTCGTTTGCTTCTTCTTTCATTTCATGATACACTATGCAAACAACAGAGGTTGATTTTCTCTTATTGACCATTGGTGCGTGGGCACCCCCGTTTCTTGTCTTTTTAGTATAATTACTTGCCAGCTTAAGGCTGCCTTCACACTCTTGCGATCACAGATATTGCATGTAATTTGCAACTCATTGCTGTGCAGATCACATGTGATGTCTGCGCAATGCGGATTCAAACTGTATGGCTGAAATCGCATTTGCATCAAAATGGATCAGGACCTTTTTTTTGATCCGCACTGGAATCGGATTGCATGGGTGTTCACAGCTATGGAATCCGATTCCTGCACTATTTGACAGTTCCCACTGCGATCTGCGAACTGATCTGGGGTGTCATTAACTTTCTATTGACACCTGCACCGGTTCAGAGAGAGCAGTATAAACTGCTTGTGAGTGACATGCGATGCGGAAACCCGCACAGGAGTTGCACCGATTCCCGCATTGCATATGTGTGAACGTGGACTAAGAGAGCTTTGTACATTATAGTAGGCAATTTGTTTGGTAGTAATTCGTAAACAAACGTTCAAAACCTGAAGGGCCAGTTCACTCCACATGCAGTCCAGTGCATTTTTTTTTTTGCAACAAAAACGCATGGAAAGGAAGTTATAGGTTTCCAATGGCATAGTTCACACCAGTGCAGTCAGTTCCAGAAAAAAAAGTAGAACATGTTGCATTTTACCTGCACTGGACTGTACTGGAACACTGTAAAATCCATCAAAAATGCACTAGAATGCACTGGAACGCATCAAAAACACCCTGGACCCTAGTATAGTGAAAAACAGGAAAAAAAGAAGAAAAAAGCACCTGGAATGCACTGGAAACACACCAAAAATTTGCCGGAACGCGTTAAAAACGCGCATGCAGAAACGGATCTGGAGTGCGTTTTTATGGTGTGAACCAGCCCTCACTGTCAGCAGCAGGTGTTGAGTTTCTGATCAAGTGTAAATAACCTGTTGCAGTGGTCTCCAAACTGCGGCCCAGGGGCCAGATGTGGCCCTTTCCTTGCTTTTATCCGGCCCTTGGGGCACTATTTTCATCCACTGATACCAACAATGGAAACTTATTCCTCCCACCGACATCAATAAAGGGGCACAATTCTTCCTAATGACACCAAAGATACAGCACAATTCCTCCCTATGATGACAACAATAGGGCCCAATGACACCAATGATGGGGCACAATTCCTACAAACGATGGGGCACTATTCCTCTCACTGACACCAAAGATGGGGCATTGTTTATTCCCACTGATGACCTTTTCTGCTCCCAATGGCTACAGTCTGGCCCCCCTGAAGTATGAAGGGCAGTAAACTGGCCCTTTGTTTAGAAAGTTTGGAAACCCCTGACCTGTTGTAGTAGAGGTACAAAGGGGATTGGATCAGACCTATCTGTACATGCCATACTGTATGTGAACTGTATTGCCTGAAAATGACTTTGTAATTCTGTTCAGCCAGTCTTGTGATGCTTGATCATGTGAGATGACTCTTGTATTTCTTTGTTCAGCTTTGTACCTTCCATTGTCATCTGTCTGCTCCAGCCCCCCACCCCAGATAATGAATCATCAGCTCAGTCCAGCGAGCAGGGAGGTGACCCTGAAAGTTTTAAGGCTGAACAAGAAAATTGTGGACTCATCTTCCTTGCTAGGTAGTATTGCAGAAATGTGTACAAGGCTGACTGAACAGAAATCTGTTGGCAGGGAAAACTGTTAATATTTTAAGAGTCAACGCCTAAAAAAAGAATATTAATAAATCATTAAAATCCCCCACCTCTTCCCCTTCTCCAGGTTGCTGTGATGCATAGTAACTCACTGACCATTCTGAATGACACTAATGCACTTGTAAGCATGTCAGATACTCATGCAAGAATGCCCAATGCCATTCTACATTTTGTGATCGTAAACCTATGAAAAAGGCACCATCGTCTCAATTCCTGTTTCCCCACATCTGCCTCAATCTTGCCTTCACTGGTAATTTATGCATATTCTTATTAGCGCTGTGATGTCCTATCAAAGGAAAAATAGGCTCTCCTAAATGAAAAGGGGACCTTTGGCCTCTACCGCTTCATTATGCTACTCTGTGCACTTATGCAGTATTGTGATACTCAGAAGGCTTATGTTGTAAAAGGAAGTAAATATCTAGTGCTACTTGCACTTACCGTTCACTTTATTAGATACACCTTGCTAGTACTGACTTGGACCACCTTTTGCCTTCAGAATTGCCTTAATTCTACATGGCATAGATTCAACAAGGTGTTGGAAACATTCCTCAGATCTTTTGGTCCATAGTGACATAATAGCATCACACAGTTGTTGCAGATTTGTCCACTGTACATCCATGATGAGAATCCCTTGTTCCACCACATCCCAAAAGTGCTCTATTGCAGTGGTTCTCAGCTTCAGTCTTCAAGTACCCCCAACTGGCCATGTTTTGGGAATTTCTCTTAGATAAAATAGCTGTCCAAAATACCAAGCCATTGACTCTGATATAAAGCACCTGTGCAAGATAAAGGAAAACCTGAAACCTGAACCACTGCCCTATTGGCAGGGGCGTAACGATAGGGGTTGCAGGGGTTGCAATTGCAACCGGGCCCCATGGTCCAGGGGGCCCATGTGCGTCCCTTGTACACCTGAGTAGGAGGGGTGGCATTTAGAGGACCCGATCTCCTCCATTTTCCTCTATCCAGTTTACTTGTCTTCTGCTGTTCCCAGGGCCCCTGTGTGCTTCCCTGGTCCCCCTGGGGCCTGCTGCAGAACTTGTGAAAGGGCCCCACTGCAGTACCGTAATAAAGGGACCCACGATAGGCGTAAAGGGCCCCAGGATCAGTGGGAAGAGGGAAGGGCCCTGGCCAGGGGTCAGGGGGCCCTTCATAATTTCTTGCACCGGGGCCCTGAAGGTTCTAGTTACGCCTCTGCCTATTGGATTGAGATTTGGTGACTGTGGAGGCCATTGGAGTGCAGTGACCTCATTGTCCTGTTCAAGAAACCAGTGGTGAGATGATTTGAGCTTTGTGACGTGCATTATCCTGCTGGAAGGAGCCATCAGAAGATGGGTACATTGCAGTCATAAAGGGATGGACATGGTCAGCAACAATACTCAGGTAGGCCATGGTGTTTAAACGATGCTCAGTTGGTACTAAGGGGCCCAAAGTGTGCGAGGAAAATATCCCCCACACCATCACACCACCACCACCAGCCTGAACTGTTGAAACAAGGTAGGATGGATCCATGCTTTCATGTTGTTTTACGCCAAATTCTGACCCCCACCATCTGAATGTAGCAGCTGAAATCGAGACTCCTCAGACCAGACGTTTTTCCGATCTTCTGTTGTAAAATTTTGTCTGTGCGAATTGTAGCCTCAGTTTCCTGTTCTTCGCTGACAGGAGTGGCACCCGGTGTGGTCTTCTGCTTCTGTAGCCCGTCTGCTTCAAGGTTCGATGTGTTGTGCCTTCAGAGATTGTATTCTGCATACCTTGGTTGTAATGAATGGTTATTTGAGTTACTTTGGCCTTTCTATCATCTTTAATCAGTCTGCCCATTCTCCTCTGACCTCTAAAATCAACAAGGCATTTTCGTCCACAACACTGCCGCTCACTGGATATCTTTCCTTTTTTGGACCATTCTCTGTCAACCCTAGAGATGGTTGTGCAGTTCATATAATACTCAGACCAGCTTGTCTGGCACCTACAACCATGCCAAGTTCAAAGTTACTTAAAACCCTTTCTTCCCCATTCTGATGCTCGATTTGAACTTCAGTAAGTTGTCTTCACCACGTCTAGATGCCTAAATGCCTTAATGCATTGAGTTGCTGCCATGCGATTGGCTGATTAGCAATTTGTGTTACCAAGCAATTGACCAGGTGTACCTAATGAAGTGGCCGGTGTATATACATCAAGCACTTACAATAATTGCTGGAATTTTTTTCCTCTTTATTTCCTTCTCATTAAAGAGAACCCATCACCAAGAGTATGTGTGATAATCAAGATCTCTGCTTTGTAATTGTTATGGTGCAGACATACCTCACAGGGATTACATTATATTATATATATACAGTATCTCACAAAAGTGAGTACACCCCTCACATTTTTGTAAATATTTTATTATATCTTTTCACATGACACTTTGCTACAATGTAAAGTAGTGAGTGTACAGCTTGTATAACAGTGTAAATTTGCTGTCCCCTCAAAATAACTCAACACACAGCCATTAGTGTCTAAATTGCTGGCAACAAAAGTGAGTACACCCCTACGTGAAAATGTCCAAATTGGGCCCAATTAGTCATTTTCCCTTTTTGGTATCATGTGACTTGTTAATGTTACAAGGTCTCAGGTGTGAATGAGGAGCAGGTGTGTTAAATTTGGTGTTATGACTCTCACTCTCTCAAACTGGTCATTGGAAGTTCAAAATGGCACCTCAGGACAAAGAACTCTCTGAGGAACCCGAAAAAAGAATTGTTTCTCTACATAAAGATGGCCTAGGCCAGGGGTAGGCAACCTGCGGCCCTCCAGCTGTTGCAAAACTACAAGTCCCATCATGCCTCTGGGAGTAATTGTACCCATCAGCCTTGCAATGCCTCATGGGAAATGTAGTTCTACAACAGCTGGAGGGCCGCAGGTTGGCTACCCCTGGCCTAGGCTATAAGAAGATTGCCAAGACTCTGAAACTTAGCTTCAGCATGGTGGCCAATACCATACAGCAGGTTAACAGGACATATTCCACTCAGAACAGTCCTCACCATGCTTGACCAAAGATGTTGAGTGCACGTGCTCAGCGTCATATCCAGAGGTTGCTTTTGGGAAATAGACGTATGAGTGCTGCCAGCATTGCTGCAGAGTTTGAAGGGATGGGGGGGGGGGGCAGCCTGTCAGTGCTCAGACCATACGCTGCACACTGCATCAAATTGGTCTGCATGGCTGTCGTCCCAGAAGGAAGCCTCTTCTAAAGATGATGTACAAGAAAGCCTGCAAACAGTTTGCCGAAGACAAGCAGACTAAGGACATGGATTACTGGAACCGTGCCCTGTGGTCTGATGAGACCAACATAAACTTATTTGGTTCAGATGGTGTCAAGCGTGTGTGGAGGCAACCAGGTGAGGATTACAAAGACAAGTGTGTCTTACCTACAGTCAAGCATGGTGGTGGGAGTGTCATGGTCTGGGGCTGCATGATTGCTGCCAGCACTGGGGAGCTACAGTTCATTGAGGGAACCATGAATGCCAACATGTACTGTGACATCCTGAAGCAGAACATGATCCCCTCCCTTCGGAGACTGGGCCACAGGGCAGTATTCCAACATGATAATGACCCCAAATGCACCTCCAAGATGACCACTACCTTGCTAAAGTATCTGATTGTAAAGGGGATAGACTGGCCAAGCATGTCTCCAGACCTAAACCCTATTGAGCATCTGTGGGGTATCCTCAAAAGGAAGCGCAAGGAGTGCAAGGTCTCTAACATCCACCAGCTCTGTGATGTCATCATGGAGGAGTGGAAGAGGACTCCGCTGGCAACCTGTGAAGCTCTGTTGAGCTCCATTCCCAAGAGGGTTAAAGCAGTGCTGGAAAATAATGGTGGCCACACAAAATATTGACACTTTGGGCCCAATTTGGACATTTTCACTTAGGGGTGTACTCACTTTTGTTGCCAGCGGTTTAGACATTAATAGCTGTGTGTTGAGTTATTTTGAGGGGACAGCAAATTTACACTGTTATACAAACTGTACACTCACTACTTTACATTGTAGCAAAGTGTCATTTCTTCAGTGTTGTCACATGAAAATATATAATAAAATATTTACAAAAATGTGAGGGGTGTACTCACTTTTGTGGGATACTGTATATTCCTTCCTTTAAAAGCACATCATGCTGAATTTCAGGTCTTATTACCTGTCTGAGTTCAGTTCTGATATCAGACACTCAAAAAAACTGTGCTGTCAGGAAAACACCAAAAAAAAAAAATTCAAAAGCTTTAAGCGTCAGTTTTACCCTACTCCTGCAGCCCAAACTTAGTGATAGATATCAATTCTTTGTTTATGCAGGAGAGTGGTCAGACTTGAAGGAGACTAAAGCCGGCCATAGACAGCTCGAATCTCAGGCGGTTCAGCAGGAACCGGCCGACATTCGAACCATGTATGGTCAGGCTGAATGTATCCAAGTTTATCGATCAATCAATTTGGGTACAACCAGCCTGTCAGGTCTTACATGCAATTATCGCCAGTTGCCGTTATAGCCGCTATCAAAAATCATTGTCTTCTCCCGGCTGGAGAACACAATGCCTCGGCGGGAGGGATTTCCCTGTCAACACTGTGTTTATGGGGGAATTGAGCAATTCTCTTTCCTTCAAATTCGCTCCTTTTATGGCCGGCTTAAGCTCCTAATACAATTTTCTTATCTAATTTCCTTTAGATTTACCTTCAACTATGTAGTGCAAGGGGCCTGCCTGGTTCCAATGGACGGGCTGCCCCTGTCAGTACATGTCTTACAGCATGTCTTTATCATGGAACAGGAAGAGGATACAAACAAGTGTACACTTAGATACAGAAGGTACATCCGGTTATATCATAGAATGTACTATACTCTATAATACTACAAAGCATTACTTGCTGTTGCTTTTCCAACACCAAATATAATAGCTGGCATTGGAGACTCAACGCTGTTAGCATGCATGATTTTCTCTCATTCACCCTGCAGGCAGAACAAAGTAAAATCCTGTTGTGTATGGCTGCCTTAAAAATGGACTTTTGCTATTTGATTTGTTAAATACACCATTGAAAGTGTTTTGTTAATTCTCTTGATCCTGTGTTCTTTGCCTGTGCCAACTGTAATTAGCTAATACTGTTCCCTATTCTCTTCGGAGACTACAAAACATATTATTATCATACAGCATTTATATAGCACCTAGAGTTTGCGCAGCGCTTAACACCTCTATGTTACTGAGATGAGGAGAAGGGAGGTGTTCTGTAGTCCTAATAGACTTCCTGTACTATAAAGGCAATGATCTAACACTAAATTGATGCATAAGCAAAATAAAAAAAAATATTCTGGTCAGAAAGGAGTACAATGGCTGTAGACAGAAAGTCAATAGTGCAAATATTTGTTAAGCAAGCTATTTTGAAAGCACACTGCACAGTACATATGCTTTAGACCTGGGGTCCCCAAACTTTCTAAAGAAAGGGCCAGTTTATTGTCCTTTAGACATTAGGGGGGCCGGACTGTGCCCAGTAGGAGTAAGCAATGCCTAATCTTGGGGATTGGGGGGAAAATAACTGGTGTCAGTGGGAGGAATAGTGTTCCATCGTTGGTGTCAGTGGAAGGAATTATGGCCCATTGTTGGTGTCAGTGGCAGGAATTATGTCCCATTGTTGGTGTCAGTGGAAGGAATTATGCCCCATTGTTAGTGTCAGTGGAAGGAATTATGTGCCATTGTTGATGTCAGTGGAAGGAATAGTGTCTTATTGTTGGTGTCAGTGGCAGGAATTATGCCCCATTGTTGGTGTCAGTGGAAGGAATAGTGTCCTATTGTTGGTGGAAGGAATTATGTCCCATTGTTGGTGTCAGTGAAAGGAATTATGCCCCATTGTTGATGTCAGTGGAAGGGATAGTGTCTCATTGTTGGTGTCAGTGGCAGGAATTATGCCCCATTGTTGGTGTCAGTGAAAGGAATAGTGTCCCATTGTTGGTGTCAGTGGCAGGAATTATGTCCCATTGTTGGTGTCAGTGGAAGGAATTATGCCCCATTGTTGGTGTCAGTGGCAGGAATTATGCCCCATTGTTGGTGTCAGTGGAAGGAATAGTGTCCCATTGTTGGTGTCGGTGGAAGGAATTATGCCCCATTGTTGGTGTCAGTGGAACGAATTATGCCCCATTGTTGGTATCAGTGGAGGGAATAGTGTCCCATTGTTAGTGTCAGTGGAAGGAATTATGTCCCATTGTTGCTGTCAGTGGCAGGAATTATGCCCCATTGTTGGTGTCAGTGGCAGGAATAATGCCTCAAGGGTTGCATAAAGGCAAGCAGAAAGCCGCAGTTTGGAGACCCCTGTTTTAGACTATAGTAACAGGTAGAAAAAATAAAAAGATTATTCAATTTGTAGCAGAGTTGTACTAAAATGTAGTTTTTTAAGCACTTTCAGCAGCTGATTTACTCATTAATTTAGTGTGCAGCTTCTTTATCATTTAATCTTTGCCTGGTTTCCTGTCAGGGTGGCTCCTTTCTCTTGCAGCATCCTATGGATCCGCCCTTGCATGCACATGCTGGGTCTCCCTACAGCAGGGCTGGCCCAAGACATTGTGCTGCCTGGGTCCAAGAATGAAATGCTGGGGGGGGGGGGGGGGGGGGGGGCATTATTTTATATCATGATAATTAAAACTAAAATTAAATTTATCAGGAAGTCAGATTTGCATGCAACAGCACCTTGTCTATATGCAAAATTCTATGACATACCATTAGGTTAAATTCTTAGGGGCGGGCTAGGGTAGTATATAGACAAACTAGGGTAGTATATATACAGGCTAGGGTAGTATATAGACAGGCTAGGGTAGTATATATACAGGCTAGGGTAGTATATAGACAGGCTAGGGCAGTATATGGGGAGGCTTGGGTAGTATATAGACAGGCTAGGGTAGTATATAGACAGACTAGGGTAGTATATAGACAGGCTAGGGTAGTATATAGACAGACTAGGGTAGTATATAGACAGGCTAGGGTAGTATATAGACAGACTAGGATAGTATATAGACAGGCTAGGGTAGTATATAGACAGGCTAAGGTATATATGGGGAGGCTTGGGTAGTATATAGACAGGCTAGGGTAGTATATGGGCAGGCTATGGTAGTATATAGACAGACTAGGGTAGTATATAGACAGACTAGGGTAGTATATATACAGGCTAGGGTAGTATATAGACAGGCTAGGGCAGTATATAGACAGGCTAGGGTAGTATATAGACAGGCTAGGGTAGTATATAGACAGGCTAGGGCAGTATATAGACAGGCTATGGTAGTATATAGACAGGCTAGGGTAATATAGAGGTGGGCTAGTGTGGTATATGGACAAGCTAGGGTAGTATATGTACAGGCTAAGGCAGTATAGAGAAGGAGAGACGGCAGTGGTTCAATTTTCTGCCCCTCTCAAAGTGCTGCCTGGGTCCAATGGACCCACTGGGACTCATGGTAGGGCCGGCCTTGCCCTACAGTGTACATTACAGTGTGTCTCCCTACAGTGTGCAGAGAAGCACACAACCCAATAGCCTAAGATGGCAAGGCACTTCCCTGCTCCCCCCTCCCTTCTAAAAGCTAACAGCCTGTCTTTAGGCTGCACTGTTCACTGTTACCTCTTTCCTGTAATGATCAAACATTCAGGGAAGCAGCACCGACAGAGCGGGAGCTAGCAGCACTGAAAGCTGCAAACTGCAAGTGCTGGGATAAGCATTTTTTAAGTTTACTGGGGAATCTTTATTTTATTGTGTCAGGCTATAAAGCACTATGCGTTTGATACTAATTTAAGACACTTGAAAGATAATGGGCTATAGATACAACCATAGCCATACAATTATTGGAATTAATGTTTTAGTTGACCGTACCAGACTAAAGTGCAATTCCAAGCACTAGAAGTAATTTACACCGGGATTTGAAAGCCACGCAGTGATTCTAGCAACATAATTTATATCTAGAACCAAATGCTTTTTTATTGATAAATTCAGCACAATATCCTTGAAAACAAGATGTTATCACACGGCAATAACTTATATTATTTCTTCTAGACTGCAGAGGAGAGGATGAACTATAGATATATTGTGCAGGATAGTGGGTTCTTTATCTGATATTCTGCTCTGCCCCATTGCAGCTTTCTCTGACTTTGCAGCTAACCTAATAGCAATCCATCTTTTAGAAATTGGTGTAATAAATATAATCCAATTTAAACCAATACTTTGAGTGTGTGTCACAACACTTTTGTTAAAGCAGAATTTCACAAAACCAGATGAAAAACATATGTGAACTGAGATTACTGTCAAAGTACTGGTAAATGTGCACAGTTAGCAGGTATTGCAGGCATTTTTATAATTGTTCTTTTAATATCTATCTGCAGTGCAGATCAAACATTTTAGAAAAACAGAACTGCTACTTAAAGCGGACCTTCACTGAAAAGTGAAAGTGACACTTACTCAGCTACCTACCCCATGTCCTAGCACTTTTGACACTTTTTTTTTTACATGGGTTGGGTACGTTTTTTAATACTCATCCCCTTCTACTTCCTTAATTCTCGCCTAGGTGAGATAACATGCACTTAGGCGTACCCATGCCCGCAACCTCCTGGGACACATCACACATCCCAGGAGATTGAACAACCAGTCCCACAGCAGCCCCAAGGTCTTGCACATGCTTAGTGGGGCATCCAAAATAGCAGCACCGGGGCCTGCAGCAGTAAGAAGAGCCACTGTGAGAAGACAGCGCTGGGCCTTCAGACACTAGTTATTACAATACTATTTGTAGCTGCTGACTTTTAATTCAAACAAAAAGACCAATTACTCTTTAAGATGTTATTTTTATCAAATTGCCTTTCCATTGTAATCTGCAGCCAGCTACGAGTTTCAAAATTGTAAAAATTGATTTACCACGTGCATTCATAGTAACAGTATTCTCTGTACAAGTGATCACAGAATTCTCCCTGCTCATGTAGCTGGCTTATGAAGTCTGCATAGACGTTGAGAAAAAAATGTAATCTTTGGGAGATACCTGCTAAGGGTTTTGCATGTCTGGAAGGATGTTGGGAGGATTACGCTGTTTCTTATTACAACCGGGCCAAGTGATTTTAGCAGGCACATTTTAGCATCCACTTAGAAAGCTCACTGCAAACTTACTGTATTCGAAGTACAGAAGCAGGCTTGGACTGGCCATAGGGCACACCGGCATTTTCCCTGTGGCCCAGGGCCGTTGGGCCGCATGTCCGGGCCACACAGTGGGAGGTAAATGCCGATCGTGGTGCGGACAGGGCTAACGCAGACCTCGGTCACTGTTTACCTTCTGCTATGTGGCCATGCCTGTGTCTTCTCTCCCGGCTGGAGATCTGCACAGAGAGTGTCTTTTCATACCAACAAGTGGGTAATCACCCGCTTATTAATGTGATCGAGATCTGCAGTTCCCTTCATATCACATTGCCCCTTTACATTACAGTGCAGAGGAATGACTCAGTACATTTCCCATCACCATCCGCCCCATCAACACCCCCCGGTGTCTGGAAAAATTGGTTGCTCAGGTCTAAAATGCCCAGGCCTATTTTTTGTCCCAGTCATGGCCTGAACAGAAAACGTGAACTCTTCAATAAAGTTTGCTAAGACCCTTTGCAAAGTACAATATATAACTGATTTAGAAGACTGAAGTTCCAACAGTACACAACATACAGATCATATGAAGTTAACTATTGATCTATGTAACTAAAGAGCAAATACCCTTATTTGTATGCTAGTGAAGTGTTACTGGTACAAATCCTCAAGAAATATTGACTTCCATAAGACCAACAGCTCCATTTTGAATGTCCTAAGCACTCTTACAAGGCAACAAGATCTCATCATGCACATTCAATTTTGGGTGTGGGTCTTTCTTGGGGTGTAAAATGGATGGGCAACAGTCACTTTAGTGAGCTCAAAAGAGGAGCACATTTATTTCAGATTGCAATACGGGAATCAGGGTGAGGGATGAATTAGGATATCCCTAAAATATTCACAGTCTTAAACACCAGACTAGAATCTAATCACTTTTAAGTCTATTATCTCTGAAAAAGTCTCCCTGTACCGTCTAAGCACAGACTATGCTAGATGGATACCGACAAGATTTGGCTCCTTGAAGATTAAGATTCTAGTGGTATATTAATTCTGGTATTTCAAGGCAGGACAGCTGAGAGGGTTCCCGTGTATACTCTTCACTCAACCAGCCATTCACCACATCTCTTGTGAGGGACAGTTTTGCTTCCTCTAGGTCAGCAACCCTTAGCCTCCAGCAGCCAACATCTTCAGAAATACCTCCCAAGAGGAGGATCATTGCTTCTTCCCAAACCATAGGTCCAAAGGCCTGGGAAGACAAACCGGTTGTTCACAATGACATGCTTACAGGGCAGAATCAGATGAGGAAAGAAAACAAGAAGAGTTTGAAACCTTTAACAATTCTCCCAACAAGCATCACCAGCCCCCCAAGCCTTCTGATTAGCTAGATCATTAAAGAAGAACTCCAGGAACTACCTTACTTTTTAATATGTACTGGTTTAAAGTGGGTTAAGTCCAATGAGGTGTATGTCACCTTGTGAAATTTTTTGTTTTATTTACAATTGACAGTTTTACTGAACAGCAGGAATACAACTATCACTTTAGAAAAGTGCATATATGTAAAATGCACATACAGCAGTGAAGACCTGGTACACTTCAACACATTACATTTTTGTTCTTGGGTTTAGAAACACTTTACCTAGGTGTGTGACAATGATTGATTGGCTGAAAATCCAAACCTGTTCTCTCAAAGCAGTGAAAGGTTTGCAGAAAGACTGCCTTGCTGGGGTCTCATGCAGTAGAACAGAATTGGTGGAAGGATCAAACCTTACCAATCTCCATCCAAAACTACGTATTTTTGTGTAATGTTATCAACTAACCCTTGATTTTTGTCTTACAAAGACACAAAAAACATCAACATGTAGCGCACCCCCTAAGGAGCCGCAGTTAAACTGGGATCGCCCACCCTGCACAACCAGGCACACAAAATTTTCACAGGCACTGCAGAGTCAGAGAACAGTCCGTGCCCTTGTTTTTTTTATTTATTGAGGGTAATAACTTGGATAGGGATGGGATATTAAGGGATGTCTACTTGACTTCAACAACTTCAGGGACAACTCTTCCAATATACAATCTCTATATATAGCTCCGCTACTTCTATACTCTATATACAGCTCTGCTACTTCCTCCAGCACACACTTGCTTGCAGAACCCAGCTGGATCACTGTGTGAAGATCTGACAGTCACTCAATCAGATTAAAGGCAATGGCCCATTACAGACAGGAACCAAGGCCCCTTGGCTGTGTAGCACAGTATTACAGTATCCAGCTTGTACTCATCCTCCTGTAGCTACTTATCCCACCATCACCTTTTCAGGCATTGCCAACCCACCTGGCTGCAGCTGCCCCTTTCACTAGCCCTTCAGGCTTACTTCTCACCATAGTCCTCCAGACTAACACCAGCCCGTCCGACTGACTCTCAAGTAGTGCTGACCTGCTCCTGCTGTCCTCTCTCCTTGCTCCCATGCTTAGAGGAAGGGCTTCCTCCATGTGTTTGTGTCAGGATCCTTCCAGCACCTGAACCCTGGCCCAAGGTCACCCCCCAGACTAGAGGTCACACTCAAGGGCCACTGACAGCCTCCGTAGCACTCCATCTCCATCTTCCACCCAACTGCCCCCTGCTGGCATGACTCATGCCTATCCATAAGGTAGCCTGCCCCCTGCCAACCCTTTACTGGGCATTGGCTGATGCCATCATACATATTCCAAGCAGCTCCTCCTAACCACCACCCACTATGTCTACAACATTCTCCAATGCCCCAGAAAACAGGGGGGGGGGCACCAGAGAGGCTGCTAGGATAAGTCATCCAGCCTCCCTGAGTCACTGAACCCTGACTCAGATTCACAGGTCAGGCTTAGCCCTGAGCCAATTAAATTTTCATAACAAACTAAGCACCCTAGAGGGTGTTACAAACATAAAACATGTTCACGTTACAACTTACAATGTTTTTACTCATTTAATGGTATTTAGTGTGGTTACATTAAAATGAATGATAACTTGAGCCTAAATTGAAGCGGAATTTCACCTATAAAAGGGAAATTCCACCTTTCCTCCTCCCCCCTCATCTACCAATTTTGGAAACTTTTTGACAGGTGGCCGCTCCTACTTCCACTCAGATCACCTAGGAGATCTGAGTGGAAGTTTGCCATTAACCCCCCCCCCCCACACACACACATACCTGCCTGCAAATTCCTGGGGCACGTCACAGGTCCCAGGAGGCTGCTGGTCCATTCACAAAGCATTGCACGACTTGCTCATGAGCAGTGGGGAGCTGACTGTGAGGCCGCAGGAAGTCACAGCTGACTTCCCACATCCAAGATGATGGTGCCAGGGACCCAAAGAATGGCAAAGAAGCAGCCAGGGTGATGACAGAGCTGGATCCCTCGACTGGTGAGTGTTTGCTTTTCAAAACATGGCAGCTACAGTATTTGTAGCTACTTTTTTTTTTTAAACATTGTAGTTCCCCTTTAACCACTTGCCGATGGCTGATCGGCAAATGACGGCGACAGAGTGGCTCTGTAACGCGATACAGAGCCTAGTGAGCACGCGCGCGCCGCCGGAGGCGCGCGCTCGCGCTCACTGTGTTCGGGGGGGCCAGGGAGCGGGTGCGGCGGCTTCGATTGCCGCCGGCTACCCGCGATGCCCCCCCTGGAGTGAATGAACGGAGGTCCGTGTATGTAAACACGGACCTCCGCTCTGTGTGAGGGGGAAGGGAAGTGATCACAGCCTTCCTGTACATGAAGGCTGTGACCACTTCCCTTCTCCTGTTAGGGCAGTCCCCCATACAGTTAGAACACGCCCAGGGAACATAGTTAACCCTTAGAGCGCCCCTGCAGGTTAACCCCTTCACTGCCAATGACATTTACACAGTAATCAGTGCATTTTTATAGTACTGATCGCTGTATAAATGCCAATGGTCCCAAAAAAGTGTCAAAACGTTCCGACATGTCCGCCCCAATATCGCAGTACCGCTAAAAATCGCAGATCGCCGCCATTACTAGTAAAAAAAAAAAATAAAAACCCCAAAAATGAATTCTCATCAACCGTAAACGCGACCACTTTTGCGCAAACCAATCAATAAACGCCGATTGCGGTTTTTTTTTTATCGCAAATATGAGGAAGAATATAAATTGGCCAAAAACAGTGAAAAAAATGTTTTTTTATATTTTTTTTTTTGGATTTGTATTTTAGCAAAAAGTAAGAAATTTGTTTTTTTTTTTGCAAAATTGTCCCTCTTCTTTTGTTTATAGCGGCGATCAGAAATGACGCAGAGGGGATCAAATACCACCAAAAGAAAGCTCTATTTGTGGGAAAAAAAGGACGCAAATTTCGTTTGGGTACAACGTCGCACGACTGCGCAATTGTCAGTTAAAGCGACGCAGCGCCGAATCGCAAAAAGGGCTCCGGTCCTAAAGCTGGAAATCCTTCCGGGGCTGAAGTGGTTAAGTATAACACATAAGAAAAATACTGTAATTTCAAAACCATTAGCAAAAACAATAATGTAATTATGTAAATAGCTTTGGCCATACGCCAGTAGAATTTAATTAGAAAATGTTTGTTTTTGGAAAGTTTTTTTGATTTTTATAATAATTAATGGGGTCAAATTGACAATCATGTTTAACAATGGTGATGGAAAAAGCAGAAAGAGCAGGATTGAAACATTTTCTCAAGCAAATGAAATTGAAAAAAAGCAAAGAGAATTTAGGAGTACTTTTGAACTGATGGCATTATCGAATAGATTTTTTGTACAAACATTTGACAGCTTAAGAGTCAGTTTTAGCAGAGTGGTTACTCAATAGCTAGATAAGAAATGATTACCTTTTCATGAATTTCGGAGAACACTCGGTTTGTATATTGGTAGGTGCATACTTCACGTGCATAGCGTTATACGATGTGTGAGTGTACTCATTGTCATCATTGTAATCAGGACCAAGCAATGTCCTAGCCCAGGTGCCCATGTCATAAGGTGGAAGGGTTCCGCCAAATTCAGATGGCAAACATTCTGGGTGGATTAGCTGGTGCAGACTGTTCAGATTGTTCCCATGGAGAAAAATCTGGGAGAAATAAAAAAACAATGAATTATGGACAGTGTATGATGTTCATGAACATATATTTAATAGTGATTTTTTTTTTTAACGAAAGTGGAAGTTTACTGTCTGCATGGTGGGTGGACTCTTGCCATAAGGCACAGCATACTTGTATGTTACAGCTCACCTACCCTTTACAGTGACTACCTCCAGCAATGTGACATCCATGCTGCCCTTCGTTGCTTCACCTACAGCTACTGATGTTCTGCTGTTTGTCTTCTGAGTCTGCTATAGGGTGATTTACCTCCTACTCATGGATGTTGTATTTACATTGTCCCACCACCTCGATTCCACCAAATTATTGCAGCTCTGTATTCATTGATAGATACTTAAAGCAGAGTTCCACCCAAAAGTGGAACTTCCTCTTTAACCACTTCAGCCCCGGAAGGATTTCCAGCTTTAGGACCGGAGCCCTTTTTGCGATTCGGCGCTGCGTCGCTTTAACTGACAATTGCGCGGTCGTGCGACAAGCAAACCCATGTTGCAGCGTGCTGGCGCGTTAACAGTCAATTTCGCTGCGTCGCGGCTTAGCGTTTTTCCCGAGGCCAGGATTTCGACCTTTAGGAAGGCCCCGACTTCACCAATTTCTCCTTCAAGGTGAAAACCCACCTTGAGACGAAATTCATAGATAGTTACTTATGTCTCGACGTTATTAAACCACCTTAGCTCCACCACCCTGTTACATTTATGTTGTAGGTACTCATCCTCCATTTAGTGGGATATCGTCTGAGTCTTCTGTTTGTCGTCTTGTAGTCATCGACATCCACTTCGTTGCTTCCCGTCGTACCTACAGTGTAACGACCTCCA
>BLSH010527798.1:649968-668308 GCA_018402905.1 Glandirana rugosa
AGCTATAAAAATGCACTGATTACTGTGTAAATGTC
This sequence comes from Glandirana rugosa, assembly GCA_018402905.1. Classification (NCBI taxonomy): domain Eukaryota; kingdom Metazoa; phylum Chordata; class Amphibia; order Anura; family Ranidae; genus Glandirana; species Glandirana rugosa. The sequence continues at coordinate 650,004 of BLSH010527798.1, forward strand.
ATTGGCAGTGAAGGGGTTAACCTGCAGGGGGCGCGCTAAGGGTTAACTATGTTCCCTGGGCGTGTTCTAACTGTATGGGGGATGCCCTAACAGGGGAAGGGAAGTTATCACAGCCTTCACGTAAAGGAAGGCTGTGATCACAGCCCTTCCCCCTCACACAGAGCGGAGGTCCGTGTTTACATACACGGACCTCCGCTCATTCGTTCCGGGGGGGGCATCGCGGGTGGCCGGCGGCAATCGAAGCCGCCGCACCCGCTCCCTGGCCCCCCCTGGACACAGTGAGCGCGCTCACTATACACGTTCCCGCAGCCGCCGTCGTATGACGGCGATTTGCGGGAACGAGCCACTTTGCCGCCGTCAATTGCCGATCGGCGGTCGGCAAGTGGTTAAAGGAAGGTAACCCCCTGGCATGCAACAATTGGCATGCCTTTTTTTGGGGGGAACCCGGTTTTCACAGGGTCCCAGGTCCGCTTCCTCTCCTAGCGCTGCGGATCTAGAAGGAAGTTCACCCCCCCTCTTGGCGATCTTCTGGGACACGTCACAGGTCCCAGAAGATACGCCGGCCATTCACAAAATGCAGTGTGACTCGCGTATGCGTAGTGCATGCCTGGCTCTGAAGCCAAAGCCAGGCGCCCACACTTGTGATGCCGGCACCGCAGAGGGGAGGGGGAGAAGAGCGAGCCCTCGGGCGACCGCATCGCTGGAGCCTGGGACAGGTGAGTGTCCGGTTGTTAAAAGTCAGCAGCTACACATTTTGTAGCTGCTGACTTAACTGGGTGGAACTCTGCTTTAAAGTGGCGCTCCACCCAAAAGGAGAAGCTCCACTTGTTAGCTTCCCCCCCCCCCCCTCCATTGCCACATTTGTCACTTTTCAGGGGGGAGCTGGTACCTGGTTTTGACCAACCTGCTCCCACTTCCCCCGCTCTGGAAGTCCCACTTCCAGGTGACTTTGCCGTGGCAAAGTCACCTGGAAGTTCACCCCACCTCCTCCTTCCCCCGCCACAAGAAATGGTGGCGGAAGCACCCGAGAGCTGATTGAAAAAAAAGCTGGATTCCAGTACAGGTAAGTGTCCTAATATTAAAAGTCATCAGCTACAGTATTTGTAGCTGATGACTTTTAATTTTTTTTTAAAGTAGCATGGAGCTTCACTTTAAATGTATTTTTTTTCTTTTATGCAAGCAGCATAATAGCAAGTGCATGGAAGGAGAGAGCGAAGTGACAGGGAGATGAGCGCAACAGTATGTTGCTTCTCCTTTCACTGTTTAGTTACAAGCTGAGGGGCACACAAAACCTATGTAGCTCTGTGATGTCTACCGGCTAAGGGAGCAGGCTTTGCACTTTTTGCCACCTCTCTTTCTCTCCCCTCACTGCCATTGTGCTGCTGGAGCAGGCTGTATGTGAAATGCCCCACTCACCCCCCTCTGTCCTGACAGCAGCAGTGAGTCTGTTGGGAGAAGGCTTGTGCATGCTGCCACAATGGATCATGGGACTTGTAGTCCCCAAGAAGGTATATACAGGACACTGAATGGGGGCTGCAGACCACATCACCCAAAGCCCCTGAACATTTGTCAGTCAGCCACTGCTATACTACCCTCCACAAAATTGCTTTTCAGAGGTAAATTTACCACCTGTCTGAAAGAACCCTAAAATGTCCCTGTACCTTTTTCTTTATAATTTATTACCAATGAAATATGGATGTATTATTATTTGTGTAATGGAACCCGCTTCCCACACTCCGCTTGAGTGCTTCCGTCAGTGCACTGCTTCCTCCAGTCTGGACCTTCAGATAGCAGATATTACAGCCACCTGTTTTAACCAAGAACCAGGCGAGACTAGCTCAGTTAAAAAACTGCAACATAGAATGTTTTATTGGATATGGATACAGGCTTTTTATACACTTGAAAAGTATGTCAGTCCCCCACAGACATAATAACCCAAATATTTATCCAAAACATCACACAATGGGTTAGATAACTAGGTAGGTCTGACTCATGGCTACTCCCCCCTCCTCTAGCAACTACTAGCTGACCATGATATGATTAACGTGCTAATTAACGCTGCACTTAAACCATCCCAGGATTAACAGACTGCCCGGCAACAAGGGTAAAGCAGAGTACATTATACATTATCCTAAATATAAACACAGAACACCTTATAAACAGACAATAGCAGGAGACCCCAGTAGCAGACTGTTAATCTCCTACCTACAATAGTCTGAGGCAAACCTCATACAATGTTCCATCATACTGATACAGTGGAATTAACGTATCATAGATTTCTTGAGGGATATTGTTGATAAATATTACTGTCCCATCTGCAGTAATCCAAACCATGTTCTCAGTGTCCATTAAGTGGTGGTCCATCATTAGAGAATGATCTGCTTTCTCCTTGGGCCATAGTCAGTGGGTAAGAGGCTTGCTTCTAGTCCTCTCCAAAAGCCCCTATAATTTTTAGGTCTGTCACAATTTGTACTGTATATAGATTCATTAGCATCTTTAATTGTTACTAGCATCTATTTTATATTGGCATCAAACAGTTAATGCTTTTTCATGTATCAAGCAATGGAGTTGAAGCTATGAGAACAATAAAATGATATAAAAAAAAATGTTCCATTCTCTTGATAAGGAAACAATGTGCATCTGAGCATTAGCACATTGAAAAGAAAAGCTTTGGGCTCAATAGATCCAGGTAGTGGAAGATAATGAAACTATGAAATGGAACACCTTGTGCTGTAAACAGATATACACGATTATTCACAGCGGCCAAACCTTCCTTCCATTGCATGTAATTACAGATTCCTGGCTCTGTCAGGAGTTTTAATATATTTTCCCTTTATCATATAAGAAATGAGATTCCAACTGGTTCGTTCCTGTTCTCTCTGAAGATCAAAGATACCCGTAGCACAGTGACTCCCACTGAAAATAATCCATTGTCACAGCTTTATTGATCAGACGCAGACAATCTGCAGCCTACAGCTGTGACCACAGCATGTCATGTGACTTAATCTCAGAGGTCACCAGGAAAATCAGGTTAACTAGAGTCTGTAGGGATTTAGAGACAACCCAGGAAAGCCAGCATTACGTATGTTCACGAGCCTTACCCTTTTCCGGGTCTTGTCTTTAAGGAACGGCTTAATTATTGTATACAAAGCATGGATGTACCAAGGCTGATTGACAAAATGAACGCCTCCGAAACGGGCTGGAAAACTGTCCTAGAGAAAAGAGAAATACAGGAGCTCATTACTGGACATAATACCTCTGTGTCAGCTGGTTACAAAGGCAATCCATTATACACGTGACATGACAATAATACAATTGTACCACCGAACTGAATGGCAATTGCAACTATTAAATTTAGATGGGCATTAAAGGCACCAAAAATATTCTATTGTGTGTTTTTTGCACCTGTAATGATTGTATTCAGTATATGAATTCTTTTTTTTATTTCATGTTTTATAGCTGCATTCATCTTGTCGTCAAAATCATCAAGGTATATTTTATAAGTATTCTAGGACATTCACCATATATTTGTTCAATGTTTACTCAAAATTCACTCAATAACATTCACCTTGTTCATGTAGCACATTTCCATGTGCATTTGCCTAACTTTGCCCGCATCAGACCTCATCAGACTCATTGAACTACCCCTTTTACATTCATTTTGCATTCAGCAACCCCCTATGTGTGTAGGTCTGGTCATGTTTGTAAGACTGGGTTTTGTTGAGCTGTTCCTTTATATGTCCTGTGTTCAGGAGCTGCAATTTGTGGTGTGAACGCCTTCCCACTCCCCCCCTTTTTTGCATCGGGTGATGCGGGGCATCGGGCGGGCTTGTCTCTACGACGCTGTCATGTTTGAATTTTTCCATCTGGGCCACCTTATGGAAGGAGACGTCTTTAACCTCCATGGGGGGCTCGGGTGTGGACATTTCTCTTCCGCCTCTGGCGCACCTGTGTAACGTTGGGAGGAGCCCGCTGGGTGTGCCGAGCGTAACGTAACGCCCCCATTCTGTGCTAGCCAGTCCACATAGCAGCACCTTTTTGTGCACACTATTTGGAATATACTTTCCCACATCACCAGCAGGTATTTACATGGTCAATTTTTTCTTGTTCATGCTCATAGAGGCTAACTCTTCCTGTTTTTTTGCCATTTAATTTTTTTTTTTAATACCTTTTTTTTTGACCTGCTCTTTCCTCCCTCCACACTGTTTTTATTTCCACTCACTCATCCATTTGCACTTATCGGGCTCTAACAACTTCCCATAATAAAGAATATTTCCAGTATACCCAAATTTATTTTTTAGATATGAAGCCCACTCAAATCACCATCTGGATTTGTGTATTTTTTTCTCTTTTGGGGATGATGTCTGTGCGCCCGGTCTTATTTCTGCAGGTCCCTTCCACAACTCCTGACACAGGCAATCTGGGCAGCCTCTGACTCCTCGTCTCCCATGCTCCAGACTTATTACGTTGTAAGTATTTTAGGGATGAGCAACATATCCTCCTTGCTGAGGGGTATAACATTGGATTATACTGGTCTACTCCTGTTTTGTTTTATAGATTTGTGTGCATCCTCCCCTGAAGAGTGGTATTACCCATGAAACCCGCCTGGCTTATTTGGATGCATTTACCCTCCTGCAGATGCTTTTACTCATCACATGATTTTGTGTTCCACACCCACCATGTATTTTCAATGTTTTCATTACATCCAGGATTTGTTCCGTACCACACATTGGTTGGTTGCTATCAATGTTTGTTTCCATATATGGTCTGTAACGTGTGATTGACAATTTTATTCATTGCTGCATGCATCATGTCGTTTTGCCATGTTCCTTGTGGTTTCACTAATAAACATTTTTTTAATAAACAGTTTTTGTGATATTGACTCATCCTATAGCCATATGCACTGCCCTCATTTAAAGTCTCCAAATACCCCCCTCGTCTTAGTCTGGAGACATATTACATTAGACTGCTAGAAATCACTGCTATAAACAGTTGTTCTGTTACATGATTTGCATGTAACATAAATATGCAGCTATAGTAATGTTTTTATAGTTGGTTATTATAATGCCATCTTGTGGTTCTTTTGGATATTACACCTTCCTATTGTATTTTCTAAGTGTGTACCTCCCATCCTCTGTGAGCTAATTTCCTCTTCCTAGTTCACTCTACTCTGTAACTTCCTGTTCCGGGTGCACTCTGTTATTCTAGTTCCTCTTCCTGTGTCCTCTCTCTCATGAGGTAAAGAATATGGCCACATGCTAGAAGGCCTCTCTCAATCTACTCGCATCCTAGGACACATTACTATGTTTTGACCTGCAGTTACCATCTTTCGACCATCTGTCACATTTGTTGTATGCTGTACCTGCTATTCCAATGAATAAACGCTCGTGGAAGAAATCGGTAATTGGTGAGTCACTATCTGATAAGAACTGTCTGCGGTGATCATATCTGCTTATACAGGCCAGGCATAGAGGTCTCAACAAGGGATAAGTCGCCATTACAACAGTTAGGAGTCAGAATAACAGTCAATAGTGAGTAGTGACACATAGATTCATGTCTGCAGGGGGCCCAAGGGTTGCGCAAAAATTACAGACCACAGGTCGGGCACCTGAGCTATAGAGTGCCAAATCTGTGTTTAACAAAACTTTCAGCACTTCTAAGCCAAATTAATTTTTTTTTTGCTTTTTTTAAAAACAAAACAGGGGCACCCACCACATCAGGCATGCCAGCTGATGTACCCATGGCAAGGGCCTGGCATGATGATACCTGTCTGCAAGACCCTCAGTTTTGGCGGTGGTATGAAATGGCTATACTATATTATGGTAACTAGAATTGGGAAACCAAAAAAAAACAGGCAAGAATTTATATGGACATTTGAACAAAACTAGCACACAACCCAGGAGTCCAAAAATAGCAGATTTCATTTTAGAATTCTCATCTAATTAGGATTCTCATTCCGTTTAATACAGCACTAAATACATTTTTCCTGAATAACAAAACATCTTGGTTCCCTTATCTGCCATTGTTAATAAAAAAATGTAAAATGCTTATTAAGTCACACATTTTAAGGCTTCATTATGATCTAAAGAATGTGCATACAATGGCGCAGACATCCCAATGGCTCCTGAAATGCTGATTTTTCTCACCCACATAATCCCTCGAGACTTTGGTAAAACCAGCTGAATGTATCTGTTTAGAGCACAATGAATGCCTGCATATAATGAACTGTGGACATTAATTCCCACTGAATAAACAGAGATACAGAAATAAGAGATAATTAAATATTAACATATTATTTGCTTCTGAAAAGCCTGTGCTTTAGTCAGATATTTAGACATGAGTGAATAAAGCCACTGAGGTAATTAGTCAGTTCATAGTTACACTAAGCTATTATATTTCTACTGCAGTGTTGGATCAAGGTCGCCAATTGTCCAGAAAGTACAGGCACATCATAAAAACAACAGACTGCAGCTGTAAAGTCAATTTGAAAAAATGCTAATTTCCTAAGGAGCTTGCAGTTGGCCTAGAATATGTAAACTAACAGGTAAGTTTAATACCAGGCTCCAAGAGGAATTACTTTCCTGATACCCCACTATAGCTTGTCCAAACCTCATGCTTCCAGGGATGGGGGAACATGGGATATATCTCCTGCTTCTCACAATGTAATGTTCAGTGTCCTAGGGGCTCAGTCACCAAGCGTAAACTCCAACTACTTTTAGTTTTGCACAGTTGTGCAGGCTCCTCTCCTATACTGAACATTTCCTTTCTGACTTCTCACGTGTGGACATTACTAGGGTGATCTGCATGCAAATGTCTGCTTAGGCGTTGTACATAGTTTCTTGAAAACATTACAGCACCCTGCCTCAGTACTCCATCAAGAGCCTTCAGCCCTAATACAAGCAGTGGGCAGGCTCTTGGGATTCCTCCCAATGCAAAAATCAATGTGCAAATATTAGCCCCTATTCACAGTATGTAGTGCACCGCACATATGCACTTTCTGCACATGTTGCACTTTGCGCATAGGGCAGCCTATTCATTTCAATTGACTGCCTTACATGTGAAAAGAATTGCAAAATGGAAATCTTTGTACTCTCCGTTGATCCAGGGCTTGACCATGATCCTAAACAACCATCTTAAAATGGAATACTTCTTTTCCAAAGCCAAACACTCTAATGAAAATTTTACAGAGACTGGAAACTATGGCTCAAGGATCTTAGAACTGCAAATCTAGAGTGATACACTTTACTCTAAGCCCTAAAGCACTCTCTGTACTTCTATTTTCATTCCTTAGTCTGCTGGTCTTTTAGTGACACTGATCGACAGATCTGATCTACAAGTGCAACATATCCGCTGGTCCTGGTTATAATCTGAGTTTAGGCTAAGACTTAAAGGAGAATAAAGCCAAAACTTGTTTAGCTGTACTTGTCATGTGGATCACAGGAATGCAGTTCGTTCTGCACTCCTCTGACCTAAAGTCCGCTGTCAGCTGACCTCACCGAGCCGGTCCAGGCTAGGGAAGGATTGCGACCATGTGGTCGGGATCCACCCACATGCCTGGACCTGCACCCGGCTCAGCCTTTCAGCGAGCCACTGAGAGCCTGAGCCAGCTGCTCCTGCCCCCTCCGCAGCCCAGCACTCCAGTGAGCGTGGGGGGCAGAGCAGAGAGCTGCTGACTGACAGTCGCCAGCTCTCTGTTCAGGTCACTGTGAGGACCGAGCGATCAGCATTGTTTGATTGCTCTGTTCTCAATGTTAGAGCCGGCGGGGGGACAGATTCATCATCGGACCGATGCTGCATCCAGCTAGGTATATACAGACCGACAGCTTACACGCATGTACATTTTCAGATATTCGTTTGTTTGCTCTCTGAGCGATATGCTCTGTATACCTAGATATGTTTTGAGAATGTATCTTCTCATCTTCTTTGTTACTTTTCCTTTACTTCTTTATTAAATTAAATAAAAAATTAAATTATGGAAAAAAAAGCTGTTTCAACATTTTTTAGCCTTTTGCTGATACCTTCCTTCTCTGCACTACCCTACTTCCACATTTAGTTGCCACAGCCAAGTGCCAAACCCAGGATCACCAGGCGGCTGCACAAAGCAAAGGACCTGTCCCCCTGATAGTGCTCAGGCCTGTTGACTGCTGGCACTTGCCTGCTCAGGCACCCAGTACTGCATTGTGGGAGAAGGGGTGGATAGTTATATGCTCCCCTATACCTGGAAGTACCAGGTACCTTATTTGACTCTGGCAAGCAAGTGGGACAACAGGGAGTGCAAGCAAGGTACCAGCAATAGAGAGGGGTGGTCAAGTGAACCTGTCACTTTGCCTGGAGTAGTATAAAAGAATAAATGTATAGAATCATCAGTAAAATATTTCATTTCAATACTTTATCAGTGATGTAAATTAAACACTATGGGGGAGAGTTACTAAATTTGTGCACACAGAATCTGGTGCAACTGTGCATAGTAACCAATCAGCTTCTAACATCAGCTTGTTCAATTTAAGCCTCGTACACGTGGTTCGACGGTTGTATACAACAGGTCATACTTATGACCGTTGTATACATAATCGATCGTTCGCATGCGCGATTTTAACAGCCGAACATACCACGGTCGTACAAGGGGAGTTGTATGAGCAGACTAGAAAACTTGATCGTACCAACAAGCTCTCATACGACCGTTGTATCGTGTGTACAGAGCATTTGGTACAACAAGTTGTATTGTGCATAACACGCAAGCTCAGAAGTCAGGAACGGCTGGATGCTAATTACATGCACCTGAACATTCTTCTGTGGTCGTACGATCGTGTAGTGCAGTCAGTATGCTAGATACAACAGCCAACATATACGATCGTCGTCCCGTGTGCACCAGTTTTAGTAAATCTCCCCCAATGTTCATTGTGGACATTCTGACGCTCTTGTGAGAACATGTCTCTCCATACACATCCCCATTCACTAAACCTTTTCTCTCACTGGGTTAATCAGAATTATTATAATACCAGATGGGTAGCACTCAGTGTGGTGGGTGGTATTAATAAAAGGTCAACTTCAGCAAAGGACCGTTAAATAATTCAGCAACTGTGGCATAGTACGAAGTCCTCTGCTAACATCACATAAATAAACAAATGTTAGCTGTGATGACGCCAGTGAAGGAACAGAAGTAGAAACAAAGCAGTGAATGGTGGAATGATGGAATGGTAGATGGAATGTGACAGGTAATAGTTTATATTAAGCAGTTTTAATTGCAGGTTGAACATTCAGCATGTGCTCCTGAACCCTTTGAGATATCCCCCCCCCCACCAACTTGGCAGACTTTTACCCCGTGTGAAATATTTTCACATACTCTAGTGTTTAAAAGCACTTATTATCATTTAAAATGGTCTCCCACATGATCTAATTACCACAAAGAGTTTATGATGCTTTTGCATGGTTTATGGAATTGTCTCCTGTATTGGTGGTCTCTCTTCCTACTTTTTTGTATTGGTCCATGTACACACATCTCTATTTGCAGTTCTTGATTTATGCCGTTCTTTTAAACCACGCCTCTGTAATTGTACTCAAGGATCCCGCTTGGCCAGAAATGTGTTAATGACAAGATTAAGAACCAATTTGGTGCTACAACTGGTGAGTATTGATTCTGGTTTCTCTGAGTCATTTGTTGACAGCTGCAGTTTCTAAAACAAGAAGAACAAAAGACAGGGAAAATTGGGTTGGGATAGAACTGCCCTATTACACACCCCGTTTCTGGCAAAATAAAAAAAATTGTTCCTGCATAGAACTGCCTGTGTAGTAATGACTATATACATAATAAAAATTGCAGCGCTAAGTAAATTAAGTTGGACTTAGTAAATCATTAACAAATAGTCCATATAGTGCTTGAACACTAAAGTGCATTGTGACAAATTAAAAGAAAGTCTATTGAAGCAATATCTAAAGAAATGGGATTGTTTTAGGTGAGCATCCACCTTGTGCACCTCCATAATAAATAGGATATGAGCTTACCAGATCTCTAGACTCCACATAATAAAAGTCTAGACAAGCAACTAAATAATGATCCAACACTCAAGGCGAGTTCCTCAGTGGTTAGACTGGAAAGGTAGGTAACATGGCTGGCCAAACAAACCCCTGGTGTTCCTCAGACATGACCAATAAGGAAGAAAATCGGGGTCCACATAGTGTAAAACCGTATTAACTTTAGGTTACTAAACACTTACAGCAATCCAGTGAATAGTTAGTGGTTAAAATGGTAGTTCCCTGGATAAAAATCAACTCGTATTCAAGCTCAATTGGCATGGTTAGATCAGAAATAGACTATATACTACATTTTTCGTCATATGTGACATCATTGGGTGGAGTCTAGAGATCTGGTAATCTCACATCCTGTTTATTATCACGGTGGAGGTGCAGATGGTGGATATTCATCTGAACAATCACATTTGTTTGGATATAACTTCAATGGACTTTCTTTTCATTTGTCACTATTCGCTTTAGTGTTCAAGCACTATATGGACTATTTTTTAATGATTTACTTTGGACTTGATTTATTTAGCGACGCAATTGTTATTATGTATGTGTCAGGTGACCTGGGGTAAGGTGACAGACTGCTGAAGTGCGAAGCGCACCACTAATGTTGTGAAGCGCACCACTAAGGTTGTGAACTCCTAGCTGACTGCTGTGAGTAGAGATCAGGATGATGCAGGGAAGTGGGACTGCTGGGATCCTGACACAGATTGCACAGGGATCATAGGTTTTCCCAGGGCGTTGAGTCTAAGAGTCAGCAGGTGTTCACCAGGGCCTCTGGTGGTGAGGATGGACTTGTCTGCAACTGGATCCAGGTCGCGGCCCCTGGGGTCCCCCAGCTAAAGCTCATGCCAGCTACAGGTGAAATGGAGAGAAAGCAGCAGTGCAAGATATCAAGAGACAGTCAGTGGGAGAGCCAAGGGTGAGGGCTACAAGCAGACAGAAACAGACAGGAGACACGCCAAGGTCGGGGACAAGGAAGAGATTGGGGACACTAGCAGACAAGGAAGGTCAAGGAACAAGCTGAGATCAGTACACTAAAACAAACACACGAGAGCACACGACAGAAGCTACCACACAAGCCTAACACACAATAATTTGTCGGCAACGAGGCTTGCAACACATGGTCTTTTATAGTGTTTCCTTAATTGGAGACTGGGGTGGAGATACTTAGCACACAGGTGATGATGTGCACGGCCTCTAAGCTGACACAACCAAAGAGGTAAGCAAACAGACAGGACATGAATTGTACTATACAGGTTCATGACATTATGTTTTTGCACAATTGGTTCTGTTGCAATATTGCAAGCAGCTTTATTTCACTTAGGCTATTGTCACCTGCGCAGTAATTTTTTATTTTTAGTAATGACTATACACTTTCCTCTGAGGGTAGCACCCCTTCACCACCCCCCAAGTTAGCGCGGAGGCATAAACTAGGCAAGATGGCACATGGATAATGCGAAATATGAATATGGAACAGATTTTAAAGTATGCTTGCATCACTTTTAACTTGCAATTTCATAGTGTTTGCATTAAAAAGAAAATTGGGTTTTGCATTAACGTGTTGGCATATTTTCTTTTCCTGGCTATTTGTTGGTCAATGTACACATATCTCTATTTTTAGTTCTCTGTCTAAGCTGTTCTTTTTATAACACACCTCTGTACTTGTATTCAAGAATTCTGTTTGGACACAAATGGGTTAATATGACTTCCTAAGCACCAAGTGGCAAGATTAAAAACCAATTTGGCCCTACAACTAGTGAGTATTGATCATGGTGTCTCTGGGGACTGTTAATACAGTTGGAAAATGATTGCTCACACGGATAGATAACAGTTATCATCTTCCGACTGAATTTACCAACATGTCTGTTAATCTTCCTGTTCTGTGCAGTCTTGCAGACAGTAGCCTGGAATCATGTGTTTTTTAGGTCACAATTAGACCAGTTGACTTATGCTGTCCATTGACATTAGAGGATGGTTGGCATCAAGGCATTTGGTCACCTCCAGCGCAGGCAATCCAAAGAGTGCTCAGAGGTCTTTATAAACTTGCCAGGTTGGCTATGCTAATCTCCCATGTTGATGCAAAGGAAGGGGAGAGAGGAGGAGAGCAGCACAGGAAGACACAGCCAATGTTGTTTATTCTGGGCTGAACAATAGCAATCCATACAGGTTTTCTAACCTGCACAATCCATTGTTATCCCAATAACAGCCAGCCAGTGACTTGTAGGAAGACCACAGACATAAGATCATCACCAATCTGCCCACAAATAGCCAGACTGAGCTAGAGATGGGCACATTACTCACTGAGAATTTAACAGTGGGGAGTTATCTGCCTGTTGATTGAGCACTGGGACCGGCTGTGATCTTTTCCCAGTGGCGACAGCAATGCTTACACTATACTTTGCTCCATAGCAGAAGAAAGGATTAGAAGCATTGACCACTTCTTAGAAAATATAAGTGCATGTAGCCACTCTCTTATCTTACTAACACTAAAAGGTTGTATTAAAAAAAAAAAGATGTCCCTAAAAACTTTTTTGAAATGTTGGCAGCTATGGGCTGGTAATACAGCCACAGATAGCTGTGGCCACTACTGACCTGCCATTGAAGCGTACAGGGCTCTGCACCCACAGCCTGATGGTCACAGGTGGCTATAACAGCTGCAGGAATCAGCAGATTTATGCCGCTGTCATTCGCACTGGTGCTAGTCCTGCAAATGTAGCCTTAGGATGCATTCACACAGGCACAAATTTCAAAGTTTTAGAGTTTAGAAAACTTTTCAAAGTAATCATGTTGTTCATAAATAATGAATATACAAACATGCAGCGCTAATATACAGTCAGGTCCATAAATATTGGGACATCGATACAATTCTAATCTTTTTGGCTCTATACACCAACACAATGGATTTGAAATGAAACGAACAAGATGTGCTTTAACTGCAGACTTTCAGCTTTAATTTGAGGGTATTTACATCCAAATCAGGTGAACGGTGTAGGAATTACAACAGTTTGTATATGTGCCTCCCACTTGTTAAGGGATCAAAAGTAATGGGACAATTGGCTGCTCAGCTGTTCCATGGCCAGGTGTGTGTTATTCCCTCATTATCCCATTTACAAGGAGCAGATAAAAGGTCCAGAGTTCATTTCAAGTGTGCTATTTGCATTTGGCATCTGTTGCTGTCAACTCTCAATATGAGATCCAAAGAGCTGTCACTTTCAGTGAAGAAAGCCATCATTAGGCTGAAAAAACAATACAAACCCATCAGAGAGATAGCACAAACATTAGGTGTGGCCAAATCATCCTTAAAAAGAAAGAATGCACCGGTGAGCTCAGCAACACCAAAAGACCCGGAAGACCATGGAAAACAACTGTAGTGGATGACCGAAGAATTCTTTCCCTGGTGAAGAAAACACCCTTCGCAACAGTTAGCCAGATCAAAAACACTCTCCAGGCGGTAGGTGTATGTGTGTCAAAGTCAACAATCAAGAGAAGACTTCACCAGAGTGAAAACAGAAGGTTCACCACAAGATGTAAACCATTGGTGAGCCTGAAAAACAGGAAGGCCAGGTTAGAGTTTGCCAAACAACATCTAAAGAAGCCTTCACAGTTCTGGAACCACATCCTATGGACAGATGAGACCAAGATCAACTGGTACCAGAGTGATGGGAAGAGAAGAGTATGGAGAAGGAAAGGAACTGATCCAAAGCATACCACCTCATCAGTGAAGCATGGTGGTGGTAATGTCATGGCGTGGGCATGTATGGCTGCCAATGGAACTGGTTCTCTTGTATTTATTGATGATGTGACTGCTGACAAAAGCAGCAGGATGAATTCTGAAGTGTTTCAGGCAATATTATCTGCTCATATTCAGCCAAATGCTTCAGAATGGCGCTTCACAGTGCAGATGGACAATGACCCGAAGCATACTGTGAAAGCAACCAAATAGTTTTTTAAGGGAAAGAAGTGGAATGTTATGCAATGGCCAAGTCAATCACCTGACCTGAATCTGATTGAGCATGCATTTCACTTGCTGAAGACAAAACTGAAGGGAAAATTCCCCAAGAACAAGCAGGAACTGAAGACAATTGCAGTAGAGACCTGGCAGAGCATTTCCAGGAATGAAACCCAGCGTCTGGTGATGTCTATGCGTTCCAGACTTCAGGCTGCAATTGACTGCAAAGGATTTGCAACCAAGTATTAAAAAGTGAAAGTTTGATTTATGATTGTTAATCTGTCCCATTACTTATGGCCCCTTAAAAAGTGGGAGGCACATATACAAACTGTTGTAATTCCTACACCGTTCACCTGATTTGGATGTAAATACCCTCAAATTAAAGCTGAAAGTCTGCAGTTAAAGCACGTCTTGTTTCTTTCATTTCAAATCCATTGTGGTGGTGTATAGAGCCAAAAAGATTGGAATTGTGTCAGTGTCCCAATATTTATGGACCTGACTGTATAAATTGATATGAAAAACACAGTTCATATGAATTCAAGTAATAAAGTTAATCAATTAAGGAAGTCCACAGAAGAACCCTTTCAAGGTGCCTTCATAGGAAGAAGAAACAAATAAAGTGGCATGCAGCTGTAGAAAATAGCATTCACAAACAAGCTCAGAGAAGTAGAACCGTAACCTCACCCGGTGAGGCAAATGTGCAGGCTTCTTACCAGATCAAAATGACCACCAGTGTACTGGATGCTCTTTAGAGTATGTGGGCCCTTTGAGAACCTGCATTACTGGGATGCCCAGAATGTCAATGCAAGGCAGATTTCAAATGTGTAATTTTAAGGAGGTACGTGGTAGTATTATATCCTCTTTTAGGTTTTGTGGGATTAAGCAAGTGTTTCCTTCTGACGCAGATAGGCAGTGAAAATTGTTGTAACATGAGGTGTGGTAGATACACAGGCTTAATACACATACACCCTAAGGTTTGAAATTCCTTTGGGATTTTGACTTATATCTTAAGTGATCTTGCTCTGATCAACCTCTGGATATGCTGCTCTTTTTGATAGGACTTTTTTTACTTGGTTTTGTCACTTCTCTTTTGTGGTGTTTTTTTATTATAACTTTGGATAAGTGCTATTGGCACGGGAGGTGTGGGTATTTAATATTGTTTGAGATTGTTCGTGGTAGTCATGATTAAGGCCCCTATGGGCTGAAACGTGTAGGTATTTTGACTAGATTTTTATCTCTGTTGCAATAAATGGATACTTAAAAGTAGAGTTGATTTGTGTTGCCAGCTTTCTCTTTCCAAATACTTAAAATTACACCTCAAAACACATTCTACTACTTCTCCCGAATATTAGAATACCACATGTGACACTTTTTCACAGCCTAATCACATAGAAGGGCCCAAAATCCAAGGAGCACCTCAAGGTCTAGGGGCCTAAATCATGCATCTAATTTCTTGACTACTTTCATATTTTTTTGGGGCCCTGTAGCACCAGTACAGCAGAAACACATTTTGGAGAGTAAACACCCCAAGGTTCTTTTAAGAGATATAGTGTGTCTTGAAGAATTAATTTTTTGGCCACAAGTTTTGTAAAATGCAGAAAGAAAATGAAAATGTATTTTTTTACACAAAGTTGTCAGTTTCACAAACAACATTAACATACTTAAAATTATACCCCAAAACACATTCTGTTACTCCTCCTGAGTATGGGGATACCATTTGTGTGAGACTTTTTCACTGTTTGGACTGATGCTGTACTGGACATAGCATCTAGTGTATCACAAAAATCAACCAATAGTATCGCAAACCGTGTACTGTAATAGTTGCCTCTGTACAAGTGGCCACAAAATATAGCTTAGTGTAGCGTCACCTATAGCACTCCCCATTCCTATAAGCCAAACAAGCCTTGCCTACTGGTATGTGGCTGCCCCCAGGAATGCCATATTCATTGGCCAGGAGGTACAAGAGGCTGAACAAAAGAGTACCTGTGGTTCCAGTAGTGCAGTTATCTACAGTTATCTACAAAGAATGGGTGGAAGTGGTTAATAAACAGGCAAAGGATTGGTCCAGACAGTAGGCAGAAATGTGGTCAATAAACAGACTAGGGTCAGTACAGGCAGAAGGCAGAGGGAGCACTGCACTGGTGTGGCAGTGATAAGGAATGCTGTCGCTGGCCACACTTGCTTTGGTGACATTGTGGAGATCAGGGACAGTGTTGATGGCTGCACTGGCTCTGGGGACAGGGATGTAGCTAGCAAACAGGGACATTGTTGCTGGCTGCACTAGTCTGGTGACCTTGTCACTGGTGTGGTGGCGATCAGGAACACTGTTACTTGCTACACTGGTCTGGTAACGCTGTGACTAGTGCGATGGTCATTGTGGTACTTTGACTGGCTGGTCACACTGCGTTCAGCGCCTTGTACCTGCATCTGTACAGATGTCTGATTGGGAGCAGTAGCTGTGTCCCACACAGGCACAGTGAGAGCATGCAAACTCTAGGCAGGTAGTGTCATGGTTGGGCTTCAAACCAGTGACTTTAGTGCTGCTAGCCAAAATTGCTAACCATTTAGCCACTGTGCTGCCCATAAGAGTTTATTAATCCCTTTGTCTTTACACATTAATGTTTTTCATTTCTGATCACACTTTTGGATACAGAAAGTAAATATAGCAGGACAACGTAGAACTTTAGTCAGAAAATTAAGTCCTACTAGATCCCTTTAGGCTGGCCCCTTTTGAAAGTATAGCTATATAAAATAATAAAAATAAGTGCCTATTCTGTTTAAAATCCAGAAATGCAACGCCTTTCCCTGCTCTGCACATGCTCAGTTGCTCTCTGTTCTTGGCACTGTGCCTAAAATCAGAGCCACCAGAGGCCAACAGCTTTAAGATTTACTGTAGTTGAAGGGGGAAGAAAGAAATAGTAATGACACTGACTGTGCTGAGGGAACACAGATTAGGGAGGGAAAAAAGAAAAGCACAAGAGGTGACAGGACAAACGCTGCTGCCAGGGTGACACAAAAGAGTTAAACTTACAAGGCTTATTTTATCACCCTGATTTCTCTCTCCTTTCTCCCTCATCAGCAGCAGGTGAACTTCAGCACTGAAAAGCTTCTGTCAGCCTTCCTCTCTAGCTAAGCCAAGACATATACTCAATGCTGGAGATGTACAAATTTTAATTACAGAAAGTGACATACAGTTTTTGACACTAAGGAGAGGGGGAGATTCTCCAATAAGGAAGTGACTTCTCTAGACTTCAGCAAAAGGGCAAGAAGAAACGGGAGCAATGCTGGAGGCAATTTCCAGCACACACTCATTTTGAAAGCATACATTTTCATGTGGAATGTATGCTCTTTTGCTAAAAAACATTAATTGATATCAAACTGTTATGGAGAATGTTCCACTTTAAAGTGGACCTAAACTCAAAAAGTGAAGATTTGCTATTTTATAGAGAACATCTAGAAATGTTAAACACAATACAAGAAACATGATTGAAATTTAACAATTTTTATTTCATTTCAAATTAAAATCTTTTTTTAAAAATCATGACTCACGTTATATCATAATCAACAGGCATATTTCACATATTTCGATTTACAGTAGATGCATCAACCTCGACATGTTTCGCCAAATGGTTCTGGCTTCTTCAGAAGTATTAACCATCCATTTAGCACATTTAAATGAAGCCTAAGTGCCGGTTCACACTAGTGCAATGACTAACATCGCATGTGATTCGCACCACATTGCTGTGCAGATCACATGCGATGTCTGCGATGTGATTTCAGCCATACAAATTGTATGTCTGAAATCGCATCGCATTCGCACCAAAATGGTGCAGGACCCTTTTTTTGGTCTGCACTGGAATCAGATCGCATGGGTGTTCACACTTATGTGATCCGATTCCTGCTCCATTTCACAGTTCGCACTGCAATCTGCGAATAAATTTGGGGGATGTCATTAACTTTGTACTGCAGCGGTTCGCAGATCTCAATGTGAACCACTGTGCGATTCAGGTGCAATGCGGGAACCTGCACTAGATTCGGAGGGTTTCCGCATTGCACTAGTGTGAACCAGCACTAGTGACACGTTAAATAAAATACAAAAAAAAGGTGAAAGAAGTATTCCAGTGCTGCTTATCTTCTGCTGCCTCTTTGCAGCCACTTCCTGCCTATATGTATGTCCCCCACAGTGACTATTCTGGTAGGTTTCCGGTCACCATGAAATACTGGAGCCCAGCTGCACATAAAGAGTGGTAATTGTTGATGGTACACAGGGCTTTATCACGATTTTGTTGCTTAGCATAAAGATCACAATTCTTTTTTTTTTTTTTTTTTTTTA